>JAPDPM010000008.1:36552500-36910000 GCA_032173925.1 Heritiera fomes
GTAAATAAAAGTTGATTGGTCCATATAGCAGTTGACTGGTTTGAGTCGATTTTTGGGAAAACTACGCTTTGGTTGTCTCTAGGCAGTCGGCTGCTACTTAAGATAGTTGGCTACTCCTAGCATTTTGTTAATTAGAAGTAAAATCTGAAATTTAAACTTCCTGCATTAAAATCAACTTGTACTTCATCCCAAAACCATTAAAATCATGCGGACATAATCACCCTACGTCCGTTACATAAATTCCTTACCTCAAATACACCAAAGTGCTTAATCGCTTGGTTGCACCAATCCCTTTCTTTCACTTCTTCAAAGCTGTAAACATTGTCACAAATCAAACCTTTAAGAAACCTTTATTAATATATTATACCAACTCCATATGACTCCAAACCATGCACGAAATTGAAAGAATCAATTTTTACTCTTACCTTTGCCAATGACCAAATCAACAACAATTCTGATCTCTTTAAATACTTGGATTCAATCAACCATACTTCGGATATAGCTTAAGCTAGTGATGAGGATCGATTTTCGTCAAGTGAGCTTAACGATTTGAGGACTGAACAGAGGTGTTTGTCAAGGTGAGTGCGATGGAAACTTAGGGAAAATAGAGGGAACGAGAGGGAGGGCTGCATATGGGGCTGTTGACTTGGATGATGGCTGGAAAGGATGACACATGGCTTCATTTAATGCATGCTAATCCTTTCCATAAATCAGCCATTGACTTATTTTTGACCCTCTTAATTACTCTTCTCCCATGCATGGGCCACATGTCTCTAATTACAAAATTTGATATTAATTTATCATAATCCAATTATTCTTATTTTCTCTAAATTCATTACTTGACCATTTGGCTATAAATCTCATTATTCTTCCATGTCCCATATATCATACATACATTATAATTTCATATTTATTTAATTATTTCAGCTTACAATACTTTACAATCGTGAGGACTTTACATGAAATTGGGGATTTCACATTCTCCCCACCTTAGGAAACTTGGTCCTCCAAATTTGAATCGGGTTAGGTCTCAAATAACTCTGGGTACTTCTCTTTCATCAAGCTCTCTAGCTCCCATGTAGCCTCTTCCATAGTATGGTATTGCCAGAGAACTTTAACTAATGAAATTTTCTTAGACCTCAACACCTTATCTTTTCTGTCTAAAATCTGAATCGGTTTCTCCACATAGCTCATATCTTCCCGAATCTCCAAGGGTTCATATTCTATGACATGAGATGGATCCGGATTATACTTCTGAAGCATGGATACATAGAAAACATCATGCACTCCTGATAGTTCTAGAGGTAGTGCCAATCTGTAGGCCACATCTCCAATTCGATCTAAGATCTTAAATGGCCCTATGTAGCGAAGACTAAGTTTACCTATTTGGTCAAATCTCATAATCCCTTTGGATGGAGAGACTTTCAAAAACACATAATCTCCAACCAAAAACTCAAGTGGCCTTCGTCGAGCATCAGCATAGCTCTTTTGTTTACTCTGAGCTGTCTTGAGTCTTTGACAAATCAACTTAACATCATCAGAGGCTTGCTTGACTAAATTTGGAGCCAACAACTTGCGCTCGCCCACTTCTTCCCACCCAATCGGAGATTGACACCTTCTACTGTATAAAGCTTCATATGGTGCCATCCCGATGCTTGCATGATAACTATTATTGTAAGCAAACTCAACCAATGGCAGATGGTCATCCTAGGAACCTTTAAAATCCATAGCACAAGCTCTCAACATATCATCGAGCGTCTGAATAGTGTGCTCGGACTGACCATCAGTCTGCGGATGGAAAGCTATGCTGAAATTCAACTGAGATCCCATGGCTTCTTGAAAGTGTTCCCAAAAATGAGAAGTAAACCTGGAATCTCTATCAGATGTAATACTCAATGGAATACCGTGTAGTCTGACTACTTCTATCACATACAAATCTGCCAAAGCACTAAGCATATCCGTAGACTTCATAGGTAGGAAGCGTGCAGACTTAGTCAATCTATCCACGATTACCCAAATACCATCATGATTCCTCTTGGTCCGTGGTAATCCTATAACAAAATCCATCGTAATGTGTTCCCACTTCCACATAGGTATAGGCAGAGGATGTAACAAACCTGCTGGTCTTTGGTGCTCTACCTTAACCTGTTGACACATGAGACACTTTGCCACAAACTCAGCTATGTCTCTATTCATGCTAGTCCACTAATACACCTTGCGAAGAATATGATACATCTGCGTATTTCCCGGATGCAACGTGTATCTAGCGGCATGTGCTTCTGTCAAAATCAACTTCTTCAACTTCTTCAACTCCTTATCATCAGGAACACATATACGGTTATTAAACCTCAAAATCCCATCATTACCAATATTGAACTCTGATGACATACCTGACTGAACCTGATTCATAGCCTCAATACACTGATCATCCTTCCTCTGAGCAATCTGAATTCTATCCATCAATTCCGGCTCAATCATCAAATTAGTTATCATCCCAATATGTTCATAAGGGGTAACACTTAAGCTGAGGCTTGCAAACTGTTCAAGCAACTCATACTCTCGAATCATCATATAAGCTGCTATTCCTACATGCTTTTGGCTCAGAGCATCCGCCACCACATTGGCTATATCTGGGTGGTACAAGATTTCACACTCATAATCCTTCAAAAGCTCGAGCCATCTCCTTTGTCTTATGTTCAATTCCCTTTGAGAGAACAAGTATTTCAAACTTTTATGGTTTGTAAAAATCTGAAATTTCTCACCATATAAGTAATGCCTCCAAATCTTTAAAGCAAATACCACTGCAGCTAATTCTAAGTCATGAGTTGGGTAGTTCTTCTCATGGTCTTTTAATTGTCAAGAACTATATGCTAGTACCTTACCATGATGCATTAACACACATCCCAGACCTTGTCCTGAGGCATCACTATATACTGAAAATCCACCAAAACCACTAGGAATGGTGAAAATAGGTGCAGTCGTCAGCCTGTGCTTCAACTCTTGAAAACTACGTTCGCAAGCATCATTCCATTCAAACTTTACTTCTTTGCGCGTTAAGCGCGTCAAGGGAGCAGCTAACTTCGAGAAACCCTCCACAAATCTTCGATAGTAGCTAGCTAGACCCAAGAAACTCCTAATCTCTGTTACCGTTTTTTGGTCTCTCTCATTGAACCACCGCTTCAATCTTTGATGGATCGATCGAAACTCCATCTTTATTGATTATATGACCCAAAAAGGAGATTTGATCTAGCCAGAAATCACACTTATTTAGCTTAGCATATAATCCTCGATCTCTGAGGGTTTGCAAAACTATCTTCAGATGCTGCTCATGCTCTTCCCAAGACTTCGAATACACCAATATGTTATCGATAAAGACAATGACAAACTGGTCCAAATACTGTTTGAACACATCATTCATCAAGTTCATGAATGCTGCGGGTGCATTTGTTAGACCAAATAGCATCACCAAAAATTCATAATGGCCATACCGTGTCCTGAATGCAGTCTTAGGGATATCTTCACTTCGGATCTTCAATTGATGATATCCCGATCTCAAGTCTATCTTGGAAAAGACTTGTGCACCATTAAGCTGATCAAAAAGATTGTCAATCCTGGGAAGAGGGTACTTATTCTTAATTGTCACCTTATTCAACCATCGATAATCTATACATAGCCTCATGCTGCCATCATTCTTTCGGACAAATAGCACAGGAGCACCCCAAGGGGATACGCTGGGTCGTATGAACCCCTTATCCAGTAACTCCTGAAGCTGCTTCTTCAGTTCTTCCAATTCTACTAATACCATTCGATAGGGTGATCTTGAAATGGGCTCAGTCCCTAGCACCAAATCGATAGTAAACTCTACTTCCTTATTCGGAAGAAGTCCTGGAAGGTCATCCGGAAACACTTTGGGAAAATCTTTAACTATTAGAATCTCATGAAGTTCGAGAGGTTTCTTTTCTACGTCCTCCACATAGGCTATAAATCCTTCACATGACAATACATACTTCCCATTACTTTCATTTTCAATCAAATCAAATAATAAACATACTTTAGCATTAAGTACTGGCAAAATTTACAACATAGCTAACGGGAGAAGAGAAAGTCACACTTTTAGCATAATAATCTAATATTACATGATTTTTAGCTAACCAATCCATGCCCAAAATAACATCAAATCCATACATATTTAGTAGGATTATGTCAGCTATTGATTCTCTTTCTCCTACCAATAACTTACAACTACGATACATTAGGTCCGTCAATTGTGGTTCCTTAAATGGAGTACTTATTTGCAACAGTTATCCTAAAGGCTCAGGCTCAACAGGTACTTTCATAGCAATCATAGGAGACACAAAAGAGTGAGTGGAGCCTAGATCGAATAATGCAGTCACACTTATATCAAATAGATAAATCTTACCTTCAATCACTTTGGACGAGACATCGGCAGACTCTTCATCGATGACAAATATTCATCCTTGGGTCACAGCTTTCTTTCCTTTCTCTGCTGCTGTGGCCTTAGGTTGTGGTGGATGGGTCTTCTCTGATTCCTCAGACACTCTTTGACTCCTCTTGGGATAATCTCTAATCATATGTCCTTGCTCACCACATCTAAAACAAGCACCACTCGCTAATCGGCATGGTTGTGATCTATGAAATTTCTCGCATTGCTCACATCTTTGCATCGTACTCTTCGGTGAGCTAGCGGTACTACCTGTTGAATGTTGAGATCTCTCATCACGTATCTTGATCCCGGTAAGCCTAAGAGTCCCTGTTTCATAACCATCATAACTCCAAAATTCAATATATTTCCATATAATCATTTAATTAAAACAGAAATCATTTTCTTATAATTTATTTACTTACCTATCGAAACTCCTTCATAACGTCTACTTCTCGTAGATGGATATCTATCACTAGAGGCTTTCTCATCTGACTTCCGCTTCATCGGTTCTTTGCCCTTTCCTTTAGCTCGAAAATCAACATGATGAAGCTTATAGTCCTGCTCACACAACTGAACCTTACGGACTACCTCTCCATAACTGGTGATATCCATAGGATATAGCTTGGATCAGATGGGAGACTTCAATCCCTCTATAAACCGATAGATCTTGTGGCCTTCACTCTGGAGGACCTTTAGGTCAAATCTGCTCAAAGAAATGAACTTTGACTCGTACTAATTAACTGACATCGTCCCTTGAGTCAAGTTCAGAAACTCAATCTTCAACCTAGTCTGATCAGTGCGTGGGATGTACTGCTCATTAAAGGCCTCTAAAAATCTATCCCACGTAACCTTGGCATATCGAGTCTCTAATATGGTCTGAGTGGCCTGCCACCAATACTCGGCATCGTCTACTAATAGATAAGCAGCCAAGCCTACCTTCTTCCTTTTGAAGCATGTCATATACTTAAAAGATTTAGTGATCGCCTTCACCCAGTTCTCTGTGGCTAATAGATCTCTATCCCCTTTAAACTTAGGTGGATCCAGTTTCTTAAATTCTTTGATCAAAGTCACACTGCAATAAGCCTTAGGATCTCGTCTTTCAGTAGCTGGGACTGGTAGGGGCAACTCTGTCTATGCTGGTGGGGGCTATATCGTAGGAGTAGCTGCTGGTGTGCTAGTGGCCACGTTTGGGAAGTTCGACATGAACTGTGTAAATATAGTGGCCATATTCTCCATATGCTTCTCCATTTTCGCTAGCCTAGTATTTAGGCTATGCGATGGAGATGGAGGAGGAGACTGTACTGGGGGCTGTCCTACACGACCCTTTCCTCTTCCTCTACCAATACCCCTTCTACGTGAGCTCATTTTGTCGATAAAACCACAAAATTGAGCTATTTAGTATAACTATAAATAGTTATACTATGTCTATGTCTTCAGACAAGTACAGTATATTGGGGATATACTCTATTTCTAGCTTATAGACACTGACAAACATCAGTCTAATCAGCTCTAATACCGATCTGTGACATCCCTATCACTATTATTTTTCATATAACTTTTTCCTTTTTCATAAAACTTGATTAGACTCGTCCGTCAATGTCATTCCTTCTTCTTCTTAAGCTTGATATTTAATAGCTCAATATGAATATTTTAATTTCAAACAAAGCAGAATAATGATATATATATATATATATATATATATATATACACATATCATTCCTTCCCACAGGATCTTACACATCTTACATACCTAAATCCCTAAAATTCTTATATACATCATAATATACTTTCTTCAAAACATGCATCATATGGCTTTCAAATAACAGAGAGACTATTCGCATTTTAATAGAATTATGCACTGAATAACAGGTGGCGTACTCCCGTAGGAGCCAGGAATCCTCCCCTAGCCAATCATATAATAGAGACAAATGGCCAAGTGTCGGTGGGCCACGATGAACACTAGTCAGGCGACATCTGTGGCAATGAGGGCTGGACTAGAGCTCCTCAGCCATGTATATATATAGAAGTGCATAATCATTAAGTACTTTATAGTCTCAAAACATTTGTCATATAGCTTTTTGCAATGACAATCATCCTTTTCTGAAATAAGTTTCAAAACTTCTTTTCAAAGGGGACAGTCGACTGGCTTCATAGGGTAGTCGGCTGCTATTACATATTTTCATTTATCGAAATTATTTTCTTTTATAAATTTCGATATTTTGAAATTCTGAAAACACATAAGGTAGTCGACTGGTCAATATAGGAGTCGACTGTTTTTGAAACAGAATGCTTTTCAAGAAAAAGGTAGTCGATTGGTCATATAGCAGTTGACTGGTTTTGCAAACAGAATGCTTATGAAAATAGGGTAGTCGACTGGCTCCATAGGCAGTCGGCTGATTTTGAAACAGAATGCTTTTCAAGTAAATAACAATCGACTAGTTTGAAAAAGAATGCTTTCTAGAAAATAGCAGTCGACTGGCTTATATAGTAGTCGACTGGTTTGAGTCGATTTTCTGGAAAACTACGCTTTAGTTGTCTCTAGGCAGTCGGCTGCTACTTAAGGCAGTCGACTGCTCCTAGCATTTTGGTAACTCGGAGTAAAATCCAAAATTTAAACTTCCTGCATTAAAATCAACTTGTACTTCATCCCAAAACCATTAAAATCATGCACACATAGTCACACTACGTCCGTTACATAAATTCCTTACCTCAAATACACCAAAGTGCTTAATCGCTTGGTTGTACCAATCCCTTTCTTTCACTTCTTCAAAGCTGTAAATATCGTCACTGTAGACACCCCATTTTGTCCGGGGTCTTTTAATGTTATTAGGCCTATTGGGTTTGATAATTAGACGATGAATCTAATTTTTGTATTACTATCTTGTTTATTATTTAAAAAAAATAAAAAAATAAAATCAAAAGAAAATAAAAAAAATAACAAAAAATAAAGTGATCAAAGAAGGGAAACTTGAAAAAAATAAAAAAATAAAAAAAATCAGAATCTTAAAACAAAAGCAAAGTCAAAAATTTAAAAATCTTAGAAAGAAAATCAAAATCAATGAGTGAATCAAGTGAGAATCAATAAAGATACAAGTCAAACTCAAATTTGTACATAGATGGAAAGGAAATAAAATGGGTTTTAATACCTGTATCAAGGAAAGGAAAGAAAATTAAATAAAAAGAGACAAACTCCTATATTAATGGACAAAACTAGGGTTGGAAGGGGGGCTAGCCACGAGTGGGAATACACGGAGAAAACCCTAGGGAGAAAACCTGAGAGAAAAGAAAAACCAAAGAGAAAAAAAACCTAAAAAAAGGTTCCCACGGTTCTTAGTCAGGAGAGAACCTTCCCTGGCTGTCCCCATATTCAACCTTTACTGCATACTCCATTTGGGTTGTTAAATCTGATGAAGTAAAGTGCAGAGAGCGAAGCAATAGAGCTACGTGACAGGCTGCTGGCTGCTGTCGTTGGGGCTGTAGCAGAAGAGCCAAATAGCTGAAGCTTGCTACCTGGACGTGTGCGGCGCTTGAAGCTGTTGGAACGTGATGTTATGCTGTTCTGGAAGCTGCCTGTCGGTATTGTAGTTGAAGGGGCTGTTACAGTGCGCAAAGACAGCAGGAAGTAGGACGTAGCCGCAGTCAAGAAGTTTGAGGTGGCAACTCGTTGCTAGGCAGAAGCTGCTGGTGCGTGCGTGAAGTGGAGACGAGCTGGAAACAGAAGCTGTTTGTGGCGTGAAGCCTGCTTGAATCGACGCCCGGGCAGAGCTTTGCTGTGCTGTGTGCAGGTGGCATGCGCAGTAGGTGTTGCGTGGTCAGAGATCCGGAGGTTGTGGGAGGATCCAAGAATCGGTGCTCAAGTTGCACAGAAACCCAAAGGCCAAAGAGGTAGTGCTGTAGCTGGGAATACAAGAAGAAGAAAGAAAGCTGTCCAAAGTTGTTGCAGCTTGCTGGTGCGTGGCATGCATGCCGATAGGGTGAGGAGAAGCAGTACACGGGCGAAACAAGAAGAAAAAAACAAGCCCGGTTTACACCATGGTCCTACCTCCATCGCTTGCTTTGTTCACCTGCATGGAAAGTTAAACAAAAAAGGTATGAAGCTTTGCCGTGAAATAGCTTTTGTGCAAAATGAAGGCTAAACCGTTGATTCAATACTTATTATTATTATTAGTTAAGTGTTTTGCTAGATTAATTTAATATATATGATTCATTTAATTAGAAATTTGTGTAAGATAATTTAGGTAATTTAATTAAAGGTAGAAATTGATGTTAAGATATTAATTTTGAGAAATTGACTTTGATAATTAAACTAGGTAGTTAATGTGAATGAAATAATTCGATTTGGCGTGTTGATATTCTATATTTTGTTGATGTATTATTATTTGTTTATTTTTTATTTCAGAATTAGGATTAAAATAAATTAAAGACAGATTATTGAAAACTATAAGGACAAGGAAAAATTAATTATGATATTAAAAACTAAAAGTAAATATTAATAATTCCGATGATGGAACTCTAGAGACATCACGCTTAAGTGGTACTTTAGTGATCTTGAGGTAAAAAATCTTATCCAAGGCCTCACCAGCTTAATGGAGGGTCTAGATAGGATTTTTGGTAACAAATAATTCATACTCATTTTAAAAGAAAATATATATAAAAATAAATTTATTATAAAATAATAGTAAAAATAATTAGTTATAAAATTAGAAAATATGTTAATGATTAATAATAATATAATAAAAATAGTAATGGCAAATAAGGAGGGAAATAAATGAAATAACCAAAGTTAGATATTAAAATAATAAAAATGAATATGATTACTCCGATGATGAAATATCAAAGGAATTACGCTCAAGTAATTTTCTTGATAATGTCTAGGTAAGAAAGTTCTATTCGAGGCCTCACCAGCTTAATGGAAGGTCTAAATAGGGTCTTCAATAAAAAGTAATTTATATTCATTTTTTAAAATTAAAATACGAATGATTAGTAAATTTGTTATTGAATTGGAATAAGAATAAGTTATAAAAATTAGAAACGATAATTAATAGTCCACGATAATAGAAATAATAATGAGTAACAAAATAAGGAATAAAATGAATAAAAATTAGATATGAAAATTATAATGTAAGTGAATATGAACCACTCCAATGATGAAATATCGAGAGAATTACGCATAAGTGATTTTCTTGAAATTTTCTAGGTAGGAAAATTATTTTCAAGATCTCACCAGCTTAATGGATGGCCTAGAGATAGTTTTTCAATAATAAGTGATTTTTATTCATTTTTTTAAATTATAGAATAGGTGGTTTTTATCTAAAAACATTAAATTAAAGTTAAGATTAAAATCAAAAGTAATTAAGAAGATAAAAATTTTCGATAATTCATGTTAACTATAATAATAAAATAACAATAATAAATGGTAATGAAATGATAAATAGGAGTTATTGAGAGTGAATATTGATTGTTCCTATGATGAGATTCCAAGTAGATTTACGCTTAAGTAATGATTTGGAAATCTTTAGGTAAGAAAATTTCTTTTGGGTCTCACCGGCTTAATGGAAGATCTAAAAGGAATTTTTGATAAAAATAATTCATATTCATTTTCGCACAAAAATAAACAAATAAAATTAAGAATTAATAAATAATAGAATGGTAAGAATAAATTAGATAGAAGGAGTCAAAGTTAGGAATTTCTCATAAAATATTAAAATGAATCCGACGACGGAGCCTCTTCAAGCAAGTCGCATAGTACTACTTGAATACTCCTGAGGTGAGAAAGATTTTTGAGTTATCCCACCAGCTTAATGGAGGATACTTAGAGATATTTTTCAAAATTAATCATATCGAGATTAAAGATCAACATAAGCAAATTTAGCAAATGACCTAAAACTAAGTGGTACCATTTTAGGATGGGCGTTGTGGGGTGCTAATCCTTCCCTACACGTAACCGTACTCCCGAACCCTAGTATCTTTGAACGTAGACTAAGCCTTATCCTTAGTTTGAATAGGTGACCAATCACACCTAGGTAGAATGGTTGGTGGCGACTCCATAGTTTTGTGTTTAGCTATTAGGTTTTCTTTTCTAAAACTTAATACGTTATGACAGTCACAAATCAAACCTTTAAGAAATCTTTATTAATATATTATACCAACTTCATATGACTCCAAACTACGCACGAAATTGAAAAAATCAATTTCTACTCCTACCTTTGCCAATGACCAAATCAACAACAATTCTGATCTCTTTAAATACTTGGATTCAATCCACCAAACTTCAGATATAGCTTAAGCTAGTGATGAGGATTGATTTTCGTCAAGTGAACTGTCACGATCCGTGATCACATTTTTCATCTTCTTATACACAACTTACCCGGTTGGGCTGTCTGCGATACTTCACTTGTACTGACTGTTAAACAATTTTACATAATATTGCTTATATTATACACATCCCCTATCGTAACTAATCAGATAAGTAGTACTGTTGACGTGTCTAAATACAGAGAATAAATGATCATACCTCAAATAATCAGTCGATCTGACACATTGTCCTTCGTGTACAGCCAGGATCCACAATCCACTGAACTCACATTCATCAAAACCTGAAATGTTGAAAATTAAGGGGTGAGCAAAACCACGACTTAGTAAGAGAATTATATGCCTCACTTGATACTCAGCTTCCTATATGCTAAAAATCTTTTTCATTTTTCCTATGGGCTCTAGGCTCGCATGTAGGAAGGATACTATAGTCGGCTAGGGATCCGAATAGAGTAAGGTAGTGATGAGGATTGATTTTCGTCAAGTGAACTGTCACGATCCGTGATCACATTTTTCATCTTCTTATACACAACTTACCCGGTTGGGCTGTCTGCGATACTTCACTTGTACTGACTGTTAAACAATTTTACATAATATTGCTTATATTATACACATCCCCTATCGTAACTAATCAGATAAGTAGTACTGTTGACGTGTCTAAATACAAAGAATAAATGATCATACCTCAAATAATCAGTCGATCTGACACATTGTCCTTCGTGTACAGCCAGGATCCACAATCCACTGAACTCACATTCATCAAAACCTGAAATGTTGAAAATTAAGGGGTGAGCAAAACCACGACTTAGTAAGAGAATTATATGCCTCACTTGATACTCAGCTTCCTATATGCTAAAAATCTTTTTCATTTTTCCTATGGGCTCTAGGCTCGCATGTAGGAAGGATACTATAGTCGGCTAGGGATCCGAATAGAGTAAGGTAGGTATTTTAGAATACCATACTTGTTATGGAACCTAGAAGCAACTGTAGAGAGAAATTTTCACTTTCTTTTGAATTAATAAATCCTCTTCTTTTTTCAAAACTTTCATAACCTTTTTCATATTCTTTTCAAAATAATGCTTCTACCAAATAAAGCATTTAAATAAAATAATTAATATTCGTATATTCCTTGAAAAGAATATTAGTTAAATCATCATCTTATTTCCTTAATCATTCCATGTTTTAATGTACTCTCTTAATTAGTACCGTACTTTAAAGAGCAAAATAAGCTATTAAAGTCTATTCCCATATAACGGATTATTTAATCACTTTAGGCGTAAGCCCCAATCCACTGCTTCAGTTACAACGTCCATTCTAACTAGCAATGGAGTTAAGTGTCATATCCAGGAACTCGTGTAGCACTTAGTGCTCAAAGGATTCTAGAGGTGGCTCCCCATAGTTCACAAAGAATCTATGTAGCACTTAGGTCCCTTGAGTCTTCTAGAGGTGGCTCACACGGTACAGAAACTCCTTATTCACACATCGAAACTCGTGTAGCACTTAGTTCTCGAAGGATTCTAGAGGTGGCTCCCACGGTACAGAAATTTCTTACTCACACATCAAAACTCGTGTAGCACTTAGTTCCCGAAGGATTCTAGAGGTGGCTCACACGGTACAATCATCGAGTCTTTGCTCGGTTTGGCCTTTACTAACACATCAGAACACGTGTAGCACTTAGTTCCCGAAGGATTCTAGAGGTGGCTCACACGGTACAATCATCGAGTCTTTGCTCGGTTTGGCCTTTACTAACACATCAGAACACGTGTAGCACTTAGTTCCCGAAGGATTCTAGAGGTGGCTCACACTGTACAATCATTGAGTTTTTGCTCGGTTTGGCCTTTACTAACACATCACCTATCATTTATGGAGTCTAAGATAGACATCAATCTTATCATACTATAACCTCGAAGGGTACAGAAATAAACCGGTCAAATCTATGACCATAATCTATATTGTCCTCTGTGGGTCGCGGATCAGGTGTCGACCGGGATTAAACATATCACATATCATGCATCCACATGATAAGAATGCCAACCAATCTCAAAACCGTAGTTTTCATCATAAAATAAACTTATATGGAATTTATATAAATATAAAATTCCATAATTTAAAACCATAAGGGTTAAAATCCTTTAGTGAATATTTATAAAAATATTCATAAAAATATTCACTATATTTCACTTCATCTTTCGTCTCGTATTTCGTGTAATTTATCTATTTCCAGAATTTTCGGTAATTTCGTTGTCACCATTCTCGAATACATGAATATTTTAAAATTTCATCTCATTATATTCATGTTTTATGAAATTTAGTAATTTTCTCATGTTTCGTGATTTACTATCGAAATTCGGAAATAAAATCACTTCATATGATTTTATAAAGTTTTTCTAAAATTTTCGGCAGCATAACGGCTACTGATTTACTAACCTCCTGCACGGAAAAATACAGTTTTAAATCTTTTAGTCAGTACTTCTTCCCAAATTATTTTCAGCAAATCATGCATCATAATAATTTTCATAAAATATTTGCATAAAATATTTCAATTTAAAATATGCAGACTGAGTATCCTTACAGTGCTGCACATGCATCCCTTACCTGTTTCCGGGTCGACGACTTCCTCTTATCGATCGCGCCCGCACTACATTTCTCCCGATTCCTTATCCTGATCGCTGAAATTAATTTCTGGAAATAAAAATTCTAATTTTTAGAATTTTTCATAATTTATTTAATTTTTCTGAAATTAAATCTCCGGGAAATTTCTTACCTAATTTTCGTAAATTTCCGAGTCGTCGATTTTTCGGGAATTTTTCAAATTCCCAAAATTTTCCTTTTTTTTCCTCTTTTCTTTTTCTTTCCTTTCTTTTTCTTTTCTTTCTCTTTCTTTTTCTTTTCTTTTTCCTTTTTCTTTTCTTTTTCTTTTCTTTTTTCCTTCCTTTCCCGGTCAGGCCGGTTCAGACTGGTCCAGTGCCTTTCCTCGCCGGTTCCTCGCAGGTGGTCGGTTCTCCGGCGGTTTGGGCGTCCCTCAGCTGGCCGGTTGCACGACGAACTTGCCGGTGGTCTCAGCTTGGCCTAGATCGGCGGCATGCGGCGGATCGAGGCGGAATAGGTTCGGCTTCTCCTTCCTCTTCACCGGCCCTCCTCCGCCATTCATTGCGCCTCCGGTGGCCTCCATCAGCTTTCTTTCCCTCCGGTGAAGCTTCGGTTGCAGTGGCAGCCACCGATTTGGTCGGCATCGCCGTCGGCCATTTTCCTTTTCCTCCTCCGTTTCTTTCGTTTTTCGTCAATCCTATTTCGGTTTCTTCACGCCGCCGGCAGCTTCTTTCCTTTCTCTGGCCGGTGGCGTCTCTTTCTCCTTCCTCCCTCGTCGGCGGTGGCGGCTCCGCTGCCGTCGGTCCTTTGGCTGGGGGAGGATCGGGTCCTTCCCGATTTATTTTCCTTTCCTTTTCTGTTTTTGTTTCCTTTTTAGGTTTATTTTCCTTTCCCTTTTTTGTATATAGTATACTATATATTATACACTTAATATAATAATATATGTGTCATATATTCATTTTATATATTTAATACACATAATATTATTATTATCATATATGTATATAATATAGTATTATATATATTACATATAAAATATATATTTTGTGTATTAAAATTATAGATCTAGCATAGATATATATATGTATATATTTATATACTTAAAATAAATAATCTATTCATATATATCTATATATATATATGTTATAATATAATATATATTGTATTTACAATATATATATATTTCAAACTTTAATGTAAATCAAATATAAACATTTTTCAAATATACATGTATATATATACTTATATATACATAAGAGATTATATTTAAATACATATATATTATGTAACTTCATGAACTAGTGTGTGTGTGTGTGTGTGTGTGTGTGTGTGTGTATATATATATCTATATATATATATATATATATATATTCATATATACAAACGTATATTATTAATATATACTATATAGTATTTACATACATATGTATTTGTATAAAAATACATTTATATAATTTGTAATTATATTCACATATTTATTTTTATTTCTCATTTTCCTTATTAAATTTGGATTTTAATTTATCCAATTTAATTCTTTTTCCTCTCTCTATTATTTTTATTTTCACTTCCAATTTAATTTCCTTTACACCAATTTCCCGATTCTTTCACTTCCTCACTTCTCGGGATTTTCACCCATATCCCGTTCTCGCAAAATTTTATTTATTTCCTCTGATATATTTTCTCTAAATATTTATTTCTAATATTTATAATTTCCAATAAATGAAAAAAATTTACGGTTATCACATGAACTTAACGATTTGAGGACTGAATAGATGTGTTTGTCAAGGTGAGTGAGATGGAAACTTAGGGAAAATGGAGGGAACGAGAGGGAAGGCTGCATATGAGGCTGTCGACTTGGATGATGGATGGAGAGGATGACTCATGGCTTCATTTAATGCATGCTAATCCTTTCCACAAATAAGCCATTGACTCCTTTTTGACCCTCTTAATTACTCTTCTCCCATGCATAGGCCACATGTCTCTAATTACAAAATCTGATATTAATTTATCATAATCCAATTATTCTTATTTTCTCCAAATTCATTACTTGACCATTTGACTATAAATCTCATTATTCTTTCATGTCCCATATATCATACATACATCATAATTTCATATTTATTTAATTATTTCAACTTACAATACTTTACAATCGAGAGGACTTTACATGAAATTGGGGATTTCACATATCATCTCTAAAACATTGGCTAATCGATTGAAACAATTCCTTCAAAGTATTATTTCTAATACTCAAAGTGCTTTTGTACCGGGACGCTTAATTACTGACAATTTTATTGTGGGTTATGAGCTCCTACATGCTCTCAAGAATAAGCGATCAGGTTGAGATGGCTATTATGCTCTGAAGTTGGATATGTGTAAAGCATATGATAGGATGGATTGGGACTTTTTGGAAGTAGTAATGAAGCAACTGGGTTTTGCAGATAGGTGGGTTTCAAAGATCATGGGCTATGTCAGTATCTTTCTCTGTGATTTTATTAGGGAAATAGTATGGTTATTTCCACCCAAAACGAGGCTTGCGGTAGGGGGACCCCATTTCTCCATACTTGTTCATAATTTGTACTGAAGCTCTCTCTAGATTGTTGCAACAATCGCAAGCATAGTTTGCTATTATTGGAATGGCAGCAAGTTGGAATGGTTCGAGAGTTTCTCATCCCTTGTTCATTGATGATTGCCTCTTGTTTTTCAAGGCCACTACTATTGAATGTGATAAAGTCTTGGATGTTTTTTGGTGCTATGAATTAGCTTTTGGGCACAGGTGAATTTTGCCAAATTAGGTATTTATTTCAGCACTAACACAGCACTTAATGTATGGGAGCATATAGTTGATTCTTTGCAAATGTCAATTAATTATAATTTGGAGAAATGCCTGGGGTTGCTAACTATGGTTGGTAGATGCCAAAAACGAATCTTTGTTGGCATCAAAGATTGAATTCGCAATCTCCTGAAAGGACGGAAAGAACAAATTTTGTCTCAAGCAGGAAAGGAAATGCTAATAAAAGCTGTTTGTCAATCTATTCCGACCTATGTGATGAGCATCTTCAAATAGCCGAAAAGCTTCTATGATGACTTGATGAGCATGATTTCTCAATATTGGTGGTAGCAAAATGGGAACAGTAACGCAGTGCACTAGTTAAAATGGCAGAATATATGTCTTCCAAAGTCAAAGGGTGGTCTGGGGTTTCGTTATTTATATTATTTTAATCTGGCTTTATTAGCAAAGCAGGATTGGAGGTTGCTACATAACTCAAATACTCTATGCCAAGTATTTTCCTCACAGCCAATTAATGGACGTAAGGGTAAGTTTTGCTTCATCTTTTGTATGGAAGAATAAGTCATATAGTTGGGCTTACGATGGAGAGTGGGTACTGGTTCTACCATAAATGTCTGTAAGGATCCTTGAGTTCCACATCTATGGTCTTTTAAACTGATATCTACATCGTTGTTGCCTATGGTTGATTTACGGGTTGAATCCTTAATACATGATAGTGGCCTTGAATGGAATGAACACAACTATCTCGGTGGTTTATTAAGGATGACTTGGAGCATATTAGGTGTATTCCTTTAATTAATAGTGGAGCTTCGGATAAGTTGGTGTGGCATCATAATTTTTTTGGTATGTATTCTGTGAAATAGGGATATAATCTTTTAATCCAGTACAAATTATCAACAGGTGGTACAAACTCTAGTCATGGTCCTCAACTGGGTCAGTCTTCATCAGGCTGAGATTCTGTTTCTATATGGAACACTATCTAGTATGCTTACCTTCCTCCTAAGTGTAAACTTTTGGTATGGAGAATTTACAAGAACATTATCCCAACATGAGCTAGGCTATATGACAAGCGGATCTCCCACGATAGCTTGTGTGTTTTATGTATGAAAGTAGGGGAAACCACTTTCCATGCACTTAGGGATTGTGTACTTGTGCGGCCACTATAGGTTCGAGTTGGCTTCTTGACACTAAAATCTTGGTATTCTGTTGGATCAACCTGGGAATGGTTCTCTAACCTTGTTCCTGAGATGGAATTGCCACAGTTTTATCAATTTATGATGCTGTTTATGTTTGAAGTTTGCCTTGAATCTCACATCAAAAGTATATGAGAAGTTATAAGGGTTCTTACCTTATAAATGATGTGTCAGGCTTAGGTTGTAAAGTCTCCCAAAGAGTTGTAGACACCGATAGAATAGCTAGGGTTTTGGCAATTAAAAGGGTGTTGTTGGGCTTTGGGATCTTTGTTAGGAGTTTGCAATTTGTTTCTCGAAAAAAATTGCATAGTTAGGTGGGGCTTGTAAGGAGTTTGCAATTTTTCTCTTTTAAAAATTACACAATTGTAATTGTTTGATTGGTTATTAGTTTGATTGGGTGTTATAGGCTAATTTGGTTGGGCCAAACCAAATTAAAAATTATTGTGTTTATTTTTGCTTTCTTCCGTTTTTGTGAGTGTTTGGTTTGAGGGATATTTTTTTGAACAAGTGGTATTAGAGCTGAAGGTTTGAGATCTTGTGAGAAGAGGAAAACTATGAAGATGAAGATGAGGACCATGATGATTTGGAAGAAGATGACCATGATGAGTTTGATGATGATGATTGGAAGAAGAAGATGATGATGATGGTGATGATGATGATGGAGTTATTCTTCAGTTTAAAGATGGTTTGCATGTTATCAAGTAGTTTGTGGAGTTTAGGGATTCCAGTCAAGGGAGGATTTATTGGGGTTTGTCTTGAATCCTACATCAAAAGTATAAGAGAAGTTATAAGGGCTCTTTTCTTATAAATGATGTGTCAGGCTTAGTTTGTAAAGTATCCCAAAGAGTTGTAGACACCAATAGAATAGCTAGGGTTTGAGCAATTAAAAAGGTGTAGTTAGGCTTTGGGGTCTTTGTTAGGAGTTAGCCATTTTTCTCTCAAAAATTGCATGGGTGGGCTTTGTTAGGAGTTTACAATTTTTCTCTCTAAAAATTGCATGGTTGGGTTGGACTTGTAAGGAGTTTGCAATTTTTCTCTTTTAAAAATTGCATAGTTGTAATTGTTTGATTGGTTATTAGTTTGATTGGTGGTTATAGGCCAATTTAGTTAAGCCAAACCACATTAAAAATTATTGTGTTTATTTTTGCTTTCTTCCGTTTTTTTGGGTATTTGGTTTGAGGGATATTTTTTCGAACAGTTTGGAGCATTTGGACTTCTCGAAATTCTTTTATTCATGGTGATTCAATGTATGATGACCATCAAAAAATTTTTACCCCAAGCTATGGATTTGTTAGAGGCATTTATTGCAGCAAATGTCGAATAACAATCTTTAAGGCAACCCATTCCAGTATTTCAAGGTGTTGGAGACCACCTGCTCTTGGTTTCTTTAAAGTTAATGTGGATACAACCATATTCTCAAAGGAGGGTTGCTACGGTATTGGTGTGGCTATCAGGGACCAAGATGGTGAAGCCATTGCTTGTTGTGCAAGTCGAAGAAGAGGGAACCTAGAACCTTTAACAGTAGAGTGCTTGGCTACTTTTGCAGCTTTGCAATTTGCTGCTGATATTGAACTTCAAGAGATTATTCTGGAAATTGATTGCAAATTAGCAGTGCAGATGGTTCAGCATTCCACCAATTAGAACCTCTCACCAGTGGGTGCCATTGTTGACTGCGTTCAATGACAAACAAGGCTTTTTAATCGATTCCACATATAACACGTTTATCGTGAAGGCAATTGTGTGGCTCATGTATTGGCTCAATCATCCAAAAGTGTGCATGATATGTTAGTTTGGTTGGAAGAAGTCCCCGACTTCTTGCTTTCTGTTTTTCTAACAACAAATGTATGACGTAATTATGCTATAAATGCAATCCATCGTTTCTGATAAAAAAATTATAAAACTTTTATTGGATTTGTGTCACCGATCAAGTGATACCAATTTAATTGGAGAATTGACAACAAAAATATATAAAAGATAAACATGTAAATATTGATAAGGTAAAATAATTTATATTACCCTGAAAGTAAAGTGATAATTTATACTTTAAATATTATTTAAATACTTTAAATATTATTTAAACAGTTAAATTGCTTTATCTATTCCATTCAGATAATGGATGTGCATAGAACTTATAATAATAAGAATAATATATGAAGAATTTTGATGGTACATAATAAAAATTTCGTATTTTTTTTGAAATTTAAAGTAAAATTTATTAATAGACAAAGTAAATTACAGCCAAGCCAAAAAATCTGGGTCACGATTTACACTAGATTTGGCTAAAAAGTCTACTACAAAGTTTGCTTCCCTGTAAATATGCACAAAAGAAGCATTCCCTAATCATAAATTAAAATTCTTCAACTTGTTGATGAGATTGTTATATTTCCAGGGACTATCAAGAACATTGTTGATCCAAGAGATAACCACTTTCGAATCACTTTCTATAATGAGATCTGGAATCGGCTTTATATTTGCATTAGCAATGATTGAGAGTGCTTCCACCACTGCCAAAAGCTCAGCTAACGAAGAATCTATAATTCCAACGTTTTTAGAAAAAATCATAAGAATGTTCCCATTGTGATCTCGAATCAGCCCTTCAATACCTGCTGGCCCTAGTTTTCCTAAAGATGAACCATCAACATTGATTTTTCGGGCACCTATAGGTGGTGGTGTGTGACATCCTTGTCACTCCCAATTACCAACTAACTTTTTCTTTCACATAAAGGTGGTTAGGCTGTTTGTCGGGATCATCCTTTCCTCTTTTTCTACCTCATACTTAGAATCGTTTAACATAGCGATAAAAATTTTAATAGAAAATATTTCTTATGCATATACAGGATCGTCTTACACATATATTTAAGACTCTTGTATGAGTACATGCTAATCTTCTTTGTAGACACCTAATTTTATCCGGATTTGTAAATTTTATTTTGGTAATTTCAATAATAATTGATTTTGAAGTTTGCTAAAATTTATTGGACATTTTTGTTATTAAGCTCAATTAGATTCATTTTAGAATTGAATGGATAAATAATTGAATTTAATTTAAATTGAATTAGTAAAAATTTTATATTTATCAATTTTTAATTTGGGCTTAATTAATCAAATTCAATTCAAAGTCCAGTAAAATGCGTGAATTTAAAAGCGTAATTCCAAATGGGTTACTTTTTGCTGATTGTTCATTTTCTTGTTTTAATGTAAATTAATTAATGAAAAATATAATAAAAAGAAAAAAGAAGAAAAATTAAAAAGAAAAGAAAAGTTGGTGCTATCCTCCACCCTCTCACCGCCCCTTTTCCCCGGGCTGTCCATCAGCCACCTGCCATTGTCACTTAGCCCTTGCAACTCTCTTATCCCCGTAAAAACCAATCCCTCATGCCCATAGCAGCTAATTTGGTGGCTAAATTTGGCAGCTAAAATCCTTTGGACTAAATGAGGACTAGACAATAGGAATGATCCCAATGAGATTAAAACTAAGACTAATTCTTCTGAAGAGGGAGGCTCTCGGGTACTAAAACTCGACAGAAATCCTAAGAGCCATTGCCACCATTCACTACCACCGTGAACCACCTTCAGCCACCAACCACTACCATTATCACCAACCATTGCCAAGCCTTGCTCATGACCAGCACACAAACCACCTAGACTGAAACCTTTATCCCAAATCTGCCTGAACCGCAACCTCCATCGACACACCACCACCAATTGCACTGTAAACCCTTGCCCATTTCCTTCTCGTAGCCACCAATAGAAATGGTTCAGCCCCTAACACTGCCTAACAAAGATCCGAGCCAACACTACCAGCCCTTCTTTGCTACCCGAAATCAGCCCTAGCTTTAGCCCCAAAACTCTCCGCCCCTCCCGTTTCAACCTCGCAACCACCTGAAAAAAAAAACCACCATCACTACCACCATTTTCGGCCTAAACCCATCTATCCTCTCCTCATCCAAACCTCCATGACCGAATCCCATTTCCTTGCCCAAAACCAACCCCAAACAGCCCCAACACCAGCTACTGCCAAACCCACCAAACGGCCTCCCAAGCCTCCATTCTAGGCCACCATCGAGCACCCTTAAACTGTCTTTAACACCACCATACACCACCACCTGAGCCACCATTGCCTACCCATCACCATCACCTTGGCTAGCCCCTTACAGCCACCAGTCAACGCCAAACCGAGAACCCCCTATCACAACCTCTTCCTGAAACCCCTGCAAGAAACAAATATAACCCAAGCCACAAACCTCCAAGGCAGCCAACACAAACAAAAAAAGAGAGAAAAGAGAGTGACAACAACACAAAGCCACAATCAAGTCAACAACATCAGCAATCGAAAAAAAAAGGGAGAAAGAGAGTTCGGTTAATATTAGATCCAAGGGGTTAGGGAAGCTTTTGGACAAATCGGTGGCTAGATCTGAGTAGAGGACAGGGAGTAGAGTGTTTCTAGGATTTTGGGAAGCTCGTCAGACGCCGGACGACGACGGCTGCCGGCAGTAGCGTGCGAGGCGAGGAACGAAGTGATGGAGAAACGAAGAGGGGAGGTGAAGATCTTTTTAAAAGGTAAAAGCTTTTTGTGTTCTGGTCACTGTGAACGACGATGACTGGCGATGGAAGTGGCGGGGCTTACAGCGGCCGGCCCTAGTGAAGGAGAGAAATGAAGAGGAGTTGAGAGAAAAAAAAACAATTTTCTTTACAGAAAAGTTAAAATTTGAAACAAAAAATAAGTTTTGGGTATTTATAGGCAGCCTAAACGACTGTGTTTTGAGCCAAAAGAGAAGGCTCATTCCAGTCCACCTAACCCGATCCGCTCCTAACTCGGGAACACCCTCAGCTCACTCGATCCGCGACCCGATTCGTGACCCGTCCCTTGGCCTACTATCAGCTCCAGCAGCCCAATCTTTTTTCTTGTTGGGCCCTTGTTTCCTGGGCTACCACGTTTGGGCTTCATTGCTCTTGGGTTCTATGCCCAAATTAATTTGGGTATATTTTCACTCCTCTCATTTATTTGTTTTGTTGGATGGTTTATTTCTTGTGTTTCTAATATATTTCATGGTAAAAACATATATTTATTTGCATGTAAAATAGTCTAAAATTTATAATAATTAATTTAATTGCATGAGATTAGTTTCAATAATAAAGTTAAACACTTCTTTTAAAAATATATATAATAATAATAATAACAATAATTTTTTCTTTTAATATAATTTTTCTTAATACTAGGCAAATTGTTAGATTGCAAAATGTGTAAGAGGAAAAATTAATTAAAATAAATTCTTCCAATGATGGGATGTTACGAAAGTCACAAGTAGTGATTCCTAACTGATCCCTAGGTGAGAAGAGTCTGCTAAATATTACCAGCGTATTGGAGTATTTAGTCTGATTTTTCAATAATTTAATTTTTTTTGTTTTGTTAAAAATAAAAATAAATAAGTTTTTAAAAGAAAAAAGAAAGAGGGAAATTAATAATAAAGTTTAAATTTAATTAAGGTGAAATCCGATGATGGGATGTTATGAAATTCACAAGTAGTGATTTCTTAATTGATCCCTAGGTGAGAGAAGTCCACTGGATATTAATAGCGTATTGGAATATTCAGTGTGATTTTTCAATAATTTAATTTTTGTTATTAAAAATAAAATTGAATAAGGTTTTCTTAAAAAAATGATTTAATAATAAAGTTTAAATTTAATTAATGTGAATGCCCGATGATGGGATGTTACGGAAGTCACAAGTAGTGATTCCTAGCTGATCCCTAGGTGAGAAAGGCCTACTAAATGTTACCAAAAGTATTGGAATATTTAGTGTGATTTTTCAATACATGAGCTTTTATTTTCTAAAATAAAAAAACAAATAATATTTAAAAAGAATATATAAATATGTTAAATAAGGAAATACAAATGGTAAAAGCTAATTTATGATGATGGGATGTTACGAAAGTCACAAATAGTGATTCCTAATTGATCCATAGGTGAGAAGAGTTTACTAAATGTTACCAAAAGTATTGGAATATTTAGTGTGATTTTTATTTATAAAATAAAAACAAATAAAAAATAATAATCATAAAAAACAATAAGCATGTTAAATAGAAAATAGAAATCCATGTGCATCATATATTATATGCTATCATCATATGCATTCATAATAAATTATAAAAATAGCATGAATCCTACCGAGGATGAGATTCTATAGAAGTC
Source organism: Heritiera fomes (assembly GCA_032173925.1). Taxonomy (NCBI): domain Eukaryota; kingdom Viridiplantae; phylum Streptophyta; class Magnoliopsida; order Malvales; family Malvaceae; genus Heritiera; species Heritiera fomes. The sequence continues at coordinate 36,576,022 of JAPDPM010000008.1, forward strand.
ATAAGTAGTGATTCTTAAGAAATCTCTAGGTGAGGAAAGTTATTTCAAATATTATCAAAAGTATTGGAGTATTTGATTTAATTTTTCAATAAAAAGGGTTCATGCTTATTTTCAAAAATGAGATTTTTTAAAAATGTATATAATAATTTTTAATCAATTATACAAATAATGTGAGCCCTACCGATGATGAGATTCTATAGAAGTCACGAGTAGTGATTCTTAAGAAATCTCTAGTTGAGGAAATTATTTCAAATATTACCAAAAGTATTGGAGTATTTGATTTAATTTTTCAATAAAAAGGGTTCACATTCACTTTCAAAAAATAAAATTTAACCTTTTAAAATAAAAAATGATTTTGACAAATAATAAAAATGCTTTAAAGAATTGCAATAAAAATAGAAATTATTTTTAAATATTAAATTAAGACCATTTCATTAAAATCAAACGATAACACATGATTACGATGGTACCGTTTTTAAAAAATGTTGTGGGGGTGCTAATCCTTTCCCATGCGTAACCGTGCTCCCGAACATGATTTTTGTTTTCACAGACTCAAATTGTCCTTTTTAATAAAAAATAATTAATTTTGAGATTTTGTTAAAAAGAGAAATAATTTTAGGTGGCCAATCACACTTGGTCAAAAAAGATTGTGGCGACATCCTTTGTTTTTAAATGTTTTCAAAATCGTTGAGCGGTCGAGTCTTCAGACAAAATCTTTACGACATTGTTATAACTTACATCCCCAACATAGTTCATTATACATCATTGTATTGTACCATATTCCGAAATACATGACAACGTAATTATATACCTTCAAGGAAGATGGAAGCGCGCCTCGAAGGAATGCTTTACAATCCAAAAATAGGCTCTTTTATCTAGAGCAGAAGATCACTTCAAATGGTCTGAAAAATGTTGTAAATGAGTGAGTTTATGCTCAGTAAGAAACGTATGTAAAAGAGCGTACTATATCACTATATGCTGGTCTCCTACTTGGCTCTACAATGTCATGTGGAAACCTTTGTAAATTAGATAATCAAATAATTCTTCAAATATCATGTAAGCGTATAGCCATATCACATAAATAGTTTTCATATGTTCAAGTAAATCAAGTACTTTCACGTAAAGCACATATACAAATAATCTTCAAATAGGTTGGAGACTATTTACATTCCATCAGAATCATGCACCACATAAATCCTGTGAGGGATATACATATAAGCGGCGTACCCACGTATGGGCCAAGGTTCCTTCCTTTAAGCCAAACACATAAGAGACTAATGGCCATCATCAATAATCCACAGTGTACACTACTCAGGCGACATCTGTGGTACTGAGGGCTTGACTAGAGTCCCACAGCCAAATACAAATAAGCACATAATATGCATGATTACCAAAGGAGTCAATAATCTCAAAACATATATTACATACCCTTTTTTGGTAATGCAAATATACTTGTATAAAATAGGCTCGAAAATTCTATTCTCAAATAGGGCAGTCGGCTGCTATTACATATATCGATTTATTTCCTTTTTAAAATCTAGATATTTCAAAATCTGTAAACACATAGAGCAGTCAACTGGTTTTGAAACAGAATGCTTTTGAAAACAGGGCAGTCGACTGGTCATATAACAATCGACTGGTTTTGTAAACAGAATACTTTTCGAGAAAATAGCAGTCGACTGGTTCATTAGCAATCGATTGTTTTTGAAACAGAATGTTTTCTGAAAATTGGCAATCAACTGGTTTGAGTCGGTTTTTGAAAAAAGTTACGTCGAGGCTGTCTCTAGGCAGTCGACTGCTAATTAAGGCAGTTGGCTGCCCCAACAGTTTGGTAACTATGAGTAAAATCTGAAATTTAAACTTCCTGCATATAAAATCAACTTCAATTACACCAATTTATGGAACCAAAGTAGACATAGTCACCCTACGTCTGTTACACATATTTCTTTCCTCAATTAGCCAATAATCCAATAGCTTGGTTGCACCAACCCTATCCTTTCACTTCTTCAAAGCTGCAATTATCATAATAGCAATTAACAATTCAACTTCCACTTAAATTAAACCTTTCTAATAGTTCTTATAACACCTAAACATCATCTTAAAGCACTTAATTGGCTCAAACCCTCTCTTGACCAAACCTTAGAGTAACCTCTATCATTGGTTCTGCTTCATTTAAAAGCCATACACATATTATACCAATTTAGCAAAACCTCAAATCATAGACAGAATTGAGAAAATCAACTTGTACCTTTACCTTTGTTAGTGACCAAAACTTCAGCCACAAAATACTCCCCAAAACCTTAGATTCAGCTCTCCAAATTATAAGTATGGCTTAAGCTGGTAGTAAGGAGCAATTTTTGTTACTAAAGTCTGATGATTTGATGAGGGAAATTGGTAGTTCTACAAGGTAAGTATAAAGGAAACTTGAAGAAAATTTGGAAGAGAGAACAAGAATGGTTGCCGGCCATTTATGGTGAAGATGATGACTATACAATCTCATTAAATTGACATTTATCCATTAATCATCATCTTTTACCTTTTGACTATTTGACCCTTTAATTTCTCCTTTCATTCATATGCCACATGTCACTTAATTACACTAAAGATCTTATATTTATTTTCTCCTAATCCAATTATTCTCACAATATCAAAATAAATTCTTTGACCATTTGACTATCAATTTCATTATTCCTTCCATGTCCCATATGTCATTCATATATCAAAATTTCACATTTATTTATTCATTCTAGCTTATAATACTATACAATTATGGAGATTTACAGGAAATAGGGGATTTCACATGGTGTCCATGAAACAGTGATTCTGGTCTTCTTTTTCTTCATAGAGATCAAACTAAGATGAGGTTGAAGGGAAAAGGAAAACATGTCAAAACCTGGGTATTTTGCCTTTAACCACCAGCTTAATCTTGTTTTGATCAGTAGCGAGCTGTCCTTTTTATTGAAGATCTTCTCATTTCGACTAATCCAAATAGTCCAAATGATAGCAAGAAACAGAGTGCTCCAGATAATTTTCTGGTTGGAGTTAGATATGAAACTCATCCAACATTAGAAAAATGATCTCAAGTCCTTCAGTTGAACCCATGAAATTTTCCACCAATCCATGCATTGACACCATATTTTCTATGAGATGTTGCATAACAGAAACAAATGATCCACCAATTATGAATTACTGCAAAAAGGACAAGATGCATTTTGATTTTGCATGCAGCCTCTTTTGTTGAGAATTTCTGTGACTGGAAGAGATCCTTTCAATGCTTTCCAACAGAGAAGTTCGACTTTTAGGGGAGCAACACCTTTCTAGATTAAGCTTTCAATAGGATGATCTTTATTGTTGTGATTATCGAGCAGAAGTTTGAAAGATCTGGAGTTGAAGATACCATTTGATGAGTGGTGCCAAACTAACCTATCATCAATAAGTATACACACAAGTAATAAAATCCAATTATAATACTTGGCTATGTTTTATTGCACTATTACAACAAGTAAAATTTACTTTTTCTATTGAAAATAAGAAAAAATATTGAACTTTGATCATAATAAAAGTGAAAGAATATAATTATAATATAAACGGACTTTCGGGTTTGGATGGATAACATAGTCCATAAACAAGTCTACAAACAAGTGTCATACGAAAAGAAAATTCACAAGAAATGTTAATTATCCTAAAAGAACTAAACTTATAAAATAAATAAAACTTGGATCTTGAAATGAAAATCTTTAAATGAGCTTTTACCAAAAATAAAGGGTTTCAATTGTGGCAAGGATTGCTACTTATGCATGTAAATGTTCTATGATGTTTGGTTAATGTCCAACTGATTGCTATTTGTTTTGTTGATTTTCAAAATTGATGTAATTTAATTGGAAACTTTTTAATTATTTGTTATACAACTACTAAATTGTATCTCTTTTTAATTAACCAATAACCATGCTTATTCAGGCTTAAAAAATACAACAAATCTTATAAATGGGAAAATTCAAGCATAAAGTGAAAGGTAAATTCGTAAAAATAAATGTTGTTGATCAAGGGTTAATGTCAATGTGTGATCAAAATCTATCTTATTGGTCATGGTTGTTTTTTTATAATAAACCATCTTATAATTCATCATAAAACAAAGTTAGGAGGCGACGAAAAAATTTCACCATGCATTCAAATGAATTCTAAAACAAATTATCAAGGGCATCGATAAATTAAACAGCTATAAAGCTTGCAAAATGGCTAGAAATTAAATTCTTTTGCGTCAGTTTATTACAATTGCATCAAAATAATACATGAGTAATTTGATTTTAAAATAAAAGCAAAGTTCTACTATTCTATTTATTTCACTTGTTGCATTAGTTCATTCATTATATTTCCCCAGCCGAATCTTCCTTGATAGGGATGCAAATTCTAATTTCATGGATTGACAAAACGGAAATTTTCCCTGATTTCTCTATCAACTCCAGTAAGAACTTCAATGGCGACCATTTTCCTCATCGATCTTGCAAAGAGAGGAAAAAAAAGCCACGTGATCTTTGTAACGCAGTCAACATGTTTCTGGAATTCCAATATGTAAGAAGTGCAGCATCTGCGACGAAAAGCCCCTTGTTTTGGAGCAAGATATCATAGTATGTTTGTCGAACTTTTAGGATCCATTTCCACAGTTGTTGTCGGACTTGCTGGGTTAGGGCACTGCTTGTTGTAGTTAGAAGAAACAAACAGCAGTAAAATAGCCTGAGGCATGCTGCAATCGCACTGTCCTTAAGGATTATTTCACCAACAGGTGTAATCCCCTAGGATTCAACAGGCTCTTCTGGGATTGCCCAGGTAACAGGAACAACAAGAAAGAAAGAATATTACTCTAACCCAGCTGGAAAAGAAGAAAGAGCGAAGAAGCAGAGAAAGTTGTAAGGGGGTTCATAAGCTGTGTTCTACAGTCCTCTATTTATAGTTAAAAATGGATGCAGAAAATCTGTAGGAAATCGTAATAAAATCGTAATAAAATCGTAATAAAATCATAATAAAATCAGCACAAAATCTGAAGAAAATCAAGATAGGATTTTGACTAAATCTAAGAGAATATTTAACCAAATCTGAAATAAATCTTGTCAAAGTTTTAGATAAATCAAAACACTAGTTATTCAAATAAGGTTAAATATTGAAAAATAATTAAATAAAAAATAAATATGGTAAAAGTCTTTTTAGAAATATCAAAATATCCAACAATCCCCCACCTATTTCAGAAAGACTTTTGAAAGAAAAATATTTTACTGGGTTAATTATAAGTATAATGCTTTGTATCTGGTGTCTTTGGACTTGAACCAGACCTAGAATAATAAAACTTATTTTACTGAGTAATTGGTGAAGGTTTTAGCTTCTTAAACCAATAACTCATTATTGTAAAATAGAGGTTGTCGTAACGGCTTCGCGCTCGACGATTTTGAAAAGCAACATTTAAAAACAAAAAAGGAGTCGCCACCAATCTTTTTTGACTAGGTGTGATTGGTCACCTAAAAATATTTATCTTTTTAACAAAATCTCAAAATTAATTAAGTTTTATTAAAAAGACAAATCTTTGGTCTGCGAAAACAAAAATCGAGTTCGGGGGTACGGTTACGCATGGGGAAGGATTAGCACCCCCACGACGCCCGTTAAAAAACGGTACCATAATAATCATGTGTTATCCTTTAGTTTTAATAAAATAGTCTTGGCTTTTGATTATATGAAAAATTAGCGTATTTGCTTGAAAAATTGTTGTTATAATGGGATTCATTATGAAAATCAACATGAACACCGTTTATTGAAAAATTAGATCAAATATCCCAATCCTCTGGTAACATTTGAAATAATCCCTCTCACCTAGGGATCAGTCAAGAAATCACTACTTGTGAGTCTCATGACATCCCATCCTCGGTGGTGCTCACGCTATTTTATAATTAATCGTATACATGTAGTATGGATAAAGATGCGTGATGCATATGATACTTAAAGGAAATTTTATTTATTTTGATTTCGTTGATGAAACTCTTGATATTAAGAAATTTGGCTAAATATCCCAATCCTCTGGTAACATTTAGCTAATCCCTCTCACCTAGGGATCAGTCAAGAAATCACTACTTGTGAGTCTCATGACATCCCATCTTCGGAAGAATTTCATTTAAATTTAAATTTTATTATTGAATTCTTTTTTTTATTTTCCTTTAAAACTTATCTATTTTTATTTTTAATAAAACAAATTAAATTATTGAAAAATCATACTAAATATCCCAATACTCTGGTAACATTTAGTAGGACTCTTCTCACCTAGGGATCAGTCAAGAAATCACTACTTGTGAGTCTCATGACATCCCATCATCGGAAGAATTCCATTTATTATTATTTTTATTTATTTTTTCAGTTTTTTATTTTCATAACATATATATTTTTTAATAAATGGCATGGATAAATAAACAAATAAATATATAAATAAATAAATAAAAAGTTAGTAAAATTTTACCCCAAATTCGGATTTGGGTTTGGAGCCCAAATAGTCTTTCTAAACCAGCCCAAAAAACCAAAGCCCAAAGCATTCGAAATTGGGCCGGAATCGCGGGTCAGGAGCGGGTCGGACCGGGTCAGCACGCGGGTCGCCAGCAGCTATGGAGTCGGGTCGGGCGCGCGGGCTCCGGATCTAGGTCGGGTCTTCACGCGGGTCTCCCCCCCCTTTTTTTTTTTGCGCTATAAAAGCTTCTTTTTTTTTTTAGTTCTTCATTTTCTCGTTTTCTTCCCAAAAAAAAAGTTCCTCAACCCTCTCTCCTTCCCCCGATTTTCGACCGGGCGATTTCCGGCCGCCGTCCACCGCCGCCGGCCACCGCCTTCGGTGGACAAAACACAAAAAGTCTTCCTTTTTCCGATTCCTCTCCGCCACCTAAGCCCGATTCCGACCACCGTTTTACCAAAAGAACTCCTTAGCCCCACAAATCTGACCAAAACCGAAATCGATTTCTCCCTCTTTTTTGTTGTTTTTTTTTGTTTTGGCTGATGATGATGGTTGCAGATCTATTGTGTTTTATTTCCTTCTGGTTTTTTGTTTTCTTTGCAGGTTTGAGACCTAAGCTTTAGATCTAGGGTTTTGTGGGTCTCGGGTGATGAAATGTGGGCGATGGCAGGGGGTAGCAAAGGAGCTCAGTGGTTGCTGTGGTTGAACGGGGATGGTTTCGGGTGGCCTTATGTTTTTGAGGGAAAGGGGGTTTCGGGTCCTGTGTGTGGTCCAAGGCTTGGTTTTTTTTTTTGGTGGTGAGGATGTTTCTGTGATGGGGGTTGAGGGTTGGGTTGGCTGCGTTAGTGGTTGGTGGTTGTCGAGTGGTTGAGGATCGGTGATGGTGTTTGGGGTCTCTGTTTTTTCGTTCCCTCCTCTCTGTCCGAAGAAGAAGAAGAAAAATCCTTGCTTTTGGGTCCTCTTAAACGACATTGGAGCCTTTCCCTAGCCTTTCAAAATCACAGAATCAGTAGGTTTCTGTTGAAGCGGGATTCACGGGATGGAGAAAATGATTTTGCCGGGGGGTTGCGGCGCCGGCGGCTGGGCAGGGAACCGACAAATCTGGCCGGCAGATTTGGTAGATTCGAAGCATTTAATGCTTCACTGTGACAACAGGACTGATGATAATAATAATAATAATAGAAATAATAATAATAATAGTAATAATAATAGAAATAAAAAGATAATAATAATAATAATAAAAAGAAAAGATAATAATAATAATAATAATAATAAAAACAGTAATGATAATAATAATAAAAATAACAAAAATAAATAGTATATAAGTATATTAATAATAATAACACAAAAGTAACAATCATAATAATAACAATAATAATAACAATAACAACAAAGACAAATAATAATAATAATAGTAATAATAGTAAAAATAATATTAATATTAGAAAAGATAATAAAAATAAAATTAATAATAATAATATGAACAATAACAAAATAAATAAGAAAAATGAAAATAAAAGAAAATAAAATAAAAATAATAATAAGAACAAAACTTATGAGAATAATTTGTGAAATTCGGACAAAATTAGGTGTCTACAGAGGTCTTATTAATCACACTATACTTTCACAATTCTTTACTGTTCGACGCCGTTTTGCGCTAATAGGCCATGCGCGTGCCTGGTTATTTCATGAGTGCTCTAGAAATTATGCCACAATTTCATAAGAGTGGCCCCACTCTACACTCACATAGGTGTTTTCATCAAGTGTATATTGCAATGATATACACCACCCATAAGGGATATGAAAAACATTAAGAGCTTTAGCTCATCCTCTCAAATTCATGCAATCTAGCACTTACACACATCATAGGAATGGACAAATTTATTAGTACTAGCAGGAATAACAACGACTTGTTATTACCCATTGAACCTTATTCATGGGATCTCCAATCACAAAGGTTGGGTTACCATCACCATTATTCTCAAATTGGCTTAAGTCTCATTTCCCTCGATATTTTAAAATTTTCTCCCCAAAGGTTTAGTCAGAGGATTGGCCAAATTCACGTCTGACTTCACATAATCGACTAATATAATTCTATCATTTAGCAGCTGCTTAATCAAATAATGTCTCAAATAAATGTTTTTATTTTTACCATTGAAAGTTTTATTCTTTACAATGGCTATTGCCGCTTGGCAATCACAATACATATATATAAAAGATGTTGGTTTTAAACCTAACGAAATATTAGCTAAGAGGTTTCTTAACCACTAAGCTTTATTACCAGCCAATTCCATAGCTACAAATTCTTATTCTATAATGGATTTAGCTAAAATAGTCTTTTTGGCTGATCTTCATGCAACAACATACCCACCGAGGGTAAAAACATAACTATTAGTAAATTTTGTCTCATCTGAATCTGAAATTCAGTTAGCATCACTGTGTCCTTCTAATATAGTGGGAAATCCACCATATAAAATATCATAATTCATGGTACCTCTCAAATATCTCATGATCATTAATCATCTCAACACCAGTGATCATCTAGTAGCTGAGGTACGTGTCTCGACTAGTTGTCGGACAACTCACAAACCTTATATATGTATATATCGGTATCCATTGCAATACAGGCAGACTTCATGACATATATACATATACAGGCACCAAAATGCCACACATGCATAATACAATGCCACACAAGCACATCACAATGCCACACATGCACATCACAGTGCCATAAAGGCACATCACAATGCCACACAAGCATAACACAGTGTCATATGTCTCAAGTATCAAAATCTATGTACAAATAGCTTAAAACAAAGTTTATATAGTCAAAGCTTACACAGTGCAAACACATGTAGTTTGAAAGCATTAGTGTGCATAAAATATGCTCTAAACAGTTGTCACATAATACCAAAACACTTTAACAAAGTTATCAGAGTAATTGCTTTCACATCACATATAGATTGGATTTTATGCTTTCGTAAAATAATATTAGAAAACACAAACAAATTTTGATGCAAAGTTGCATTCATGAAATGCATGATCATATTGACATACAATGCAGGCCTAACTAGCCCATGGAGTCTACTTAGAGCGATTTCTAACCTAGAATCCGGCATTATAATGGTGTAATTATAATTTTCTCCAGTGCCATAATCACCTAACCTATTAACCTGCACCATTATCTAATTCTAGCTGTATATAATTATTCCACAAAATATTAATATTATTTCAATCACATTTACATCTAAGTGCCGATAGTAAGACCCCCACTATTACTATGGTCCTCTTAGTATCCTATGAACATTTAAAAATTACTTCACTAAATATTCACAGTAAATCCACAATGTTCAAAACATCAAGCGATTATTAAATTATTTAATCTATGGATTTATCCATATTCAGTTCATCACAATACCATCATTACTTATTAAATTCCATGATTTCATAATCAATTCTCAGCATCTCAAATCTATGCAAATTATTACATACTAAGTATTATCTAATCATGGGATTATATCCCAATTTTCACAGAATATAATCATATATATTATTTTTATTTTCTTCATACCATAAATCAATTTAAATCATTGTATATATAATCCTCAAAGACATTTAAACTCTACAATTAAATCATGCAACTCTCAATGATTTAATTTAATAATATATCATCTAACATAAATGTACATTACTTGTACCTTTTACCTCGATAATTGCAGCGGTCCCTAGAGTACGATGCATCACGATAATCTCTTGCCACGTGTCAGGCTCCTGCTTCTATTGAAACTCATTTTTCAAAAAAGATTCCAAAATAAAAGAGCAACTCTGAGGCATTTCAGATTTGGGATTTTGACAATGTCTTTGGTGAAATAATCCTTAAGATTGTTGTAGTTAGAAGAAGCAAACAGAAGTAAAATAGCCTGAGGCATGCTGCAATCGCACTGTCCTTAAGGATTATTTCACCAACAGGTGTAATCTCCTAGGATTCAACAGGCTCTTCTGGGATTGCCCAGGTAACAGGAACAGCAAGAAAGAAAGAATATTATTCTAACCCAGCTGGAAAAGAAGAAAGAGCGAAGAAGCAGAGAAAGTTGTAAGGGGGTTCATAAGCTGTGTCTACCGTCCTCTATTTATAGTAAAAAATGGATACAGAAAATCTGTAGGAAATTGTAATAAAATCGTAATAAAATCATAATAAAATCAGCACAAAATCTGAAGAAAATCAAGATAGGATTTTGACTAAATCTAAGAGAATATTTAACCAAATCTAAAATAAATCTTATCAAAGTTTTAGATAAATCAAAACACTAGTTATTCAAATAAGGTTAAATATTGAAAAATAATTAAATAAAAAAATAAATATGATAAAAGTCTTTTTAGAAATATCAAAATATCCAACACGCTTTCTCAAGCTATCGGCATATGTTGGGTCCAAGCTTGGATCAGCATCGCCTTTTCCGTTGAAGTTGTAAAGCCTCCTTGAGAAAGCTCCACAGTGAGCAACTCCAATTGTATGTGCACATGTTTCATGAAATCAATGCAAGTGAGCAACTCCAATTGTATGTGCACCTGTTTCATGAAATCAATGCAAATTTTATCAATTTGGATATCAGATTTTCTTTTCTACAAATATGATATTTCAACCTTTGTTTGAAATCTCTCCCTAGATTATCTTAAGGATTTAACTTCGGATATATTTTCTACAAGAATCAAACTCTAATTAATAAATAGATAATGTTTCTTTATTACCTGAATTAATCCTTGTGAATTCTGAAATTTAGATTGATCAAGTTGAGAAATGATTGTGTATGAAACGGTTACTCCATGGCAAATATGTTATTTTTATTCAAATCATACCATCTAATCATATTATTAAAAAATCAATAATTTAGTATCAGAATTATTAAAAAGACTATTGAAATAAAATATTTATCATTGAATTATCATATTAATGGCTGACTTTTTTTAATAATGTGATTTTGTGACTTGATTTGAATATAAATGAACGTGGAAATAACCGTTTTATGCAATTATTTTTTATTAATTATGCAAATGGTATTTTAATTTCAATTATATATGGTAGATTTGATGATTGAAATTATTAAGAACGACAAAAAAATATTCTATAGAGAATAAATAATTAATTATATGCACAATAATTACACATATGACATATAGATTTTTTTTTGTTCACAAAGAGGTAAAGAGAAATAAGAGAATCGAATTTTAGACTTAAACTTTCTTAAAATAAAGTAACAACAGTACACATTAGCTTAAACCTTAATAGTTAAAAATGTGACCACATGCATGCATTAATTAATGTAAGCATGTCAATAGAGATGCATTGCTTAATTTGTGCATGTAATGTATAAAGTAAGATTTAAAAGTGAACTTGTACCTGAAACGACAACAAGATCAATAACATCAAGACCTTTATTGTTAAACATCTGCAGCGAACTGCTGAAATTCGCAAGGGGTGAAGGGATCAGTTGCAAGGGAAACCGTACCGTCCCTTCTTCCAAGGGCCACGTCCCACAGAGGCCTCCTATACTGTAACATTAAAATATTAATTTTCAACCTTACGATAGTCAACACTAGAAAATGGAAGCAACTTCATTTGTAACGACCCATTACACATCACATAATCTTATTATATTTGCAATGAGTTTTTATAATCGTTGCTCAATTCTAATCGTTGCGAAATCTATTATATATATTTACCGGAGCAGAAACTGCACCACACACTGCCAAGGCAAGAATATCAGCTCAGGAAACGACTTTGGGGCACTCTTGTTCGATTGCAGTCTTGATATCGTCGATCACGTCGAAACCAGACAAAGATCCGTTGGGTATTGCTTCCTTCTCAGCCCTAGACTTATTATTAACTGTGTCCAACAGCACAGATCCATCGCATCCCTAAAGACAAATAAAAAGAAAAATCAGTATATATATAACTTAGCAGGCAAGAAACCATTAAAATCACAATTTCTTGAATAAATGTTTTGTAGTTACCCTAACGAAGCAATCATGAAACTGCATCCGAATAAGTTAGCACCCAAAGCTGGATTACGTCGGACTCTGTCCCGAATAATGTAGTTTACAATCTTATTAGCTTTTGGGCAAGTTTTCTCGTAGAAGTTATACGTCAAACCCAACTCAAACTTATCTCCGTTACTGACTTCAACGATTCTCAACAACGAAAGAGAAACAAAGAGAATGATAATGCTGTATGCAGCCCTCATTTGCACCAAGTTTTAGAATAACAATGTTTGATAGCAGAACGATTAGTGCTTAAGAACATTAGATGGTTTCTTTACATAGACAAGGAAATGAATGTGTTAACAAATATTAAAATCAGCAAAATCTTAGCTTGAGGGTTTTGTGAAAGACCCAGCTTTGTTTATTTCCTCATTAACCAATCCAACTATCTAGAAAGTAGAAAGTTTTCCATTATTAAAATTGATCCTCATTTACAAACTTGATGAGACCGAATTAGACGGAGGCTACGGATCTCCATTTTTTGTGTGATAATTGATAAATTTGACCTTATTTTTTTAATTTACTAACATTAATATTGATAGAATGAATACAAAGAATGAACACAAAGTTTGCAATTATATATATATATATATATATATATATTATATGAAAAAATCAATATGATTTATTGATAGAATGTTGGATTCCTAACTCTCTTATCTAGGGATGTAATTGAATTGAGCTTAATCGATATAAAAGCTCAAGCTCGGTTTGAAATTCAAAGCTTAAAATTTGAGATCAACTCAATTAAGTTTTATTTTTTTTAATTTGAGTCGAGATAGAAATCAAACTAACGAAACTCACATGATTAGACTCATTTACAAATTAAGTACAAAACAAGTTTGATTCTCATACGTGACTTCAATTTCAATTATTTGTACTCGTGTTTGAATTTAATTTTTTTTTTACAAATATTATAAAAACATTGAAGGTAAAATCATAAATTAATGAATAAAATAATAAGATTCGATTAGGTTCACAAACTATGTATTTGGTAGACCTGCTTAAGAATTGGGTTATCGTCTAAGCTTGAAGACTCGCTTGATATTTGGTCAGGTTTGGGAAAAAATATGAGATGTATTTAACGGGCCTAGGCAAAATTTTAGGCCTGATAAAAAAACGGGCCGAGGCCGAGCTTGACTCTTTGAAGCCTGGCTCGGCACGAATATAATAAAATTAAAGTTTTTTTAAATATATTTACTAAGTATATTATAATTATATGTACATAAAACATTATTAATTAATAAACATGATTTTATACATTTAATATGAAAATTGATATGCAAATTTTGACAAATCAAATTAAACTTCAAAATAACTAAAAGAATAATAAATAAGTAAATGAAAATTAAAATACTAAAAAAAATAAAATAATATTCAGGCGACTTAGACCGGGCTCGAGATTGCAATATAAAATAAAAATGGGCTCGAATTAAAAGTCGAGCTCGAATTTTCGAACCGGACCAGGCTTAAGCTTGCATATAAACCGTTATTATATGCTTTAGGCCAAGCTCAAACTCAGCCCAAGCTCACCCGTGATCAGGTCTAATATTAAGTTAGTTAAAATTGACTTACTTGATAACTCCAAATTAATCAAACTCGATTCGATAACAACAACAACAACAATATGATGATAATAATAAATGGAAAACAAAATATTTGTATACTTTGGTTAGAAGAAAACTAAAATTTGGTACTGCTAATGGATCGAACATGATTTCCCTTGGACTGGCGACTGAATATTGTTTCTCTAAGTTACCAAAAAGAAATGTTGTTTCCCTAAAAGGTGGAGATGTTTACACAAATATTATTTTTTTTGAAATGTAAGAAATTTTATTAATAAGAGGATATTACAACCAAGCTAAAAGGTCATTGTTTCTGTTGACCCCGGCTTTGGCTAAGAAATCAGCCAAAAAATTAGCCTCTCTTAATACATGGACAAAGGAAATCTCACCAATGCTAGAAATAAGATTACGCAACTTATTGATAAGATTGTAATATTTCCAAGGGCTATTATCAACATCTTGTATCCAAGAGATCACAACTCGAGAATCACTCTCAATGATGAGTGGAGGCCATGAGCTCATACCTGTCTTTGACATGATGGACAAAGCTTCAATGACGGCGAGAAGCTCAGCCAAATTAGACTCAGCAATCCCAATATTTTTAGAGAAAATCATCCTGATATTTCCACCACAATCTCGCAAGACCCCACCAATTCCTGAAGCGCCTGGTTTCCCCAAGGAAGAACCATCCACATTTATTTTCCAAACCCTGGTAGGAGGAGGCGACCAGCAGACCTTTAATCTATCAGCTTTTTTCTTCACCGGAATGGATAACTCATTAAGGTTGAGAAGAATGTTATTTATATCAAGACCTGGGAACTTAGCTTTTAGCCACCAGCTACATCTAATAGAGATCAAGTAGCAGATTTGATCGAGAGAAATTTTTTTCGAATTAAAGACCGTGTCATTTCTAACTAACCAAATAGACCACACCGTAGCATAAAAGATCATCATCCAAACAGGTTTTCTGCTGCAACTCAGGATAATAGCATCCCAAAACAAAAACAATGTGCTTAGGTTATCAGGAGCTACCCAATGTTGATTCCACAGTTTAATAAAGTGAGACCAAATCAACCAAGAAAAATTGCATTTCACAAACAGATGCGAAACAGATTCTATGTCATTGCAGAAAACACATTTGCTATCTGCATTTATCACCATACCTCTGCTTTGTAGGACATCCATAACTGGCATGGTGCCATGAATAGCGTTCCAGCAGAACAACTCGACTTTAGGCGGGGCACTTCCTTTCCAAATACAGGATTCAACGAGCAACTAGAATTAAAAGGTTCTAGCGTCTTTCTAAAGGATTTGGCCTTGTAGAGACCATTAATGCTATGAGACCAAATCAATCTATCCTTTGCAAAAGGGGAAATCTGGACAGAATTAAGAAGTTGCATCAAGTCGTACCACAACTCTTTTTCTCAATCGAAAAGAGTCCTTCTAACGTCAATTTTCCAGGTCCACGATCCATTGGACCAAAACCCAAACTCGTTTATACATCCTGTTTGATTCAATGCCAGCATAAAAATCCTCTTGAAAGAGTTCTTGAGAATTACTCCTTGAATCCTCAAGTCAGTCCAAAAAGAGATTTTGGAGCCATCACCTGCACATAACAAAAAATTTGAATTTAAATTGTTAGTAGAAAAATTCTTGGTCCAGATATTTTGGATGTCTCGCCACACAGTAGAGAGTTTTTTCACATTGCAAGGTCTTGGCCACAAAGCATGGGAAGGAATACAATACTTCTCACAGACCACTTGTTTCCACAAGGCATTGTCTTCAACACCAAACCTCCAAGGCCACTTCAAAAGGAGTGCTTGATTGCAATCTCTAAGGTTAGTGACACCCCAGCCCCTATTTTTCTTGTTACAACAAATAGTATTCCAACAGACCAATCTCATTTTCCTTTTAAACTCCGTATCACCCCATAAAAACTGCCGTTGGATTTTCTCCAATTCATTCACAACCCCTGTCGGCATCTTGAATAGAGACATATAGAAAACAGGAAGATTAGAGAGGGTGGATTTCACAAGAGCTAATCTACCTGCCAAGGAAAGCATTTTACTCTTCCAAAGACCAAGTTTGCTTCTGAATTTTTCAATGATAGGATTCCAGGAGGATACAGCTCCCATATTAGCACCCAAAGGTAGTCCTAAATATTTACAAGGAAAAGTATCAGCTTTACAATTAATACTTCCAGCCCATTTCTTCAACAACTGAGCATCTACTTTAACTCCAAACAAAACAGTTTTTGTGAAATTAACCTTCAACCCAGAAGAGACTTGAAAGATTCTAAGAACTCTTTTGATGTTTAACAACATTTGTTCACTTGCTTGGCAAAAAACGATCGTGTCATCAGCGAACTGAAGATGTGTAATAGAGAGGTTTCCACCTCCAATAGGAATGCCAGTGAATAAATCCAGAGAAGATGCTTTGGTAAGAAGCATGCTCAAGCACTCTGCCACAATGATGAAGAGAAAGGGTGATAGAGGGTCTCCCTGCCTAAGACCTCTTCTCATTTGAATTGGGTGAGAAGGTGATCCATTTATCAAAATGGAGACCGAGGCAGAAGAGATACAATTGGCGATCCAAGATGTCCACCTTTGACCGAAACCCATTAACTTCATTGTATCCCATAGAAAACTCCAGCTAATACTGTCGAAGGCTTTTTCAAAGTCTAACTTAACAGTCAGACCACCAGAATTCGATTTTCTCATGATATCGACAACCTCATTTGCTATCAAGCTGCTGTCTAAGATCTGTCTTCCTTCAACGAATGCTGACTGTGTGAAATTGATAATAGTCCCCATTACTTTTTTCAATCTACCAGTAAGAACTTTAGCCAAAACTTTGTAGATACTGCCAATAAGGGAAATCGGCCTAAAGTCATGAAGTGATTCAGCACATTGGTTTTTGGCGATGAGTGCAATGAAGGAGTTATTTACCTCCCTAGGAATATTGCCATTCCTGTGGAACTCTTGAAAGAACTCAAACAGGTCATTTTTCAAAACATCCCATTTCCTTTTAAAGAAGCTGAGAGTGAAACCATCAGGTCCAGGTGACTTCTCCCCGTCACAGTTAAAGATTGCCTCCTTAATCTCTTCCATGGAAAAAGGACTCTCAAGATTGCACCTTTGTTTATCATCCAGTTTTTTAAAGTTCAAGGGGCTGAAATATTATTATATGCACGTAAACACAACTGTGATGAGGGTGGCGTACGCGGCACCTTGATTCTCGGTTGTCGACAAATCTTCATCCTCGGTTTCTTTGAATTTCATGAGCTAGCTATTATTTTTCAAAGTTAAATCAGCAATTACAACATTGCAAATGCAAGTTGATCTTTCCACTTAAGACTTCTTTTATTTGCATACTAAATTATGCATGTTTAGGTTATGTTGCTCTTCTACTAAAGAATTAGATTTGAATACGAAACTTAGCGCTCGATTTATATAATCGTTTTTTAAAAATGATCTATAATAAATAGAGTGTAAACGAATGAAACATAAGCAAATGGTCGTTTATTTTCTAAGATCATTCGTGTTCGATTCATGTTTGTTGATTAAGCTTGTTGATGAACATTAACGAATATATTCACGAATACATATTTATGAATATTAAACAAATATGTTTACAAATAAATGTTCGTAAACATTAAAAGAATATGTTCGTGAACACTAAACAAAATAAATTATACAAATAAATTATATTCAGCCTAATATATATGATAAATAAAAAAATCCTATGAGTAAAAATGTAATTTAAAATTTTATTATTATTAAACAGCTGACAAGCACTAAATATTCATTAAACGAACGTGTTTTAAGTAAACCTTAAACAAATTTATTTGTAAATATAAACTAATGAATCATATACTTTGTTCGTGATTGTTTGCTAAATTAATAAATGAACAAAAATCGAATATATTTTCGAATTGTCTATTTGTTTACACTTCTAATAACAAATTTTGAAATTCAGATTTTAGCACTTATAGTTTTTTTTTTCTATTCTCAAATTAAATTATTATTTTTATAAAAAAAAAAATTTACTCTATTTTATGGTCATCTCTTGATCATCAAAGAGAATTTTTTTTTTTTAGCTTTAATATTTAAACTGTACAACCTCTTGACTTGATCTTTTTTAGATTTCTCGAATAGAAAGCCTAACCCAACAAGTCGTTAGCCACTAACTTGTTGAAGCTTTTTTTTAATGGAAAATTGTTTAAGCTTTAGTTTATGAAGTTAAGGTCGAAAAGTAGGAAATCTCTACAATATTTGACTTTCCTTTTGTGTCTATCACAATATACCATCAACCAAACCAATTAGTCAAATCCTGATAATGCCATTTATTGCTAATAAATTATGTCTATAGAAATTAATTAATAGTAATTAGTCTGAGTTTGACTGACCAAACAATTATAAGACTCAGACTCATAATTAATAGTAATTAGTGTTCTCATAATTGTTTGGTCAGTCATAATTAATAGTAATTAGTGTTCTCATAATTGTTTGGTCAGTCAAACTCAGACTAATTACTATTACTTAATTTCTATATACATTTTATATTCTATGTACATGTGTTTATATTTTTTTTTGGTGAAAATGTATTTATATTTACTAGTTTATCAAATTAAACCCGGGGTGCTTGAAGAATTACTCTTTGATTTTTTTTTTTCATTTTATGGGATTTTTTATCACAAAATACAGTTAAAAATTAAGACATTGTGTCTGTAGGAGTAGTACTCTGTAAGAATATAGACCTCTTCAAATGTTATCTAAAAAATGATTAAGTGTTGGCACTAATTTGGATGCACGACGGATTAGAACACACAAATTAAAGAGGCCAAAAATTAAATTCACATAACAAGAAATGCAAAGGATAATGATTTTTTTTCGTTTTGTATGTAATTATACAGCATATGATACAGCTTTTATTAATTAATAAAGCTTCCGGTAATATATTTTTTTTTAATTTGGGATATCTGTAATTTGAGTTGGATGTGATTTGCTGGGAAAAATATCCCTCAAACAAAATACCCACAAAAAAAAGAAAAAAAGTAAAAATAAACACAATAATTTTTAATGTGATTTGGCCCAACTAAATTTGCCTATAACCACCCAACCAAACTAATAATCAATCAAACAAGATAATTGTGCAATTTTTAGAAGAGAAAAATTGTAAACTCCTTACAAGCTCAAGCCCAAACATGCAATTTTTAGAGAGAAAAATTGCAAACTCTTAACAAAGATCTCAAAGTCCAACTACACCATTTTAATAGCTCAAACCCTAGCTATTTTATCGATGTTTATAACTCTTTGAGACACTTTACAAACCAAGCCTGATACATTATTTATAAAGGGAAGAGCACTTATAACTTCTCCTATACTTTTGATGTAGGGTTTAAGGCAAATCCCAACAAATCCTCTATTGACTTGAATCTCCAAACTCCTCAAACTGCTCAGACATCATCATCATCATCATCATCATCATCACTATCATCACCATCACCATCATCATCATCTTCTTTAAACATAGCTTTCATCCTCATTTTCATAGCTTTCTTCTTCTCACAAGATCACGAACCTTCAGCTCTGATACCACTTATTGAAAAAAATATTCATCAAACAAAACATTCACAAAAACGGAAGGAAGCAAAAATAAACACAATATTTTTTAATGTGGTTTGGCCTAACCAAATTAGCCTATAACCACCCAACCAAACTAATAATCAATCAAACAATACAATTGTGTAATTTTTAGAAGAAAAAAAATTGTAAACTCTTTATAAGCCCAAGCCAAAGATGCAATTTTTAGAGAAAAAAATTGCAAACTTCTAACAAAGATCTCAAAGCCCAACTACCTTTTAATAGCTCAAACCCTAGCTATTATATCGATGTCTACAACTTTTTAGGACATTTTACAAACTAAGTCTGACACATTATTTATAAAGAGAAGAGCTCTTATAACTTTTTCTATACTTTCGATGTGGGATTTAAGGCAAATCGCAACATGATTGAGTCCTTTTAAGGTCAAAAGGTAATTCAAAAATTGAAAATTTTCCTTACATTTACAAATCTCCAATAATTAATCTCCTCTTCATAAATCGAGATTTGAGAGAGCACTTCTTTTCCCAAATGATAGGGAAATCTTGGCAACTTAGACTCTAATTCTAGTTTTGGATACTATATATTGAATATTTTTAAAGCCAAAAACTAACTCAAAAATTGAAGCTTTTTTTTTGGGTGAATAAAAATGAAGCTTTCCCTCTTATTTATGAATATGCACCAAACTATTTCCGCAGCTAATGTGGATGCTAATAATTTATTCTAATCTCTCCATCATCTCTTGAAAGTACAAATTACATTCATTTTCCTATTGTTTGAGCAAAACGAGCAAAGAAATTAAATTAACATACTGAAACGGTTGGTCACCATGCGGCTGCAATTTGATTGACCAAGTGATATTAATATTTTGTTGTAAGGTTTGAAATAATTGCTGCCTAGTTGCCAGAGCTCGTAGGGTCGGAAAGCGTTCTATTTTTAGTAAAAGAATTTTGCATAATCTGAATATCTAAGTCATGCAACAAAACGTGCAACTTTCATTGCATATCTTCCCCTACAAAGTTTACGTAATCATTCTTAAAATTAATTAATTAAGGAAAATTTATTTTATATATGGTGAATTGAGTTTAAAATTTTCATCGGCAAAATTAATAGAGTAGCATATATCATTTTAATGTATATTAGAAATTAAAATTAATTAAAAAACATGAGACACGTGATTGTCTCTCTTCATTTATGAAATTAAAACATTTCATTGTCAGTGTAAAAAATACATGCTTGTTTATATATGTTTGTAAATCATAATCATAAATTACGTAATACATCAATTTTTCAGATCATATCTCATTTATGCAAAATGCAATCCTAGAATAGAATGGTAGGCTATTGTATATCTCAATTTAATTATGGTACATTAATTATTAGTACTTATCTTGATTTATAAATTTATGGTTTATGTATATTTATATGTATTGGTCACCAGCTTTCCAGCAAAATTGTAGCACATGGATTACATTATACATCTTTAGTATTCTAATTAATCATCAAACTCAATTAAATTAATTAAAAAAAGAGTGCAAATTAAAATAACCAATCGAGCTAATGAATAAAATGTAAAGGTGATGTTGGCTTAGAATGTAAGAAACTTGCTGCTGCAAAATGTATAGTCCATCTCTTTAACTAAACTTTAGCTTAATTAATTACTTCACACGATTTTATAAAATTTAATTGTGAATTATCACACTTGAATAATGATATATATAGTATTTCATACGAAAATGCACCATAACCTAAAAAACACTATTCCTCATCTGGTAACGGTGCTTAGAAACTTAGCTACAAAGGTAGTATTACCTAGCCACAATTGGATTTAAAAATATCATACAACTACATGATACGAAAATGACTCAACAAACACCAAAGTGATGTAGTCTAAAATTTGATAAAAATTGTATATAAATATGACAAAAGTAAAAAAAAAGTATTTTATGTTTAACGTATTAACACAAAATTTATAGATAATTTTGTTTTGAACATCGCTATATGATCAAACAAAACATTGAAATTATTTCACCTAACTTTGGTTTTCAACTCAATACCAAACTTATTTCACATGATTTGAAACAAATCAACAGACTTTCCTTCTGCTACAAAAACATAGAAAATACTCGAAGTTATTTTTTTTGAAAATTTAAAGAAGAAATTATTATTAAATGGAAATTACAACCAAACGGCTATATTAGACTTTCGATTGACAGCTTATTTAGCAAGTAAGTCAGCCAATTGATTGGCTTCTGTAAATACATTATTGAAAGAAATGTCCTTAATACATGAAAGCAAGTTGAGCAACTTATTTATCATTATTTATCAGGTTGCTATATCTCCATGGACAGAAAATACTCAAACTTGAAAACCCAAAACTAAAAAAACCGGACAGTTTGCCATTTCAAGTCAAGAATTGATCACAGAGCACTTCTTTCTGATCTGTCCTGAACTCCCTGTAAGCACTTCAATGGCTCCCATCCTTTCTATTGATTGTTTAAACTCAGCAAAAAACTTTCCCGAATTAAGCATCTCATTGACAATATTGCTCGAGCCCTGGTCTGTTAATAGTGCAGCATCAGATTGGAAAAGGCCTTTGTTTTGCTTCAGGATTGAGAAGTAATGGTTGTCAAAAGACAAGGAACTTCCAATGTCCATTTCCACTACAGTTGTGTTGTCTGATAGGCTGCTGCATTTGGTTTTCAAGAAAGCTGCATAGGTTGGGTCTAGAGATGCATCTGCATCACCTTTTCCTGTGAAATTGTATAGTCTGTTGCTGAAGAAATTGCAGTGTCCTACTCCAATGGTATGTCCACCTACAACACCACGATTAAAAGATACAAAAGTGATATGAATTAAAAGTTGGTAAAAATTGTATATGAAAAGTTAGTAAAAATTGTATATGAATATGATTATATGACAAAAGCTAAAAAAATGTATTTTATTTGACGTGTCAATATGAATTTTAATACAAAATTTTCGTGTTTTATATTATATGAACACAGATTATATACAGCCAGGCATTACACTTGCATTTCATGGACCAAGCATGTTGCTTAGTATGTTTTACTTTGTCAAAATTATGTAAACTTTACCTGACAAAACAACAAGATCCTGAACTGTGAGGTTTTTGTTGGCAAAAGATTGTTTGAGGGAGGTGAAGTTGAAGAATGGTGAAGGAAGGTTGGCAAGAGCCTCAGAATCTCTGGAAATGGTTCCATCTCTTCTCCCTGTCGGCACTTCCCACAGTGGCCTTCCATACTGCAAATTGCATATTCAGTTGGACACCATTAATGAAAGACTATTATTCACAGCTTAATCAATGCATAAGTATGAAACTTACCTGGAAGGAAACCGAATCTCTAGCAGCTAAAGCTATGATATCTGCACAAGAGACTACTCCAGGACATGTCTTCTCCAGCTCGCTTTTGATCTCATCGATAACTTCAAACCCTGCCAAGGATCGGTTTGGAATTGCATCCTTTTCCGCTGAGTTATTTGCTGTAGAATCCAACAGCACCGAGGCATCACAACCCTAAGAAACAAAGCCAAAAACCATAGGATCAGAAACTAGAATTACACTGATTTGGAAGCACTGGTTGAAGTTAAAATACATTTTCGTCCTCTCAAAGTTTATAAATATATAGATAAATTGATGAATGCTTGACAAATTGGATTCTTTTTAAATGCAAAGTACAGACTATTAATTAGTAGTATACACAATATTTGAATGTTAAAAATTGCTCCTTCGTAATCTGTATGTGACATGAAGGTCAAAGATTTAAGTTATGAAAATAATTTTTTTATTTATGAAAAAAGTTGTGTATATATGATATTTTTTAAATTCCACGATGTCAGAGCTTTGTCCATTAAGTTTGGTCTTTTATGTGGTACTACATGTTACTCGGACTCAAAGTGAGTGTAGGATATGAGTATGTATCTGACCTCCATGCCCATACCCTCAAGATATGTGTTGGATACAAAAATTTCAAAAAAAAAATGCAAAGTCGAAAAAACATAGATAGATATACGTTATGAAATACGAGAATCTTTTGGTGTACTTACTCTAACAAAACAATCGTGAAAATGCATTCTGAGAAACTTCGCAGGCAAAGTAAAATTAATATCAACATGTTTCCAAGTAATGGTTTGAACAATATGCTCGGCAAGGGGGCAGCTCTGCTCATAAAAATTTCTCCTCAACCCCCCTCCTTGGCAAAGCACTACTGCAAATTCACTCATTCCTAAAAAAGAAATCAACAAGAAAACCAAACTATTCTTCATCTTTCTCTCTTTGTGTTTCTGTCTTCTTAAAGTTTGCTGACTGCAGTTTTGAGTTGAGGCATTGGATCATATATATACAGAGTTTGGTCGGCTTTTCTCTTCGTTGTGAACAGTTGATCACGTTGCTTTGAAAATGGACAAAGCAATATAATATTAAAATAAAATAAAATAATATCTAGGTCTAAATTTAATTTAATGCCTCAAGGGTCAAAAGTTTTTTTAGAATTTTGACTTTTGTTTAAGAGTAAATTGCACCAATGGTCCCCATAGTTTGGGCATAAAACAAATTGGTCCCTATAGTTTAAAACGTAACGATTTGATCATTAAAGTTTAAAAATCGTAACAAATATGTCCTTCCGTCACTCAAACCGATATATTAGCTGTTAAATGCCAGCTGGGCCACACGTGGTGTACACGTGTGCCCAATTATCAGCACATTTTGCTGACATGGAAAAACTTTAAGTAAAAAGCAATTAAAAACCATTATAACCATTATATTTGAAAATTTTCCTAAATAGAAAAAAATTATTTGAGCTCCTGTTGAGCTTGGTCAAGCAAAGGAAGCAGAGAGGAAACAGTCGAGCTAAGGAAGAAGAGAGGAAACAGTCAAGCTTTGAGCTTTGTTGAGCTCAACAACAGAGAAAACAAAAAAGAGAGACAACATAGAGGATGGCTTACATTGGGGTGCTTCCAGTTTGCAATTGTGGTGAACAATCTTCGATCAAGATATCATAGACAGACAATAACCCAGGCCGAAGGTTTTTCGGTTGCAGCAATTATGGAGTATGATTCTGTTATGGGTTTTTATGAAATTATTATTTTGTGTATAGGTCTCATAGTTATGGAGTTTTCTTTTTGAATTTTTTGCAACAAAATGGGGCATATGGATATTTTCAATGGTTGGATCCTCCAGTTGATGAGCATTTGAGAATTGTCATCATCGGTTTATTGAGGAAGGTGCAAAGAATGGAGCAATAATTGGAATTATATAAAAGAAATAATAATACCGACAGTGATGGCAATAGGCGGTGGAAGTGGATTTCTCTTTTTTTATTCATAGTTATTTTGATGTTGTTGTTGGGAAGAAATGAATGAAAACCAAAATGCATTGATACTGACATGCTTTGATAGGAAGAATATAGCTAAAGTCATGATGAAGTTATGATGTTTTAGTTATGAGGGTTTAGAGTTATAAACTTTTAGTAATGCATTGAAACTGTGGAGGGGCTTTAGATTTTTAGAGTTTAACTCATGTTAGGGGGTTTAGCAATGTACATTTTGTTAAGTTGGTTATCTGTCTAGATGACCAACATGTATTGTGTATCCTCACTTTTGTACACAGTAATGAAATTGGTCCCTGTTCATGGATGGAATATGGATTGTTTGCTTGCTCCTTTTGTGTAAATAATGGAAGGTATAAAATGGAAATATGAACACTTGTAAGAAACAAGGATTGGCAAAACAGAACGTTATATATATATATATATATATATATATATATATATATATATATATATACATATCATAGTGTTACTGAACTTTACATGTTGCCCTATGTTGCTTTATGTGCAAAATATATAATGTCATCTTCTAAAGGCAACTAAACTCTAAACCCAAAAACATTCAGCTAAACAAAAGATTGTAGAGCTTAAATATCCACACTGGTTCTTCCTACCAACTTATTTTTAACATAAAAAAGCACAAAAAATAGTCATCAATCTTCTTCTTCTTCATTCAATTCACTTGAATTTCTTCTGCATAACATGTTTAACAACAAGTTTACTCTAAGCTTAGTTTGTAGCAACTGCTGGGTTTGTACCAACTGATGGGTTTGGAGTTTGGTTTAGCACTCCACTCTGCATCTTAGTTTGGGAATGAACAACAGTCTGACTTGAACCCTTGTAAATGGGAAAATTTTTCAATATTTAGTAACATCATCATCCAAAACAGATTAAGTAATTTGGATTCAAAATAAAGAAAAAGAACTTACATTAGGCATCCACCTCAAAGTAACTTGAGAAGAGGTAAATGGTTTTTTTTGCTGAGCAGGTTCTCCTCCTTGATGAACAAATGACCCTCCTACTTCAAGAGATGATCCTTGCTGTTTCATTGAACAACAACAGAATGCAATAAGTGTTTCATTAAACAAACTAAAAAAAAAATTAAACATTCCATCAACAAACAGTTACCTGAGTTCTGCTGTTCTTACAAGACCTTATATTGTGTCCCTTTTGACTACATTTCGAACATGTCATTTTATTTTTAGCAACTAAGCGGTTTAGTCTTGGATGGTTCATGTACCTTGAAGCAACAATCTTCTTCCTTTTTTTAGCATTCAAGGTTGACAAATTTGGTCCAATTGAAGTGTTCTACATATAATTAATAAGTATAATTATTACATTAGTATAAATAAGATAAATAATTATCTTACATTATTACATTAGTATAATCACTTACCTCACTTAGAGCAGGTTGCACAAATTGCTCTTCTTGCTGCACAGTAGGTTGCCTTCCTTGCTGTATAGATGGGTCTTCTTATTGCACAGTAGGTTGCCCTTTTTACTGCATAGATAGATCCTCTTGCTGCACAGTAGGTTGCCTTCCTTGCTGCACAGATGGATCCTCTTGTTGCACAGTAGGATGTCCTCCTTGCTGCCCAGATGGCTCCTAAACACAAGAATGAAAAAAAACATTGTAAGTGCAGCCTTGAACCTTATTAAAAAAACCATTCATAAACAAACACTTACCTCGATTCTGCTATTCTTACAAGACCTTGAGTTGTGTCCTTTTTTACCACATTTGGAACATGTTAGTGTGCCTCCACTTCTCTTCAGTTTGCTTGGATTAACCTCATCAGGTTCCTTCCTTCTTTTACTTTTTGGTCTGCCAGGCTACTTCTTTTCAACATTAGGAGATAGTGGTTTATAGTTTGATTCTAGCCAAAAGCTTTCATTATTGATTGGATTGATGGTTTCCTTGTAAATTCTTCTTTGTGTTTCCACACTATAATAAGCATCCACATAATCCTCTGCTTGCTCCTTATTGAACCAAATGGCAGAAATGGCATGTGGGCAAGGGATACCAGTTAATTCTCATTTTCTGCAACTACAAGATCTTTCATCAAGACCCACTGTGAACTGGTTGTTGGAGCATTTTATCTGAAATTTCCTCTGTGTTAATGGTTGAGGCCAATATCTTGAAGACAACTCTTTATTCTTCTCAAGCTTCTTCTGAATCCTTGGACAAATCAGTCCATCATACTTTTCCACAGCACTCCTCTTCACATAAAACCTATTCATGAGCTTGCATCTGATTGTATCAACCAATGTCAATATTGGTTTGTCCCTAGCATCCAAGATGTACTTGTTGAAGCACTCACACAAGTTGTTTAGAAGGATATCACATTTTGAGTTAGTGCTGAAATGTGACCTAGACCATTCCTGTGGTGGCCTTTCAGACAGCCAATGATATGCACTTGGATGCTTTTCTTTCATCTCATCCATGTATTTCTTGAAGTCTGTAATATGACTTGCTCTTGCTGCAGCCTATAGTTTGTCCTTCAACCCTTTACCTCGATGACCATCATTCTTGAAGTTGTTATGTAGATGCCTCACACAAAATCTGTACTCTGACTCAGGAAATAAGCTTCTCACTGCTGATTTAAGTCCCTATAATAAAAGCATGCATTTTGGTTAAATTAAAGAAACATAAGCAAATAAAAAGTTGAATGTGATGTAAATACAAAAGTGTACCTTCTGTTTGTCAGAATCCATGTCCAACTTTGGGGATTTTCCATATTAATATCCTCCTTCAATAAGTTGATAAACCAACTCCATGTATCTGTACTTTCAGTTTCAACCACAGCAAAAGCAATAAGGAATATGCAGTCATTAGCATCAATCCCAACAGCATCTAACAGTTGTCCTCCAAATTTACCTTTCAAGTGGCACCCATCTAAACTAATCAATGATCTGCAATGCTTAAAGCCTTCAACACATGCTTTTAGACATACATATATCCTCTCAAAGAAACCACCATTTAGCTTACACAGAACACTAGAACCAGGATTAGTTTTTCTTATCTCTACAGCATATCTCCCTATCTTACTATATTGATCTTTATAATTTCCTTGAAGCCTTTGCAAATCAAACTATTTTGCTCTCTATAGCTTCATCCTTGGAACTATCAACACATGATACTTATACATCATATTCTAAAATGAAGACAAAGAAAATTTAGGATCACTAAGAAAACATTCCATATACTTGTTTGCTAGCCACTTGTAATCCATGTTCCTGTTTACATAATCTTTGCAACAAGTGTGTTTAGACTTGTAAGTTCTAATTTGAAAAGTAGGGTCCTGAACTTCCTAGCATACAGGGTCCATTCACATCCTTCTTTGCATACAGCTCTAAGCCTAATTTTGTCATTCTTTTTAATCAATATATTCACCCTATCCTTAATGCTAACATTCTTTACAGCATCTTTTAATTCTTTTTTGTCAGCAAACAACATACCAACACAAAAAACAAGATCATCCCTATCACTAGCTACATTAAATTCAGGTCATTTCTTTCCAGGCTTGTCTACATCCTCACTGTCAGAACCATTAACACTGCATACATCATCAGATAAACTCACTCCTCCTTCTATCTCATCATCCTCTATATCAACTTTTACAGTATCTTCTACTGTTGCATCACTCATAAATCCTTTCCTTTGAGATCTACCCATATCAGAATCTATTCCCTCCACATCTATTTCAATATCAGGGTCTACATTGTTAGAAAACATCTCATCATCATCATCATCATTATCCACATCATACTCACTGTCTCTAAAGTCACTATCATTAGCACTATTATCCTCAGAGTCTCCCTCCCCATACTCTCCCTGCCCAACCTCTGTCTCCCTATAGTTTTCATTCTCGAACTCTGCCTCTCCATGCTCTGTCTCCCTATAGTTTTCATTCTCGAACTTTGTCTCTCCATGCTCTGTCTTTGCATGGTGTTCAAGCCCCAAATCTGCCTCCCCATACTCTCCTTGCCCTACCTCAGTCTCTCATACACTCTCTGCCCGACTTCAATCTGTCTATATTGTCCTTGCCCTAGCTCTACCTCCTCATACTCTCTCTGGTCCAACTCTGCCTCCCTAACCTCTCTATGCCCCAAATCTGCCTCCCTATCCCCCACCTGCCTTAAATCTGCATTCCTATAACGACTATTCTCACTAAACAAGACAATGTTTAAACTTTCTCCTGTATTTTGATTCTCATCACCTACATCCTCATCAATTGCATTTTCACTAATTTCTTCAATCACTACATTTGTTTTATGAGTTAGGTAAATAGACATATACCTAGTTTGAGGCACATTCCTACACATTTCGAGAACATCATTGTCATTTTTCATTAAAATAAAACCATCTATTATTTCTGAATTAGCTACTTTCCAATAAAATTGTAAAGGTCCAAAATGTCCTACCAATGATGCCATACTATAAAGTTCTACCATAAACATTCTATCAGCCTCACATAAGTCAAAAAAATCAATCTCACCTTCCATATAAGAGTTGCTTGCAAAGTATCCACCATGGTGTAATGCAATTGTGAAGTAGTCAGAGGCATCATCTGTTGGCATGTAAAGTAATCAAAATTCAGCACATTTGGAACAAGTTGAATATGCTGAATAATAAACAGAAAACTATAACCACATACAACACCCACATGCATCTTTACCACCCTACATGTTCACTTCAAATAAAATAACCCTGCAATATACAGCACCAACAATGTCACATGTCACCCAACGTTTGAAAGTTTAAGCCTAACAAAACCACTTAATACATTTGAAAGAACCAACGTTTGAAATCACACCCACAAGTTCGAACCGAAACACCAAAATCAACCAAACAGAGTTTAACATGGGAAACAAACACAACATTTCAATCAGACAAGAAAATTTAAATCAATACTTACCATATATTACAAGGTCTTCATTAGGCCCTCTTAAACTCCAACTCATTGTGTCGATTTCTTTCTCAAAAACTTTTTTTTTTGCTTTTCGGTTAACCAAAACAGAGACACTAAGCAAATAGATCGTTAAACCGTACTTTGGGTTATAGGAAAGGAATCAATTCCAGGAATATTGAAGAAACTGAAAACTCACCTCGTCGACGATCGATTCTAAGATTGTCGACGAAGGAATCGAGTCATTTCGGTTTTTTTTCAGAATTTTTCTTTTTTTTTCAACTTTTTCAAAATTTTTCAATTATAATGATTTTTTAATTGTTTTTTACTTAAAGTTTTTCCATGTCAGCAAAATGTGTTGATAATTGGGCACACGTGTACGCCACGTGTGGCCCAGCTGACATTTAACAGCTGATTTAATGGTTTGAGTGACGGAAAGGCATATTTGTTACGATTTTTAAACTTTAAGGATCAAATCGTTACGTTTTAAACTATAGGGACCAATTTGTTATTATGCCCAAACTATGGGGACCATTGGTGCAATTTACTCTTTGTTTAATGTTCAGTTTATTCACATGTGTAGATGTGGCTGAACCATAACGAATTAATTAATGCTGAGATCATTTAGCACCAATGAGGTGCGACCGGTGGCTTTTTGGCACAAAAGACAAAAAAAATGAAAAGAAAAAACTACTTTTTTACCTCTTGATTTCAACATCTTATAATTATTTTATTTTAAAACATAAATCTTAAATGATTATTTTATTCTTTTTGTTGTTGCAAGAAACAACAATGATTGGTTGCTGACCTCCAATTTTCGATATTCCTGTCAAGTTGTCTCTAAGAATTTTGCAAGAAAGAAAACCATCAGAGGGTGTAGGGGTTTTCCCCTGCGCGCGCACTCCGATGCTTAAGTCAGACAGAGTTTTGGCAGCATTCTCATAGGCAAATAGAGCTTAGGGTTTAAGAATGATACCTGTGACCTATTTATAAGAGTTATTTTGCACGTAATTATCTTTAAGCCCCACAGCTTAAATAATAACCCAGTGGATCATTTATGGGCCTTCTAAGTCCTCTTTCCTCTTGGGCTTAGATTACCATTTGGTCCAATAGTCTTTAGCTTGACATATAGAAAAGCCCAGTAATCTTTGGTTTGACCCTTATCAATTGCTCTCCACTCTTTTGCAGGGTTTACGTTGTGAAAGAGTATATAAAGAATAGGCTTTTCAAACTCTTTTGCTACCCTCTTTCTGGGATTATTTGCAAGAGTCTTTTCATTTTTCACTTGAGGACTTAACTAGTAGACTTCATCATTAATTGTAACAGGAACGATGCCATGTCATTATTTCTTTCGTCAAGTGCCTTTCATAACACTATTGGAATATGTTTTCCTCTTCTAAGCTAAATGCTTTTCAAGTGGAATATGCCACCCATCTTTTCGAATTTAAGGTCTTAGCTGACCGAAACCAAGAGCTACAAAGAGACATTACAAGATTGTAAAGCCATCAAAGCCTTCTATTAGCCAAGAGGAAGAAAATCGAATCTGGGTTAAGGCCATAAGGGCACATCATCAAGAAGTGCCATAAGAGGATGCATATGTTCTTATTTGGTTTCATCATATGTGGTTTGTACTCGGCATGCTCTTAATTGGTTGAAGCTCGATCCAGATGCTGAGAATTTGGAACCTTTTTTGAGGATGGGCACTTCTAAAGATTTATCTAATCTTACCAGCTCTTAGAAGCCTTTTTGTCGACTCGAGATGGTCGAGGTTCTCACAAGCTTGGATGAAGATTATTTAGATAATCCAGAGACTAATTTTTCTAAGGATCAAGCTCTTGACACTATAACACCTCAGGATGCACATGCATGGGTGCCTATTAGTTTCGATACTCCTTTTAATGCAGAAGTTAATCTATAGTGCTCCACAGTTCTTCCTATGAAGCACTTACATTTGAAGAAGAATTCTTACTTGGGTACCGCATTTATCCGTATACTTTATTGCTTGAGGATTTCACAATTTGCCCATCTCGTGCATTTTTCGCTTAGGGACTTTATAGAATTACCCGTCTCGCGCATTTTCACTTAGGGACTTTTTAGAGAATTGCCTGTCTCGCGCATTTTCGCTTAGGGACTTTTTAGAGAATTGCCCGTCTCGTGCATTTTTCGCTTAAGAATTTTTATTTGATTCACAGCTTACCTCGCGCATTTTTCGCTTAGGCCCATGTGTTGCCCATCTTGCGCATTTTTCACATAGGGACTTTATAGAATTGATAAGACTATAACATCATTTATATCCGAAATGCCAACATAAAATGTTAAATGTAATTTGTCAACCAATTGCAGTACATATCCAATGATAAATTGTGACATACCTCATAACATGCCTCACAGCCTGCATACTGTGTGCTCCCCAAGTTTTTCTTTGTGAATTTTCTTGTTCTCAAAAGAAACTTTTTACTTGACCATTAAGCCTGTCTCATGTGTTTTCCGCTTAAGGACTCGTGTATTTGGTTTGCCTGTCTCACGCCTTTTTTGTTTAGGGACTTTCGATTTTGCCCGTCTTGCACCCTTTTGTGCTTAGGGACTTATGTTTGCCCGTCTCGCGCATTTTTCGCTTAAGGACTTTTGATTTGCTCGTCTCGCACCTCCTGTGCTTAGGGACTTTTGATTTGCCCATCTCGCGCATTTTTTGCTTAGGGACTTTTTGTTTGCCTGTCTCGCACCTCCTGTGCTTAGGGACTTTTGGTTTGCCCATCTCGCGCATTTTTCACTTAGGGACTTTTTGTTTGCCTTTCTCGCGCACTTTTCGCTTAGGGACTTTTGATTTGCCCGTCTCGCACATTTTTCGCTTAGGGACTTTTGTTTGCCCATCTCACACCTCCTGTGCTTAGGAACTTTTGATTTTTCCGTCTCGCGCATTTTTCACTTAGGGACTTTTGTTTGACCGTCTCGCACCCCCTGTGCTTAGGGACTTTTGATTTGCCCGTCTCGCTCATTTTTCACTTAGGGACTTTTGTTTGGGCGTCTCGCACCTCCTGTACTTAGGGACTTTTGATTTGCCCGTCTCACGCATTTTTCGCTTAGAGACTTTTTGTTTTGCTCGTCTCGTGCAATTTTTGCTTAGGGACTTTTGTTTGCCCGTCTCACAGCTCTTGTGCTTAGGGACTTTTGATTTGCCCGTCTTGCGCATTTTTCGCTTAGGGACTTTTTGTTTGCCCGTCTCACGCATTTTTCACTTAGGGACTTTTGTTTACCTGTCTCGCGTACTTTTCGCTTAGGGACTTTTGATTTGCCCGTCTCGCATATTTTTCACTTAAGGACTTTTGATTTGCCTGTCTCACACCTCCTGTGCTTAGGGACTTTTGATTTGCCCATCTCGCGCATTTTTCGCTTAAGAACTTTTTGTTTGCCCACTCGCACCTCCTGTGCTTAGGGACTTTTGGTTTGCCCATCTCGCGCATTTTTTGCTTAGGGACTTTTTTCTTGCCCGTCTCGTGCACTTTTCGCTTAGGGACTTTTGCTTTGCCTATCTCGTGCATTTTCGCTTAGGGACTTTTGATTTGCCCGTCTCGCGCATTTTTTGCTTAGGGACTTTTGTTTGCCCGTCTCGCACCTCCTGTGCTTAGGGACTTTTGATTTGCTCGTCTCAAGCATTTTTCGCTTAAGGACTTTTTGTTTTGTCTATCTTGCGCATTTTTTGCTTAGAGACTTTTGTTTGCCCGTCTCACACTTCCTGTGCTTAGGGACTTTTGGTTTGCCCGTCTCGCACCTCCTATGCTTAGGGACTTTTGATTTGCCCGTCTCACGCATTTTTCGCTTAGGGACTTTTTGTTTGCCCGTCTCGCGCACTTTTCGCTTAGGGACTTTTGATTTGCCCGTCTTGCGTATTTTTCGCTTAGGGACTTTTGTTTGCCCGTCTCACACCTCCTGTGCTTAGGGACTTTTTGTTTGCCCATTTCGCGCATTTTTCGCTTAAGGACTTTTCTTTGGCCAGTTTTTATTTTTTTTTCTTCTATTCCTGCAACATGTCTATCAAACATGGAGGATTATCATAGTACAGATAAAAATAACTAGCTTTCCATTTCACAATGTAGTATTTTCAATTAAATGGAACAAGTAACAACATAATTGCAAAAAATGTTAAAATAATAATACCAAGTGTTTACCACCGGTACAATTCCAAGTTTTTATCTTTTATAAAATCTGTAAAGTACGAGTGCTAGGACGTTCTGCTGTCAACCATGGATTGTGCACTAAGTTGTGCCTCGGTACCAGCAATCTACCTTCACGAGCTTACCACAAGTTGTTTTCGATCCAACTATATCGGACTAAGCTCTCCTTGGCTTGCGACCTTACATGACAGCGGCTAGTGCCTGCCTCGGACACCTGCCTAATTCAATCACAACTGTTAGAGTGGACAAGAAAATCGAAAACATCATATGAGAGTACATCAAATCTGGCTACCACCCATATGTCCCTGTTTGGTTGATGAAGATTATAACAATGTGCAAGGGACTTTGTTAAACTTGCATCCAAGCAATTGGCCGCGTGCTCTTTTTTTTTATTTGATCTTCTAAGTTTTGACAAAACACTGACAATTCCCCCACACCAATATACGTCCCTGCTTGAGTGTGCTTGTAATTTTCGTTGTCGCTTCAACATATGCACTCTGTCACCCAAGGTGTAGCCTACGGGAGCCTCTCTCTCGCTCAAAGCTCCGGCATGCAACGTCCCTTTCTAGCCCAAGGCTGGTCTCGTGCAGGAGCCCCTCTCTTGCCCAAGTTCTGTTGCGTTGGGTCATGCTCTCTCGCATGCTCAACCTCGCCAAAGAGCTTGTGTGTGGCAGACTATCCTGTCACATGTGGGAGCCACGAGGGAAAACAAAAAAGAATGGACGTAACTCTCCTCTTCATCTTCACTTTTCGCCAACATGAAGAAGTCTCTGTTTGTATTCGTTCTCTCTCTCTCTCTCTCTTTTTATTTTGCTTCTATTTCACTTTGATGGCTTTTTGAGAAAACTCTTCACCCTTGAGGAAGAAACAGAAAGCCATCAGAACTACCATCTTGCGAATGATGTGGACCTAGAAGAGTGATAAACCAGAAAATCAAGAAGCTTGGAAACAAGTTTCCTTCTTGATCTGCTGATATTTTTAGCTA
This sequence comes from Heritiera fomes, assembly GCA_032173925.1. Lineage (NCBI taxonomy): Eukaryota > Viridiplantae > Streptophyta > Magnoliopsida > Malvales > Malvaceae > Heritiera > Heritiera fomes. The sequence goes on from JAPDPM010000008.1 coordinate 36,611,116, forward strand.
TCTATTATCTTTAGAAATCCACTGTCACGCGTAATTGGTTATGAAAGCTGAAGATGTTATTATCATGTTGGCTTAAGGCGCTGATATATGACAAAAATCTGAGGAATAACTTCAAACTTCGGAGTGGATTAGAGTGATTTTCTATTTTAGATCCAAATTTTGCAAGTCCAGGGGCTACCAATTTTATGGACCAAGAGTTTTACCAAGAGCGATTCCTACTACCTTCGGGGCTTGCGTCATAACTGGCTTCACTGAAGCAGGAACATTTAATGTCATAACCATCATGAAGGTTGATGCAAGAATAACTTTGGAGATAGATGATGCTCCTAGAACAGCTGTTGCACCAACACCCACTGCTGTCACAGGTTTATTAGATAACAACTTCTTATTATCAATGTGGTTTTTGAGGTTTCTCCATCTCTATCACCTATACTATCTATAGCAAGTTGAGCAACTAAATGCTTGACCTCTGGAGGAACGGGAGTGTTCCAATTTGTTTTTAGACCTGCTAGGCTACTAGCATCCACAATGGCTACTACAGTCTTGAACTTCTTAGCCTGGCTTTGAAGTGTCTGTACAAGAATTGCATGTGACTTGTCCTCAATGGGGAACTCAGAAAAAGTAATGTCAGACATGTTGGCGTTTCTTAATTTATCAATGGGTATGAAATTTTTTATCTAGAACAAGTTGAAACTACCTTACAAAATGGATAGAATCTCTTTATGTCATGTTTTACTCATTTAGTTCTACCGCTTGCCACCAAAAATGTGCATGGGGTTGCCTTTTTGCATTGGCACTAGTGCTCTAATGGATATATATTTTATTTATTTATTTATTTATTTATTTTGGAATCCTGTAGAAGTCTTTGATTTCATTTCAATTGCAATTCTGCTTCTGTTTCCTATTAGTAACAATTGCAATCCCAAAGTTTCAAAAGATGAAGTCTTCCCCAGTTTTCGCCACTATGTAACTTTGAGATCTCTAAGTTCATAAATCAAGAAGCAATGAACCAGGAGAACGATGAAAAATGTCTGCTCGAGTTCTTTGTCTTGCCTTTATCGATAGATCTAGAGGAAAGTTCCTAGAAAATTCATTTGCCATTACCCGTCCTTGTCAATAATGCCTATGTACATTTTTCTGTTGGACTGTAGCCCCACTTCTTGTTGGTTTTTCTTTCTTTTCTTCTCTAAATTCTGTGTTTCCTTCTTTATTTTTTTTTATTTAGACGACACAAGCAGCAAGCGATGACGGTAACGAGGCTGGATAGAAACGTAGTGGCGACGTAATGCAGCAGCGGCGGAGCAGCAAAGAACTAGTGCAAAACAACAGCGACAGCGAGATATGCAGGGCAAACGATGGTTCGATGATTTTGTGAAGATGATGGAGCCTCAGCGTCGGGCAGCAAAATGGGTGGAAATGATAGCGTTGACTAAAATACAGGCTGTGATCAGTGCAGTATTGCAGTAGACTCAGGATGTCGTAGGGCAAGGAATCAGGATTGCATTTTCCTGGAACAGGGACGGTACTCAGCAAGCAAATGGGACTAGGGAACCGTTTGGCAAGCAACTAAGGTGGCGTGACTTCTGATTCTTGGCAGTAGCTTGAGGTGCCGTATGAAGGCAAGGCGATGTGCGACGATGATGATAATGGCAAAAACAGAGGATGACAAAGTTACTCACTGCAAGATGATGATTTAGTTATGTGCTCTTATGTTGGAAAATGGGCTGATCTAGTGACAAGAAGACAAAAATTAAAGTTATCGGAATGCTTAGAGATCCCAAGATGTAGTTCAATTGCGGGCAGAGATGATATTCACATATATCTTGTATACGATAAGTCTCGTAAGAGAACAAAAGACATCTATGCTACTTCAAACAAACTAACTCTTCACATGGAAACAATTTCTATGAAAATGCTTGACACTTTGTGCTTTATATAAATTTTATACAAGTATATAACCACAAATCTAAATTGCTGCAATATTCTCCCTAACATAACTAGCAGTCACTAACTACCAACAGAGTGTTGGTTCCAAATAACATATTTGCATCTTCTAAATCCATAATGAAATTAAGGAACCATAAGCAATATCAAATTCAGTATAAGTCCAGGGATTCCAGAACCCTGCGTGCTTGGATGTGCAGAGAAGTCAACCTCTGGTCTGGATCAAGAGTTGAGCCAAATTGACATGCGGCCCATATCAAGGAAGCAAATTTTTCACCCAAAAGTCGTCTTAAGTCTTCATAAATGGTTGCCATGGGAGGCCTCCACTATAGTTTATGTTCCTCTGTTAGGCTTAAATATTGACTGTACACCTTTTGAGCACCAAGCATTGTACTGTTGCAGGTGTATCCCATGGAAACGGTCAGGATATATTTCTTCGTTCATTTCATGAAAGTTTGCAGTTGATCCAGAGCAGAAAACTAAAGGTGCCATCATTATGTCGTGAATATTTTAACTAGATTTTAAACTAAAGGTACAAGAGAGGAGACATGGGTTGAGTTCTAATCTTCTAGGGGTCTGTGCCATGAAAACGAAAGAAAACAGTTTGTGTGTGTTTTAGTTCATCTTAAAAACTCTCCTAGAGGCAATGGCTAACGGTCAAAAATCGGTGACGACATAAAAGATAACAAATTGCTGGGCCCTATCTCCCTGACAATCGACATATATCTTTCGTGCGAGAGCCTCTCTCTCATCGAGATTGTTCGCTCTCACCCAAGTCCATGTGCACGGGAGCCCTCTCTTGCCTAAGGTGTAGTTGCGGGGTTGTGCTCTATATTGCCTAAGGCTGTCGCGTGCAGGAGCTATCTAAAGGCAAGAGACACTTTCTCACCCAAAAGGCCTCTCACGTGCAGGACCTATCTCTCGCAAGGCCTGTCGCAGGCAGAGAGCCTATCTCATCCAAAGCCTGTCGCATGCCTTTTGCGCGATAGATTGTTCTATCACGTGAATAGTCTGCCACATGCACCTTGCGCGCGATAGACTATTCTGTCGTGTGAAGCTTTGCGTGCGACAGACTGTTCTGTCGCCTGAAGCCTTGTGCGCGACAGATTGTTCTGTCTCGTGCACATGTCACTCTATCACTATTGTATTTTTTTAATTATTTGTGCACGACAGACTCTTATGTGAGTGTGAAACCTGTGCGCAACAAACTGTTCTGTGCGCGTGCACGTGCCACTCTCTCGTCCAAGACTTGTCGCGTAAACTGTGCACCCTGCCGCAGCCTACGTACTCTGTCTTCCACAGATTGTCTTTCACCATTTTTTATGGCTTTTTTGTTTGCTTTCCACAGACAGCGCCAATTGTTGTTGCACGAAACAACAATGATTGGTTGCTGACCTCCAATTTTTGATCTTCGTGTCAAGTTGTTTCCAAGAATTCTGCAAGAAAGAAAACCATCAGAGGGTGCAGGGGTTTTCCCCTGCGCGCGCACTCCGATACTTAAGTTAGACAAAGTTTTGGCATCATTTTCATAGGCAAATAGAACTTAGGGTTTAAGAATGATACCTGTGACCTATTTATAGGAGTTATTTTGCGCGTAATTACCTTTAAGCCCCACAGCTTAAATAATAACCCAGTAGATCATTTATGGGTCTTCTAAGTCCTCTTTCCTCTTGAGCTTAGATTATCATTTGGCTCAATGGTCTTCAGCTTGACTTATAGAAAAGCCCAGTAATCTTTGGTTTGACCCTCATCACTTTTCAATTTTACCGTCGATCCAAACTAGCCTTAAATATCAAATATGAATCATGCTACAATTTTATATTTGCTTAATTAAATAACAAATATATATACACATATATCATAATGCAAGAATATATTAAAGATGAGAAAAGTTGTTCTTGGTAAAAAAAAAAAAAAAACAAATGTTCGTTTAAGTGGTTAAGAACACAGTTTATTATTTTATTCATTGTCTTGATTTTAAATTCGTTGAAAAGTTACAAAAAATAATTTTTCATAAATTCGTTAAGTTTGATGTAAATAAATTTACTTGAATCTATCCGGAAAAGGTCTTAAAAACCTCATCTGGTTTATTTGATTGAATTTTTCCCCCAAAGTTTCAAAATAGATATAAACATTGAAAAAAGAAATGGAAGTTGTTAAGCACTTAAAACCAACCATCCAACCAAAATGTGGAAATTATCTCATGCATGCTACGTAGTATAGAGTATAGACTGAAACAAAAGGAGACAAAAGAACTGAAAAATTTGTTGCATGATCCACCAAGCTTTTCTATTGTCATGAAAGATATATAAATTCTTAGTTATGAAATTCAATCTTAATTTAAATAGAGATTCTACAAGGGAGACCAAGATAACTCCATTAAAAAAATAGCCCGAAAATTACCCAATATTTTAAATAAAGGTAGATAAATATTGCACCATACAACCTAAATTATATATATGCATTAAGACAAAGAAAAGAAAAGGTGCCTTTAATTAAATATATCTTATTAATAGTTTATAAAAAAATTATTGCTTAATAAATTCGAATTTCAATAGTTTTATGGCGCGAATGTTAATAAATACTCTATTCGTGTTATTGCATATGAAAAGAATTAGGCCTATATGCCAAAAAAAAGAAAAGAATTAGCTCTAATATTAAACTAAGGGTCAAAGACAAAATTAAATCCATTAGGTTCACAATAAAAGAACTGTTTCTATTTTATTATTATTTTTTTACAAATGTTAATTTGAACGTCGAAACAAAATTTTGATATTTTAATTTTTTTCGTCTCACTAAACTTTCTTTCTCATTAGATGGATAGGACCAATCTAATTATTCCTATCTAAACCTTTTAAGATATAACTGGTCAACCTTTAAAAACATTAGAAATAAAATAAACACAACCTAAATTTTTGGTGTCATCAGGCAGTAATAGCAATTTAATCTCATTAGAAATTTCAGTTTCATTTAAAATATTATGGAGTTGTTTGCCAAATCTTGCATATTGTATATACCCATGGAAAATATAGTCATTATATAATTAACGACAATATTTAGTTATTAACACAATCAACATCGTATGTAAATCAAAACAGACAAAGACAAATTTACTTGTTGAAGTCAATAACTAATACTATCTTTTCTGTTTTATACGATTCTAATTGCTCGTGTTGTTTGAAAATCTTCAAAAAGCGTGTAATTAAAAACCGAATACACCGTATATAATTATGCTATAGCCACTAAGGTAACTAACCATTTCTTTGTTATTATTATTGGGTGGCAAAATGACTTGGTCTACTCTTTTTTTAAAAAAAAAAAATTTTTAAACAAATCACAATATTTTCGATGAAATTAATAGACACAACACACATCAAGAGAAAACAAATTGATAAACAAAATGAAATTAATAATCAACAAATCAAACATATAATTTAATGATCGTGTAAATATATATTTATATAACAAGATTTAAATTTAAACCTATGATTTAAAAATGTTAAGATTTATCCGAGATGAAACCTCATTCACAAGTAATGGTATTCTTAAGAATGCTATTCTTAAGTAAGAATGACTTTACCATTAAATTCAATTAGGTATAAAAGTATTAAATTTAGAACTATTCTTGTGTTAGGCAACCTATTTAAGCCTGAAGTTCGGTTTGATTTTTGAGTAGGCTTGGACGAAAATTTTAAACTCATTAGATGGGCTTGGCTTGGAAGGCCTGATAGAAAATCAAACCAGAATTTCTCTTAAGATGTGTTAGGATGGGAAATTTTAAGGGAAAATTTATTTTAATCAGGATATTCAAAAGTTTAAAATTTAATTTTTTTATTTGCTAAAAAACTTGAAGAATTTTATTTTATATATAAATATATAACGAGATTTAAATTTAAACCTGTAATTTAAAGATGTTAAGATTTATCCGAGATGAAACCTCATTCACAAGTAATGGTATTCTTAAGTAAGAATGAATTTAACATTAAATTCAATTAGGTGTGAAAGTATTAAATTTAGATCTATTCTTGTGTTAGGCAACCTATTTAAGCTTGAAGTTCGGTTTGATTTTTGGGTAGACTTGGCTTGGAAGGCCTAATAGAAAATCAGACTATCAACTCATGATTTAGGGTATATTTGGATGAAGAATTTCTTCTAGGTTGTGTTTGGATGAGGAATTTTAAGGAAAAATTTATTTCAATCAGGATATTTAAAATTTTAAAACTTAATTTTCTTGTTTGCTAAAAAAATTGAAGAATTTAATTATATATATAACGAGATTTAAATTTAAACCTATGATTTAAAGATGTTAAGATTTTTCCGAGATGAAACCTCATTCACAAGTAATGGTATTCTTAAGTAAAAATGAGTTTAACATTAAATTCAATTAGGTGTAAAAGTATTAAATTTAGAATTGTTCTTATGTTAGGCAACCTATTTAAGCTTGAAGTTCGATTTGATTTTTGGGTAGACTTGGACAAAAATTTTAAATTCATTAGATGGGCTTGGTTTGGAAGGCCGAATAGAAAATCAAACCATGAAGTCATCATTTAAGGTGTGTTTGGATGATTAATTTCTCTTAGAGTGTGTTCGGATGAAGAATTTCAAAGAAAATAATTCATTTCAAACAGGATATTTAAAAGCTTAAAATTTAATTTTCTTGTTTGCTAAAAAACCTTGAATAATTTAATTTTTATATATAACGAGATTTAAATTTAAACCTATGATTTAAAGATGTTAAGATTTATCCAATATGAGACCTCATTCACAGGTAATGGTATTCATAAGTAAGAATGAGTTTAACATTAAATTCAATTAGGTGTAAAAGTATTAAATTTAAAATTGTTCATTTGTTAGGCAACCTATTTAAGCGTGAGGTGCGGTTTGATTTTTGGGTAGGCTTGGACGAAAATTGTAAACTCATTAGATGGGCTTGGCTTGGAAGGCCTGGTCGTAAATCAAACCACGAACTTATCATTTAGGTGTGTTTAGATGATGAATTTTAAGGAGAAATTCATTTCAATCAGAATATTCAAAAGTCTATTGTTTAATTTTCTTATCTGATAAAAAAACTTGAAGAATTTTAAAATTTTAAAAGAATTTCAAGAGGGAATTTGAGATATTTTTGAAAATCCAATTTCTTCTTGAAAATCCACCTACATAGGTGGTTTTTCAAGATTTCTCTAAAACTAATCTTATAATATTACATATAACCCACAATTAAATACAAAGACAAAAAATATATATTTTATTTAAATATAACATATATTTTATTTTTTTCATATTATTAATAATATCTATACATACAAATTTATTAATATCATATTGCATATTTTATTTTATATTTTTTATATTTAAAATCATTATTTTTATTTTATAATTATTTTTTATTTTATCAAATTCTAATAGTATATTTCTTTCTAAACAATATTTATCCAAATAATACAATTAGAAATACTAGTATTTCAAATTAATGAATTTTGAAATGATTGCATTTTAAAATTCCTCGTATAAACGCATTGTTAAGGTGTGTTTGGTAGGATAGCAAGTACAATGATGGATAGGGGTAAGTGGAAAACGAATAATATTTAGTCGTACTTGGTTAGAAATAAAACAGAGGAAAAATGTTATTTTCTTTTTTATTAGTAAAAACATATCATCTCAAATTAAAAATATTAGTGGAGAAAAAATGAAAAAGATGTAAGTCAAGTATGTATATTTACAAAATTATTTTTCATTTTTTAAGTTTTATTTTGCTAACTTAACTAATTAATGGTATAATGGTAAAACAATATAACTATATTTTCTTTCTTAACTCTACCAAGCAATGGATGGAAAGAAAATATAATTTTCTTTCACATTTTTCATCTTTTATACCAAGCAAACTAATGAGAAAAATATATAATATTTCATCTTTTCATTTTTCTTCCATTCCATTTTTTTCTTTCTTTTACATTTTTCTTTCTACTTTGCCAAGCAAAAGACTTAAAGTCCAAGTCTAGTTTTGTCACAATCCGTAATACACAGTATTTAACTACTTTCACACACACAATATGATGGTTATGCTGTTTGCGATACTTTTATCACACTCATTTTCAATAGTAAATCACTTTTGAAATAAAATCATATTAATAGCTGATATAAATAATTACAACAAAATATAATTCACAGTATTGTTCACATGTTCTATATCTCCTGTACATGAATTATACAACTGTAGTACTGTACATAATAAGTCTAAACATATAAAAGAAAATAAATATACTTCCAAGATCTGATCAAAGCTACCTCAGGAAACTATAGCGTAGCCAAAATTCATGGAACGGTATATAAACGATCACTACAAGTAATCTGTGGAGTGAAAAATAAAGGGGTGAGCTAACGTGCTCAGCAAGAGAATCGTATGTAAAGACTGATACTATGAAATCTATATGTTTAAAACATTTAGTTCCTAATAATGCACTAGGGTACAAATTAGGAAGGATACTACAGTCAGCTAGGAAACCGAATCAGGTATGGGAGGTATTTTAAAACAGTTGTCATGTCCCGGCATCTAAAAGCAACTATAGGGAGTAATTACTTGAAATTAACATGAATACACATTCTCATCACTTAAAAACAATTCACTAAAATAAGATATATATATATATATATATATATATATATATATAAACAATTTATTTAAAACACTTCAATAAACAATTTAGTATAGAAGTTCAGTAAACAGTACAATAACACTTTAAAATTTCAGGGTGTAATCAATATTTTAAACATTCATTTCGATGCCAGTAGTATTTTCAATCCAGTAAATAGTACAGTATAGTGGAGACCAGACAACACCCAAAGTATATCATGCTATAATAATATCCAAAGAAGGGAGACTTAATAAACACGTGAGACCTATGGCCATAATCTGTAAGGTCCATAGTGTGCACTTGCCATGTGACACTTGTGGAGGCTGAAGACTTGACAGGTCTATCACCCAAAGTATATCATGCTATAAAATATTTAGAGAAGGGAGACTCAATAAACACGTGAGACCTATGGTCATAGTCTATAGGGTCCATAGTATGCACTTGCCATGTGACACTTGTGGAGGCTGAAGACTTGACAGGTCTATCAGCACAATAACGGTAGTAACAATAACAGTACACGTGACACGTGAGCATGATACGGGGCCTAACAGTCTCAAAACAATGTATACAAGTAGAAACATCATTTATGAAATCAATTTCACTAATAATATATTTAATTAGTCCATAAATAAATATACTGAAAAATATATTCAGTTCAGGAATAAAATTTCATAAATATTCACACTTCATTATTCTTTTATGAAAATGTTCTATTTATCTGTAGAACAGTAATAAGCATATGCTAGTACGTTCACGTAATTAAAATTCATTAACATGAATATTTAAATATTGTTTTTTGGTAAATAATAAAATAATGCAATTTTGATAAATCTCATGAGAATCACTTGGAAATCTATTTATTTCTATCATTGAAAAATATTAGAATTAATTTCTTAGAATTTCTATAATTTCCAGCAAAATAACAGTTGTTTCTAACCTAACCCTCCTGCATTGAAAATACAGTTTATAAACCAGCCAGTATCCACAATTTCACCAATTCCAAAGCAATTTATTTCCAAATCACTTCATAAAATTAATTTGAGCCAAAACATACATTCACAGTATCCTTACAGCTTGCACACTTATCCCTTACCTGTAGTTTTTCTACCGACTCATCAATAGCACCACTCGATATTCCTTTACTCCCAGGCTACAAAAATTATACCAATCACCATTATTCACCATAATTAAATTTTTAATAAATTTTCCTTCATTAAATTCTATCACATTTTCAGTAGAAAATATTAAACCAGTCTAAATTACATCGGTAGTAAAACACAACTTCGCCTACACAACTCCGATTTTAATTCCGACTTCACCAATGTATCCTCTCAATTTCTACAGTCTCATGGCACCCTAAATTCATCAAATGAAGCACAAAATCCTCCCCCCATAGTCATGGCCGAATTCACCTAAGCATGGTTTTCTTGGTTTTTCAACAATCTAGCCTTAGTTTCATGCTTAGTCATCTTTCTTCATTAATTAGGCAGTATTTTTAAGCATCAAAACACAAAATTCCCCTTGTTCTTCATCATGGCTGAAACCCTAGGGTGGTGAATGAATGAGATTCAATGAAAACTAAGGCTAGAATCATGTTTAAGAAGTTGATTTCATCATTCTCTACTATTAAAACTTAAAGAAATAAATTGTATAATTAAGCTTACCTTGGCCGAATCTTAGGGTGAGTATTTCCTCTTGATTTTGTCCTCTTTACAATGAGCTATATGTATGGGTGTGTAGAGGATGAAGAGTAGAACAACTTTGTAGAAGAGATTTTGGTGAAATAAGGTGATTTGGATGATGATTTTGTTGGATTTTTATTTTTCTAAAGGTTGGCTCTGGTGACCATGTCGTGAGGTTGAAGATGAAGAGAAGAGATGGCCGACTGCAGCTTATAGTAAAATTTAGAAGCTTCTTTAAGGGGTAAAATGACCATGTTGCCCTTGGTTATAAAGATTTTGGACAAAATTGCCCTTAAACTTCTATAATTTTTCTAACTAGTTAATTTAACTCTAAAAATTCATATTCCATCACTAAATATTATTATTGAACATATTTTGATGAATGATGGTGGTTTTGTTAAAATTTGACTGATCCTAAGTGTGAAATTATGAAAATACCTCTACCCGATCAATCACGTAATTTTTCAATTTAACTACCAATTCCATCTATCTATTGACATAGCCTAGAACTTATTTTCATGTAGAATATCATACTTACAGTCAATGGATCACAAGTCCATTTAGTTTGACCATTATTAACAAAAATTCATCCAGGCTATGTCTTTAATTGTCATTTCCTAAATTGTTGGCACACTTCCCAAAAATAATCTAAATAAGGGATTTTGGGTTCTAGATTCTTACCGTAAACTTATTAGACTCTTTGAATAATATATGTTCGGTCTCATGTCCATCCAGGCACTATAGAGCATGCGAGGCCCACCATACTGTCCCGGATCGTACTTGCGAAATACACAAAAATTGAACAATGGTGAGTATCCCAACATGTACAACAGTACTGAAATACATGGCTCTCACAAATTTGACTCGATAATTATAATTTTTTATTATTTTTATAATTTAGTTAATTTGATGTTTGATTAAAATATGATATTTATTTAATTTGTAAAATTTAAAAAGATTTTTGAAGATTTGTCAAGTAAGATTACTATTGAAATATGTACTATTCCATTTTCAAATACCTTTTTTGTGCAATTTAATTTGAACTTGTGTTATTTTTTAGACTTTGATTTAGTTTTTTATGTTTTTTGTTGTTTTATTGTAAGAATTTATTTGAACTTATTGTGTTATATTTTTTAATTATGATGTGTTTTATAATATTAGATTTTATTTTATTTTCTTAAAAAAAATTAATAATGTTTGGGAGGTTTGGATGGGCTTTTACTTGCTTATTATATGTAAAAATGGATTTGGACAAAATATTAAGTTCAAAAAGTCAAACCGAACCGAGCTTGGACTCAGCTTTAATACCGTAATACCTTACTTTTGCTAACCCAAATCCAATCCATGATCACTTCATTCAGATTCCACTTAAAAGAAAAAAAGAATTATACATATCCCTTTAAAGAAGGTTATGTTTTTCTCCTCCTTGATTAACTTATTTTGTTTCCCCTAGAAAGAAGAACATCAATTCGACGTACCATCTGGAAGGCTTTCAACTTAGCTTTGGTCTGAAGATCAATTTCTTAAAAAGTTGTCTTATTGGTGTTAACATTGAGCAATAGTCCACTCCACAAGGCAGTCGATTATCGACAACCCAAAATCACTGCTCGTTTTCTGATGTCTAGCTGCAATCTTTGGGGTGTAAAATGGAGATCATCCTCAGGGATGCCTCTGCCTTCTTTCTCTCTTGGCAATGTGATGCACCCCTAAAACGTAATGCTAGACTTTGGAGAAGGATTTTCTTTGTTACTGTCTAGTCGCTTTGGATCCAAAGGAACAAATATCATTTTCAAACATAAGAGGTGGATAGCATATGTTTGATAGATGTCATTAAAGCTAGAATTTTATTGTTTTTTGGTAAATCAAGAAGTGTCATTATACCACATTAGGGATAAAATTAATCTTCACTCGTATCTCATTATTGGTGTTGGGCCAAAAGAATTTGACTTGATGAAGATTTAAACATGAAACATCTCATTATAGATTTTTTTCACTAAAAATTTAACAAGACCTTACACCATTGAACCAACTAAAATTGTTTTTCGGAGTAGAGGAAAGTAACCCCATATGACTGCTTCTATCACTAATTTCTTCATCAATCCTAATTTCCTCTATTTTTTTCTTTTTTATCAATCATAAGAAGCTTAGTTGGCGCCGACCACTTCTTGGTCTCCTCCCCCTCCTGGCTTCATGAAATTTAATTTTGATGGACCAGCTTTTGGTAAATTTGATCTTGCAGTTATTGGAAGGTTTTTTTTTTCTTGCGATTATTTAGGGATTATTAAAGGTGTCTTCTCTACGCCTATTGGAATAGAAGGTTCATAATTTGCTGAATTTTTTGCCATTAAGGAAGGTCTTCTTCTATTTTCTTTTTCCAAATGGGTCTCAACTTGCTGTCTTATAATTGAAAGTGATTCTAGCAATATTGTTCTTTGGGCAAACAAACACCTGATTGTTTATTGGCGTATGATGGAGCACATCTCCAACCACATCGAACGCCTCAAAAACAATGCCAAGATAATCTTTTTCAATCACATTTTGTGTGGGGCAAATTCCACTGTCGACGAATTGGTTAAATTTGGGTTTTCTCGCTTCAATCCTTTTGTGTTTGGTTCTAATTATATTGTGGTTTCCTTTTATATATATTCTCTGTTCGTATAACATCCTTCAACTAATTATACTCTTATTCTAATATAATCTGCTTAGGTATAAAAAAAATCTGAAAACTGTTAGTAAAGATGGCTTAAAGACAAGAATTCAGTCATTAATAAATCACAAGTTGTATGCATGCACCATATAAATAAGACATATCAGCTCTCTGCAGCTTTACCTTGTGAATATGTACAAGGTGAAGGTGTTTCTACGAAATAAACATCCCTTATTTTAAATTAAAGTAAAACTTAATCTTTGAAACAAGTTATAGATATCAAAAAGCGGCGAGTTAGCGGTGTAGCGGCCGCTATATCGGGGTATCGCCAGCCTCCGCCACCGCTATTCAACAAAAAACGGTCGAGACTCTGAATCACTATGTAGCGGTGTGTGGCGGCCGCTAAAAGCGGCGTAGCGGTAAATAGCAGCAATAACGCTCCGTTATCGCCGCGTTCCGCTTTCCAAAATCAAACAAAGAATTAAATAAAAAATGTTAAAATTGATCTGAAATAATTGAACACCCATTTGGAAACAAACACTGAGTTGACGAAGAGGGGTGGCTGCTGGCGAAGAAGTTCTGGTACAGATTGGGTGACGGAGCTGCATGCATAATCAGCGAGTTTGACCGAAATCTTACTGTAAGAGGCGGAAGTGTTGAGGAGAGAATCCATTGAAGGTTGAAGATTGAGAGAATTAACAATGGGTTTTGGAGTATAGAGAGCAAATCCAAAATATGAAGAAGAGAAATGGTGAAGTTTTTCACTCCATGGAAAGTCGCGATAGTCAGAGAAGAAGAACGAAACTTTCGAAAAGAAAAGTCTGGGATAGTGGGGATTTTTTTGCTTTTTTGGGTTACATAAGAGACTGCTTTGAGATTTCAACACAAGTTGGTATTTTTTTCAATTTATTACTATTTACCATAAATTATTTTTTTTGGTGCAGTATTATTTACTATAAATTATTATAATAAAATAAATAAGTGTATTAAGTATTTAGGACACAATAAATTGTAATAATTTATTTTTATGCATAACAAAAACTGTTAACTATACACCAACAACTGGTTGGCGTGAGTGGTTAGCGGCTCTCGTCCCTTAAGCAAGGTCAGGGTTCAAATCCTGACTTGTGTATTGAATGCCAGTGTTGGGAGGGGGACTGCCTAACCACGCTCTGCTTCTCCCGACTCCGGATTAGTCACCGAAGATAGATACCAGGAGATTTTCGACCAAAAAAAAAACTGTTAACTATACATATTTGTTTTGGTTCATTAACAATATATATTATCGTCTCTTCTATGGCAAGTTTGATATTCACTTGGGGTAATTAATATATTGATTTTACTAATTACATTCACATAGATATTATTTTATTTCAACGTTTATTATTTTATAATTATCACGAATAATTTTATAAATAAAAAAATTACAAATAATTTCTTCTCTTACTTAAATAAGGACATAAGATGCCATTAAATTACTTTAAAAATTAAAAATAAAGGTTTTTAAGATTATAGATATTAGTTCTTATATTTTATAGCAAGTTTGTAAAATTAAAAAAAATTCACGTCCATTATGACCGCAATAATTTTCGTTATGTCCGCAATGGCGATAAAAGTAACGCGACCGAAAACGTGACTACGACCGCAATTTAAATCTTTGTATGTATATATATATGTGTATATATATATATATATTAAACAAATTAAGCCTAAAAACTCTTTATCTCTCAAAAAATAGTCACAAATATAAAACCACAAATCTCAAGCTAGTCGACAAATTTGTATTTAGCTTTCAATGATACATCAACTATATACAAACAATCTCAAGCCTAGATTTCTTCCGGAAATAACTGTATATACATCCAATCTTCCAAGTCTTTTCGCAGAAAAGAAAACTGCAGGTGACATACATTCTTTAATATATATCACAAAATACTTAAAATGATAAAAGAAAACCAAGGAGGCCAGACAACGATCAGAAAGAAGAAAAATGGAAAAAGAACTAACATTCTTTCAAGGGTATCCAACTGCCATGCAAGTCTCCCAAAAGACCCTGTCTTCCATGCTATCCATTACCTCTCTGCATAAATTCACACCAAACCTTGGTTCCTGATTATCTGCCTCCTCAGCTGATAGATACCCCAAAGCTTCATCTATAGACCACATGTTGCAGCTGCTCCAGCCAGCAGCAGGCTCATCACAATCAATGAAATCCTGGTCTTCATCAAGTTGGAGAATTACTTCGTAAAAATCATCAAGGCTTTCAGTGCTTGTGTCACAGCTGCATGACTCTGCATCATCTTCATCACCAGCAACAGCTGCAGAAGCTATGTCCATGCTTTGATCACACTGCTCAATGGGTCCACAGTCCAGCTCTGAGTCCCCGCTGTCCTCGACAAGGAGGAAGCAAGAAACATCCACTATTCCATTCTTGTTGTCCATGTACTCAAGCTAGCTAACTAGAATAGAGGAAGTAATATTAAAGTTTGGTCACTGTTCTATTAAGACTTGAATTTTTTTTTCCTTAGGTAATAAGTTATGCTGTTTCTGTCTAGTGTTTATTCATATTTATATCGTTGTTGTGTTGTGAATACGTTCTTGACATCCATACATTTCACCTTTCTAGTTAAAGGGTGTTAGGTTCAGGCTTGAAAATCCATTTTTATTGGTGGGTTTCATGTCATCCATCCATTTCACTTTTTCAGTCAGATTCTAGCTAGCTGCTTTCGGCACGATCGAAGAGAGAGAAAACAAACCAGCCTGTTGATTGTGTTGAAGTCAGGAAAGTAACATTTCACACGACAGGCTATTCAGTCTAGAATTTGATTCCATGAGGTAAAGTGAACCCACTTGGAATATCTTTTTTAACTGGCAAGTCACCCCTTGCAATTATTAAAGCTGAGGATATTGGATGACTATGTCCATAATTAAGATTAAATCACAAATGAGGTCATATTTATCACATTGTCACGTGTCGGTTTCGACTTTCGACCTCATGGATCAGAAACGAAGCAAGTGGAAACTCTGGTTCAGTTTTAATCTTCACATTCCAATTAATCTAGAAGTAGTACAACTGATTAAAATATATCAGTGGTCGTTGGATACTATCGGACCTTTTCAAGATCAAAAACTAGTTTCAGGTATGAAATATTTCATATAACCACTCAAGTCTCTTCTAAAACCAACAGGGAATTCCTAACACTCTTCCTTTTCATCAGATTTTCCTGCCCGAAACATAGGACCTTTTTCTCAATCCATAAATTATCTAGGAGATGATAAATACTAGCATTGGATGCTATTAATCTTCTCAATCCAAAAATTAACTAAAAAAATTGAGATTTTTTTTCACATTTATGAACACACCAAACCCTAATTCAAAAGATTGATTCACTAATGTAATGTTTTGCTGAGTTATTAAGTAAGAATAATTTAAAATGAAAAATTTTGTATGTGAATCTTTGTTAGATCAAATTTTTTTGTCAATCATAAAACGTGAACGAGATTAATCTCATATCAAATGTGATATGAAAATAACTCGTGCTTTATACCAAAAAAAAATATACGCCTAATCCTTTTCACAAATGATGAAAACCCTAACACCAGCAAGAGCTTGGCGTGATGCTGGGATGACTCAGGATTGTAGTAATGCGTTGATGGTAGCACTGCCTTAATTGCTATCACATCGCTCATGATTTAGCGACCTGTTTAAGGCACTAGGGTTACCAACCGTTACGAGGAGTCGGTGTCTGGCTTCAGGTAAAACGTTCATCTATTCAAGGCAATAACTTCTGGTTGAACAAACACTGCTTTTACAGTGATATTTTAACTTCTCAAGCAACAGACAGAGTTCTAACCTCTGACCGCCATGTCGAAACTCGATGTCGTGGAATTTAGGCAATCATTCCTCGAACACCCTTTGCGCAATAAGGAGGTCCAAGTTGATCATCCTTTGCGTTCGCTGACGGCAAAGGTGAGAACATGGAATTGAACATGTCTGACTAGTGGTCTGTTCTCATGTGCTGCGTATTTTAAAAGAATTGACAAATATATTAGCCATTGGGTTCTACCGACGCTACAACATATGTTTCTTCTATTGTGATGAGCACCAAGTTTTCATTGGAAACTACAGCACTAAAGTTTCTGATCTTTGACTATGGTCTACCAGCTGTCGGCATGTCTCATGTCACAATATAAAAAAATATTAAAAAAAATAATTCATTGTTCTCTAATGGGGCATGTCATTTTGCTTTTATAATCCTTGTAATTGCAACATTATAATGAAATTGTTAAAACCCACAAAACACAAATAAAAACCAATCACATATCACGTTTGCTAATTATCTCAAAAAAAAAAAAGCATGCATAATATACTTCGAAACCATTTGGCGACAATGGTATAAAAGATAACGCTAAAGAGGAAAAAAGTAACCCCCTAAATTCTTCGCAAGTTATACTCTCTCTTTCCGACATGTCTTTCCTTATCTTCCTCTCGTTCATTTTCAATGTTTTTCCTCTTTCTTCATTTCGCCTCTTTTCTTCACTTACCTTATTATTAGGCTGACTTGAACATCGAATCACGACTTTTAGTACTACTTTTGATATCTCCTTAACATTTTCTTTGCTTGCAAAAGTCTGATGAAACGTGTTGGCAACTCCCAACAATCTCTATCTCACATTACCAAAGAAAAACCTCAACATTAATAGTTTTGTTCAATTAACTCACTAAAATTTTGATCTTGTAGTTCTGAAAATCACTTGGCAATAACATTATAATAAAATTATTAAAACTATAAGAGTTCAAGTTTGATAAAGCCCATGGAACACTAAAGTAAAAAAATAGTCACGTAAAAGATTAACCATACACATGATATACTTTAAAGACATCCAAGAGTTTTTTATAATATAAGCATAAAAAATAATAACTCTAAAGACGAAAAAAATACAGCTTTCTTAACTTTCTCCTCAAATTACAAAATCTCTCTAATATCTCCTTCCTTCTCTTTTCTCCTTCATTTTCTATGTTTTTTTTTCTTTCTTTCTCATCTTCTGTGTTTTTCTTCACTTACATCGTTATGTATAAAATGACTTAAATGTTGAATTGCGTCCTCTAGTTTATTGACATCTTCCAACAATTTGTACCTCACATCTCTAAAAGGACATCAACATAAATAATTTTTTTGTCAATAATTCATTAAATCTAACATTAAATACTAACTAATACCTTGTGTCTAGAGGTATCCATGGGCCAGACTCAGACTGGGTCTGTGCTAAATATTAATAGATTACATACAAACCCCGAGCTTGGCTAGGCTTAGCTTGACTTGATCGTTTGAGCTTAAATTTTAGCCCAGGCCTATTTTACATATCTTGCACAAGCTTAGGCCCGGCTTGGTCCAATTTTTTTTCTTTTTAATTCTTTTTCTTTTTTTAAATTTTTTTATTCCTTTAAAATTTAATTTGATTTGTCGAACTTTACATGTCAATTTTTATATTATGTATACATAAAATATCTATTAATAAACAATATTTTAAATTCATATAATTATATTATATTTAGTAATATATATTATATTTAGTAATATATATTATAAAAATTTAATACTTTAATTATATTCAGTCGAGCTAGCGTAGATCTCCATAGGTAAAGTCCAAGCTTGGCCCGAAAAGTCATCGAGCTTATTTTTTGTCCAATCTCATTCATCGGGGTCTATTTTTATCTAAACTCACTAAAAAATCAAGCTTATTTTCGAACTTCAACGAGTCACTATGCCCGTGAACAAGTCTACTTGTGTCTAATTGGTATTTAATTATTTATTTTTAATTTTAAAATTTTACAATATTAATTAAAAAAAAGCAGAGATCAAATTTAAATAATAGATATTGTACCAATGCTGAGTATTGTTGACTCCCCCACCAACAATGACTCGAACTAAAAAACTACCATTCTTGAAGAAGAAGAAGCACAAGAACAAGAACAAGAAAAAGAGCAACAAGAAGGAAAAAAATCAAATATCAAAAACCAAAAAACAAACTTTCCCATTTCAGAGTTTCTAGAATCTACTACTATAGCCATTTAAGTATTGAAGAAGCTCTCACTATCTTGTTGAACCCGTAGCAAAGTTGTTAAGCTAAATATGCTAAATGTGTCAAGCAGAGACTGCACATAAACTGTTGGAAGAAATTCTTCATTAAATTTCACTCTCTTTCGAGGCTTTGTTTGAGAATCTAGATTCTTCTTATTTTTCTGGGCCCATTTTCTCAAATTAATCTTAACTAGGTAATGCCCGCTCGTTGATGCGAGTCATCAATGCAGAAGTTAACATGGGTGAAGATCAAGACAGGCAAAACATAATTTATTTGTTTAAACAGATGTGTGAGAAAAAGGGGAAAAAACAAAGGGTTGATGAACATGTTGATCTATCTTGAATTAACTAAAACATACCAAACCAAATAGGCAAAAAGAAGGCATTCATATGTTCAAACTGGGCAACAAAAGATAGTGCATAGAGATATAGTGTTGATGTCGCCATTCATGTGATTTAACTTACATGGAGTACAACAAGCAAAATAAACAAAAAGCTTGTAGTAGCATGGCCGAATGGTAGAACTGGAGCTAAAATAGGATATCGAGCAAAATCATGCATAATGGAAAACACCGTATCTGCATCTTTTGATTGTAACTTGAAAGATTTTTGGTTGGACCACAGCAAATTGACGTTTGTCTCCTGTCATTATATGGTTGTCGAAGGAAAAACTTCTCCAGCCTATGGAAAACAGTTTGTTTTGTTTAATCCAAATATATCGAACTTGTCAGGTTTGGGCATTGCCTGGAATGGTCAGAGTGATATCAACTGCATTTTTAGGAGTGCATTTTTTCTCAAACTGTCTTGGCACATGCTGCAACAAAGGGAAAAGACCTGTTAATTAGGTTGCAAGTGATAAAGGTTCATGTGGGACAGTAAGTTTACCAAGACACAAGCAATTTCGACATTTGTTTCTATCATTGTACATTTCAAAGTATGACAGGTTCAATCTTGATGAGTAAACTGCTTTTTTTTAAGACCAAGAAAGAATGTCCCTTTCCATTGTTGTCGCTGTCCATTACAAATAAAAATGGGAAATGGGATGGGCAAAGATGATCCGAATGAAGCATCTACTTTTCATAGGAAAGACAAAATTTCAATTTGCAGTAAGTAAAATAAGAATATTAAACAGAGTCTTTAATGTACATAGAGTATAATCTCCATAATTTCATAAGGAAGTAGTTCGATGACAGGTTCAATCTTGATGAGTAAACTGCTTTTTTTTAAGACCAAGAAAGAATGTCTCTTTCCATTGTTGTCGCTGTCCATTACAAATAAAAATGGGAAATGGGATGAGCAAAGATGATCCAAATGAAGCATCTACTTTTCACAGGAAAAACAAAATTTCAATTTGCAGTAAGTAAAATAAGAATATTAAACAGAGTCTTTAATGTACATTGAGTATAATCTCCATAATTTCATAAGGAAGTAGTTCAATGATCTTCTAAAATCAAATAGTCTAAACTTTTCCCAAAATAAAATAGCACAATTGGATTCAAAGGTTAAATTTGCAAATTCAATCAAAATTCTAAGAGTAATGTAACCTTAGATAGCCACATGTTGATTCCTCAATGTGACAAAGTTCAACATAAAATCAACCATTTAGAATATAGTTATCGTCATATAAGTGGTATCAATATCTTATTTAAGTCTCAGAAAAATGAAATTTCAACTATCCAGTTCCACAAAACTTCGTGCACCATCAATGTAGAGCTTAAATTTGACAACGATGGCAGTAGGCACCACAGAGTTTTTATCTTCATTCTTCCTATAGTGAAAGTTTTCAAGGATGAGACATCACTTTGGTATTAAGGTAAAACTTCCATAATGACTTTTTGAAAAGGATATTGATTTCCAAACTAATAACTATCTAGTCTTCTTTTGTAATTGAAAAAGGATAATCATAACTCAGTCAAGGCAAGACAGGCAGAAGAAGACATGCAAATGGAAAAACAGACCCCTTAAGTTTTGTAAATCTTTATTAATATTCACAAAGTGACACATTTCGTTTATTTCAACAATAAACCCTTTCAACAAAGTCACCTAGCCAAAATAAACGCATAACCCAAGGCACATGAATTCCCTTAGACATAGATAAATGAAGTATTTACATACGTGCATATAGGTATCTGTCAAGAATATTATTGGAAAGTCAACTACTGTTTTAATTAATTTGTTATTTTAGGAAATCAATATATATGTGTATCCCTAGCATTAAGGTTAAAGAATCACTCGATTATAGATTCTATTAATATCTAGGATTATGAGTGATATACTTTCCTATTTAGTTAGAAGTTCTTTGTATATAAATAGGGTACCTATGTACAGTTTTATCTTAAATCTTTCAATACAATACTTTGATTTCCTACATGGTATCAAGAGCTTTAGGTTTTTTTCTTGGAAATCAGTCACTTTTGATTTTTTTGCCTTAGGCCTTCATAGCCATTTTCTCATCCAGCCTTCATCACTAAAATTTGTTTTTGTTCATCTCTATAGGCTCGGTTCTAGTTCTATTGTTCCAGCCTTCATCACTGTTGTCTTTGCTATGTTTTCTAAAGACAAAACAGATTATTTCATGTGTTCTTTTTTATCAGCCTTCATAGCTGAATTTTTCCTCTGTTCTTCATCATTGGTGGTTTCTATTTGTTGCTTGGCCTTCATTGCCGATTTATCCCTGATTCTCACCTATCTTTCAGCAAGTTTTGATTTGTGAAAGATGTCAAAAGTTGCAGAAGCAACCACTGCAGCACCAAAGGAGTTGGGCAGTCTCAACGAAGAAGAAATTGAAAAGCTGAGAAATCTCCTAAGTATCCTCAAAAAACCTTCAGGTACCTATTCATTGATACATTCAGGTAAACTTCCAACCTCTCACGCTTTAAATGCCTCAGATAGAACCTTTAAACATTTGTGGATTATTGATTCAGGAACCACAAATCTTATGACTCATTCCTTTCAAAACTTTAGTTCATATTCACCTTGTTCTAGTAGTAGGAAAATTGCTACTGCCGATGGCTCCTTAGCCACGGGAGCTGGGGTAGGAGAAATAAAAATCAGTCCTAACCTTACTTTGAAAAATGTCCTACATGTTCCCAAATTGTCCACCAATCTTTTATCAATATCCAAACTCTCTCATGACATAAATTGCAAAGTAACTTTTTTTCCATCTTATTGTCTATTTCAAGACGAGGGCTCGGGAATGATAATTAGACGTGCTAAGGAGAAGGATGGATTATACTATCTTGAGGAATTAGAGAAATCGAAAGTTGGTAAGTGGAACCAGCCCCTAACCTACCTTTCTGGACAAAACCTCACCAATAAAGACACAATTTGGCTTCACCATTTTAGGCTCGAACATCCTTCTTTTTCAACACTTGAAATTATGTTCCCTTTTTTGTTCAAAGGACTAGTTGATAAGCAGTTTTATTGTGATGCATGTGAACTTGCAAAACACAGACGTGCTACCTTTCCCACCAATAACAAAAGAAGTCTTTTTCCTTTTGAGTTGATTCATAGTGATATATGGGGTCCATCTACAATTCCAAATATTTCTGGGGCACGTTGGTTTGTTTCATTTATTGATGATTGTACAAGAGTTACCTGGATATTTCTGCTTAAATCAAAATCTGATGTGAGTGATATCCTCCCAAACTTCTTTTCCATGATAAAAAACCAATTTGGGATCCAAATCAAAAGGTTTAGGTCAGATAATGCAAAAGATTATTTCAACCAAACACTTTCCCCATATTTTCAACAAGAAGGTATTATTCATGAGTCATCTTGTGTCTCTACTCCACAACAAAATGGAGTTGCAGAAAGGAAAAATGGCCATCTCCTAAACACTACTCGAGCATTATTATTTCAGAAAAATGTGCCAAAATACCTTTGGGGAAAAGCAGTTTTTACAGTCACACATGTCATAAACAGGTTACCATCCCGAGTGTTAAACTTCAAGAGTCCCATGGAGGTATTGTCTCACTTTTATCCAAGTCTTAGTATAACAAACCATCTTGTTCCCAGAGTATTTGGGTGTGTCTCATTTGTTCATGTCCACAGCCAAAATAGAGGAAAGTTAGACCCTAGAGCTATCAAGTGTGCCTTTGTGGGATACTCTTCAACACATAAAGGGTACAAGTGCTATCACCCACCTACTAAAAAACTCTTAATCTCCGCAGATGTTACCTTCATTGAAACAGACCCATATTTCACTCAACCTTATCTTCAGGGAGAGACAACATTTGTGGAAGATAAGGATCGAGACTTCTTTCTCCTTGACTTGCCATCATCATCTTCTAAATTCCAACCCGAGATCGAAACCTCTCCTAAAGCTACAATTGAGCAACCTGAGCCTCTACCTTCACAAACCCAAAATGAATCCTCGTTACAACCTAGTTCACAAGCAGATGGGGGAAAGCCACTACTGACAATCGGTTCTCACAGGTTTACTCAAGAAGGAAAAGTCTAGCCCCTGAACTAAGGCCGGACCAATCATCAGACTCAAATCCTGGAAATGAGGTAATATCTTCTAGCTCTACTCCTCAAAGTGATTCCTTATCTGACATTGATTTGCCCATAGCCCTTAGGAAAGGAACTAGAGAGTGCACAAAACATCCATTATACCCAATATCCCACTTTGTCTCCTTTGAGAAATGCTCTCCATCTCATAGAAGTTTCCTTACAAAGATAAACACAATATCCATTCCAAAAACATTATCAGAGGCTTTAAATTGTAAAAATTGGAAGAATGCTATGAATGTTGAAATGCAGGCCCTGGAGAAGAACAATACTTGGGAGATTGTGGAGCTACCAAGAGGAAAGAAACCAGTGGGATGTAAGTGGGTCTTTACAGTTAAGCATAAAGCAGATGAAACGCTTGAGAGGTACAAAGCTAGGCTGGTGGCTAAAGGATACACACAAACATATGGAATAGATTATCAAGAAACCTTTGCTCCAGTTGCCAAGATGAATACGGTGAGAATTCTTCTATCTTTAGCAGTTAACTTTGACTGGCCTTTACAACAGTTTGATGTAAAAAATGCATTCTTGCACAAAGATCTTGATGAGGAAATCTATATAGAAATACCCCCTGGATTCAATAGAAACATGGCTGCAAATAAGGTTTGCAAGCTCAAGAAGGCACTATATGGCCTAAAACAGTCACCAAGAGCCTGGTTTGGGAGATTTACCAAGGTAATGCATTCCATGGGGTACAAGCAAAGCCAAGGGGATCACACCTTATTCATAAAACACTCAGGTTCAGAGGGAGTTACTGCTCTCATTGTCTATGTTGACGACATCATAGTGACGGGAAATAGTGAAAAGGAAAGGCAGAACTTGGGAAGATGTTTGGCGAAGGAGTTCGAGATTAAGGAAATAGGAAACTTAAAATATTTCTTGGGCATTGAAGTGGCACGGTCGAAACAAGGGATCTTTATATCCCAACAAAAGTATGTCATCGATCTCTTGCGAGACACGGGAAAATTGGCGTGCAAACCATCTAGCACACCAATTGATCCTAATCATAAACTTGGAGAAGTAGAGGGAGACAATGCTACAGACAAAGAATCATATCAGAGACTGGTTGGTAGACTAATCTATCTATCCCACACACGGCCTGATATTGCCTATGCAGTTAGTGTGGTGAGCCAATTTATGCACAACCCTAAGGAACTCCATTTGCATGCAGTTCACAAAATATTGCACTATCTCAAGGGAACTCCAGGAAAGGGAATTTTGTTCAAAAAAGGTGATAAGCTCACTTTGGAAGCCTACACCGACACTGACTACGCAAGCTCAGTGGTTGATAGAAGATCCACCACAGGTTATTGCACCTTTTTGGGAGGAAACTTAGTTACTTGGAGGAGCAAAAAGTAGAATGTTGTGGCAAGATCAAGTGCAGAATCAGAATTTCGGACAATGGCACAAGGTGTATGTGAGCTACTATGGTTGAAGATCATTTTGGAAGATCTAAGACTCAAGTGGGATGACCCTATGAAGCTCTACTGTGACAACAAATCTGCAATTAACATCGCACATAATCCTGTGCAGCATGACAGAACAAAACATATTGAAGTTGACAAACACTTCATTAAGGAGAAGCTTGACAGTGGTCTCATTTGCACACCCTATGTACCAAGCGAATCACAGCTAGCAGACGTTCTAACCAAGGGACTTAACAATCCACTCTTCCACAAGATTGTAACCAAGCTGGAAATGGACAATATTTATTCACCAGCTTGAGAGGGAGTGTCAAGAATATTATTGGAAAGTTAACTACTGTTTTAATTAATTTATTATTTTAGAAAATCAGTATATATGTGTATCCCTAGCATTAAGATTAGAGAATCACTCGATTATAGATTCTATTAATATCTAGGATTATGAGTGATATACTTTCCTATTTAGTTAGAAGTTCTTTGTATATAAATAGGGTACCTATGTACAATTTTATCTTAAGTCTTTCAATACAATACTTTGATTTCCTACAGTATCCATGCATGAAATACCGAATAAAAAAAGCATGGAATTTCAATCTTTTATCCATTTAATGCACAGAGGCATGCAGAATCCCGCTAGGACTTTATTGATTTATAGTTCATTTCATGCCTAGGACAAGAATGGATAAGATAACTTCTTAATCAATGCCATATTTATTGTAAAGTAGAAGAATAGAACAATTATTCTGATTAACTATCTTATATGAAGAGGATTAAACAACCCTATAAAGAGCTAAAAGGATACTATAATCACAAGTGAACAACATTACACAAATTAAGATTAGAGCATCAGAGTTACAAAATAAAAAAAATTTCATGGATCAATTCTGTTTTATCCTGTCCTAGTCCCTATTCAAAGTCCTCTAGACCAAATGAAACCTGAATGCATAGATGAGCAAAAGGTAACTTTCTTTTGAACTGAAATAATATTTTCAAATGTCAAAAAACATACCTCTTCACAACACCCTCACAAATGCACATGTCTTTCTTGTAATGAATTAATTAAGGAGCCTTGCTTTCCAATTAAATTGCTTGTGCAGATGTTAACACCACCCGGAGAAACTAACTGCCCATCTCCAAGGTTCCTTGAATAGCATCAGCTTAGCTGACTGCAGTTTTAATTCTGAAACAGTTCAATATGCACCAAAAAATTATGCCTCAGTTCAAGAATATGCAGAATAATAACCAGTATACAATCTCCAGAGGTCTCTACTAATATATGATTAATTGACATTCAAATTTTGGATTATACAAAGCAATCATACCTAAATACCATAGAAATGTTAATCAACTACACATAGAACCAAAGTTACAGCTCTTAAAATCATCACTTAGGTTCATAATCATCTTTTTAATTGAAAATTTCTTTCTAATCAAAACAAGAAGATATTTGCTTTCTGCAAAGTAGCTCACCTTGTCAACTTTAACTAAAAGCATGTCTTCCACTCAAGTTGGGCAATGACAAAATATGATAACTAATTATTAATAATTATAATGCAAGTAAGAAAAACCATACCTTTCTTTGGGAATTGGCTATCATCAAAGTATGGCATATAAAATTGAAGTAAACATTATTAGATTCAAGAAACAGAATTTGGAGCTTAAGTTATTCGATTCAACAATCCAATAAAGCCTAACTTTGGGAGAATAAATGAATTAAAGAAATGTATATAAATATAGTAAATGAACAAAAAGACAACCTCTTTAATCTCTACTTAAAAGTTAAAGGAGATAGTGCTCCCCCCCCCCCCCTCCCCCAATGGGAACAGTGAAACAAAACCACAACAACGTTGTCATCAATCAATAGGTTAAGATTTAGAGCAACAAAAGCTCCTAGAACATAGTCTATCTCCATCCTAACAGAGTGATAATACCACAGCTTGGAACTTTTATATGGTTGATTTTAGACTAAGCCTGTAGCATTTTAGACATTTTCAGAAAATTTAAGGATACCTAAAGAAAATGAGTTTGAATATGCACTAAAAGATAAGCAAAAAAAAAAATCAAATAAAGGTAACATAAAAAAATTTAAAAAAAAAGTTTGACAAAGTGCTTGAATTATAAGAGATGAAGTTCTTTACTATATGTGACAAAAATGTTAAGCATAACATATATGTTAAACAAAAAGAAAATATTAGCAAAAAAAAAACAACAAAAATATAAAATAAAGAGAAAATCTAGCACAACCTAGCACCCCTTCCAAGATTTTTTATATTAATTGAATCAGGGTGTTTAAGATTGATTGAATGGATGCATTCTTTATGCAAAACTTAAAAGCATAATATGGGTAGAATGAAGAAAATCATGTATGGCTTTGGGCTAAAATGAATATATTAACATTCTCATATTTAAGTGCAATCATGACTACTTGTTGTATTACGATCTTTATATTTGGGACCAATCTTTTCTCAGTTTTCTTTAGTTGACTTTTATTTTTTTTTCAATTTGCAATTGCAATAACTTCAAAGATAGACTGAGAGCTTGAGAAAGCTATAAAAAATCTCTTGAAAGCAAAGAGTAAACATGTACAAAGCCAAAAAAAATTTTGTCTTAAGATCATACAATATTTTCATGCATTTCACCTTGCGTAAATAACATGGAATAAAAAAAATTTTGGTCCAAAAATATTAGATTTAAATCCTCCACCTTGCCTTTTAAAGTGTACACTCCCACGAAAAAAATCCTACCAACCAACCAACACTTTTTTGTCTTTATTAATGTACCATATAATATACTATATGCATAAACTTACATTTGAAAGCTTTGAAGGTTTCTGTCACAATTTCTTCATTTAAAACTGCACATCACAATATTCTTTGTTCTACATCATAGATAACATCAAACTTAAGAAAAGTGGAAAGCTATAGTCCAAAACTATAAAACATATTTGAGCAAAGGCACCAAAGTAAAAGTCCAAAACACAAAATGAACAAAACACCATATATTCCTTCAATTCTCTTGCAGTGTTGAATATCTTCCTCAAATGTGCTTTTATACATGTGTAAAAGAGAAATGATTAAATCCCTATTGACAACTCCAAGGCTTTGGTAAGCCAAAGTTAACACCATTCTCCATAATTCCTCATACAACATTATAAAGAACCAACAACAATCCAATTAAAATCATGAAATCAACATCATTCTTTTAAATCCTGGAATGGTTAAATCCTTGAATGTTTTTTCTTTTTTTGATATTTCAATATTTGCTTTAACACTTAAAATTTTATCAAAAACATAGAAAACGTTCATTGCAAGAATGGGGAATTAAGCCAAATTTTTTAAACAAAGGCATCGTACCTATCTTACTTGTTGGTGAACACCAGTTGCCAAATCCATGATGACAGAGATTCAAGAAATCCTCATTTGCTAGAAGAGCTTCTCCGAGTATATAGACACAGACAACAAACAAAGAAGTTAAAAGCTTTATTGAAATAATAATAATAATATTAAGACTAAACTTTCTTCTTTTCTCTTTCAGTTTTTGATTTATTTTGCTTGCTTTTCTTTTTGAAACCTTCACCAAGTTGTGCTTTTCCATTTCCACTATGTGTAGTACATGGTAAAAAAATAAAAATTGTAAATGGACATATCATGTTAAATTGCCAAAGCCCGTAGGCTAACTGCAGTAAAATAATCCATAAAAAAAATATGATAGGCAGAAAACATAAGCATGCAACATGCCACACTTCTAGTATAAACCAATGATGTCAACGTCATACAAAGATCAAATGCAAGGCATTGCATTTTTGTCTCGTACCAAACATCGTTTTAAAATGAGACACCAAATATTTGAAATTTTACAAAAAGAGGAGTTTCAGCTTCGTGTACCTTTGCTTCGAGTAGTTTCACTTTCAATTGCAGACTTCATTACATTAATATTTTTCGAGGTGCTACTCCCTTGTCATAGAATTCAAGTCGTTCCTCCACTCGTTCCCCTAGTGTTTCCTAAAAGACAATAGTTCCCCTCTCAGCAAACAAATAGATAATAGATCAACTTCTTGGGAAAACTGACAATTTGAGGAAAGAACAATAATTATTACCTACAAAACAATCTATGCAAGATGCAATGGAACACTCGTTTGCAAGACAAGGTGCCATTCGAGCCTATCAATGAAAGATGAAGGGAAATTTAGACCGTACTTAGGTGTGTTTCCTCATGTTTTCAGGGCCCTGAGGCCAGCAAGCAATGAGGGAAAATAATGCCTTAAAAATAAGGTAAGAAAAATGATAAAAAAATTATTTAAATACAGCAATCAAGACCTAGGATCAAGATTCTGCTCAAACACGGACTACATTTTACAGAGTTCAACTCTTTATACACTTCACAACCCCACCACATTAACTTTCAATTTTGAAGCAGAAACTGCCTAGAGTTTCAACAAACTACAAGTATACAAACAACAAATTGCAATCAAATTGTAAACAATATAGCACATTAACACCTATATTAAAATATCAAAAGAGCAAGGTTATTTCAACTAAATATCTAACACACATGTAACCACTCGAAGGCAAATTCCCTCCATGGATACATGACATAAATATAGGGAAAAGTGGAAAACAGAATCTCATAACCCAATTCCTCATAACTTTAGAAAAGATCTTATAAGCTACCTGTCAAACGCAAAAGCTGCAAGATTTTTCTCAACCTAGGGTGCATGGGATTGATACAAAAAACAAACATTCACAACATGTTACTATTTAGAATTTAGATTTACAAACCAATAAAAAGTCACAATAAATACATACCTAAGGATTCAAATGATAAAGAACATCGTGCAATATTACTGGATTGAGATTTTTTACTAAAATGCTTATAAATGGGAATTGATTGTTGTAGGTGCTTGTTAGGAATGTAGCACCAAATCCAGATGAATCTGTTAGTGAGTTTGTGGAGTATTTTTTTCATAGTCAATCACCTAGATAACAATCTTACACGTCAGGTGAGTTCTTCTTGCATCTTTTTTAATAATAACGATAACATCTTCTACTTTGTCACCATTCAACTACATAATTACCGTCCAAAGATGTCTATAATAGTACTCATTTTACAAAATTTAGTTTACGATATAGTTCTCCTTAAAATACATGCAGGTGCTATGCAATGCAAGCAAACTTGTTAAGTTGGTCAAGAAGAGAAAAAGTAAACAGAATTGGCTTGATTATTACTAACTCAAATATTCCAGAAGTAATGCAAAAAGGCCTTATATGAAGGTAACTTACTGCAATCTGTCATGGCTTTAAGAGCTGGTATCTTACCCATTTTCATGAATTTTATTCCCTTCAGGAAACAATCATTTATAACCCCAAAAATAAACAAAAAAATGTTTAGAAAAATTAGTTTCTACCTTTCAGCCTAGATATGGTGCTGTTTCCATTCCTAAAAATATTTCTATATCTTTTTAATATCGTTCAGAAGTAACACAAACATAAAAAATGGCACCTTTGCACACAGTTTCTCTGGGTTCCCTCATCAGCTAAGAACAGATAAAATTTAAAATCAAATGTTCCAAAATCCCTATTTTATTTAAAACCCTACTTTATCAAACATAGAAAAGAGATAACGAAAAGAACCATCCTTTACCCAAATACTATCAAAAGATAAAAATTTGTTGATTAACTTACCTTAAACAGTTTGAGAAAAGCAATTTCTCGATGATTAGGATTACTCAAATCGGAACCAAATGCTCCACCGATGCCATTTTTCGACCCTTACTCTCCATTTTTCTTCTCTCGTTCTTTTTTTCTTTCTCAAACCGAGGTCAGCTCCCTCTCTAAGTTGAAATCAGGGCTAGATGCTCCTACCACCGTCAGCCTAGCCTCGGTTCAAGCCATCGTTGGCCACCAACCTGTCGGCAACCCTCTTTTTTTGCCCATCTCCTTTCTTCTCTTTTCATTTGAAAACTTGAGAACCCAAAGCCTTTTCCACGAGCCTAAAATCTCTAGATCTTGAAACTCTTTAACTTCCTTATTCTGCAATAGAAAAGTCCTCCTATTTCCCCTAATTTGGTCCTAGCATTACCAGAAGAGTGGTCACCCAAACCACTCTGTACCTTGGACTTATTTTTGTTGTTTGATCTTGTGTTTCTGGATTATTGTGTTTTAGTCTTGTTTTGGTTGTCTTTCGATTTTAGGATTTCAGACGAACCAAAGGCTAGGTTTGGGATAGAAAGATGCAATTTTAGTGATTGAATGGGTATTGGGATTGTTTTTTGGTTTAGGTCTCTATTTGCTGTGGAGGTTGAGAAAACTCCGACGGTGGAGTGGAGGGCACGTTGCGATTTATATACAAGAACATGGAGGAAGCTTTGAGGAGATACCTAGAATTGGCCGAACAAGAAGTGATTCTAGGCCATTATTAATCAAAAGTGCTATTTACTTGGAAAAAAAAAGTTAAACTCTAATCATGTTTTGAAACTGTGAAAGAGATGAAGATAGAAAATTTGTTAATGATTAGATTTTATAATCACTTTTCAATTTTGTAACTTATTCATTAAATTAACAAATTTATCATTTTCTTTTTTTTTTCTTTTCTACCAAACAAAGCCTATAATTAAATCACCAACCAATCAGTTTAAGTGATTAGGAAAGCAAGTTGAAACAGTTTCTTTAAGATGAGGCTGCTTAGAAACATACCCAAAATAAAACTTAAAGAATACTGAGGTAAAAGTTCATTGTTAAGTGGTTTAATTTATATGGCAAATATGAATTCATGTCTCCACAAGGTTAATGGAGTCTGTTGAGCCACTGGATTCATTCTCATAGTCTCCAGTCTTTGCAGTTTTCGTTACAACACGCACTCCAAAGAGGAGTACGTATGATGCTTTGATCTCATATCAAACACAAAAAAAAAGGTCACTAGACATATAACTATGAATATTGCACATTCCGATAAATTGATTTTGCAAGAAGAAAATAATGATAGTGTGACACTCTCAATCCCTTGCAAACTGCATAGTGTCTCTAAGCAACTTGATTTGCTCCTCCCAGCATTACTTCCTTGTTAACTAGAGATTCTTGATCATGCCCAAGAAAAGTTAACGCTGAAATCATCTCTTCCTGTTAACAAAGGGTTAAAAAAGAGCACAAAGTTGCTATAAGGCTCTGGTTTTGTAGCCTACATCTCCTCCAAATAAGAGTTAGCTGCAGTTGTTAGGCAGTGATGGGCAACTAGCAACCACCAGTCAATCCTCCCCATTTCTCTCCTTGATTGTCAATTCAATCAGCATCTCCTAGGCTGTATAAATGTGATACTAATACTATCCTTGATTGTTAATTCAACCATTCTAGGAACTTTTTGATTAATGACAGCTGATAGCTCAGGATGATCAAATGAAGCAAATTAGCAATATTCTGCTTACTCCTTGAGAATCACATAATCCCCAGGAGGCAAATCCAGTTTTGCACTGAACATAATCATGTCAGATTCCATGGTCTATGAACATAATCCTCCCAGGCACCAGCTAGCAAGATCCACATGCTGAAAGAAATCATGCTTTCAATGTTTAGGGGATACTATAAACAGATCTCAGGGGGTCAAAAGTCTCTGAATCTCTGTTATAGACTAGTTTTGCAACATCAAGCTACAATCCTTACACAGCCATGCAATGTTCACAAGCAAAGTACAAGAAAGAATTTCAATGTTCTTTTCATAGGTTATTTGGGATAATACTATCAGATGGAACAAGAAGCAAA
This sequence comes from Heritiera fomes, assembly GCA_032173925.1. NCBI lineage: Eukaryota > Viridiplantae > Streptophyta > Magnoliopsida > Malvales > Malvaceae > Heritiera > Heritiera fomes. The sequence continues at coordinate 36,643,791 of JAPDPM010000008.1, forward strand.
GAAATTGCCCTCTGGAAATACTACCAAGGACGACATAAATCCGAAAGAACTGTCACATGGTACATCGACCAAAACAAACAATTCACATAACCCTAGCCAGACAAGAGGCTGAAAGTGGTTTTCCAAGAGAAAAAACGTTCTTCCCTTCAAAACTCAGTTACAGAATGAATCAAAAATATATGTTAATCCTTTCCTAGCCAAATGTCAAAGAAAATTCCAATCAAATCAGCCATATTTCGTTCATCTAAGACACCTTATCAGTCTAAAACATTTGGTTTAACCCAATGGATAAATAAATTACGACTTTAAAAGTATGAAAGGAAGAAACAGAATGGTATTAGACTATTAGTAATCTCTTAGATAAATATCACAGGCCACATCAGTCAAGCTTCATGACTACATTCATTCCAAAATTTGGCCAACCAATAAATAAAACTGATCTATAAAGACAGGAAGTAAGAGAGTTTCTAATCAAAATAATTTTAGAACAGGGAAAAAAACTCAGGAGGATGGATTTGCTCTTGACTCCAACAAATGTATTTTGCAGTAAGATAAACTTCGTACTCAGAATATCTATTATTCAAGACAAATAAAACTGCATCAAGAACCCATTCCTTCAGGTAGCTCCATTAGGAATTTTTTCTTTCTTGTGCATCATGATTTCTCCAAGGATTAAGAGCTTCTTTGATTGCTTGAGCTTCAGGGGAACTCTCCCAAGCTCGCTTCTCCGACTCCAAAACAGTCACCTTGTCATCTACAACATAACAAAACTAAAGGTTCTATTAAGAGTTACAAACCTGAATGTGGCAAGATAAACATACAAAACAGCATGTACAATCATTTTATTTTGCATTGAAACAGTTAGATACTTTATCAATCTTCCTCTAAGTTAACCACTAAGTCAACTGAGATTTAAGAGTAGCAAATAATAGTTCAAATCAAATCTCTTTCAACCCATCATTAAGCTTCCATTGAGACTAATGTTCAATGATGCTTGTTTTCACTAACCATAAAGTGATGGGCTAATAGCAGTAAGACATTACTTTTTATTATTAATTATTAAGACTATGAAATTAAACCATACTCTTAACAGAGATACAAGTTACTAAAACCCCTCTAAATCAATAACCTCTCTAAATTAATAAAAAATCATGGTTTCAACTCAAGATAATATAAAAAATTAATAAACCCCTCTATCATAATAATTAATAATTTTGTTTTAAAACTTAATGTAAAATTTCAGTCCCAACTGTCGTATAAATTAATATTTTGATAAAAAATACAAAATATATTACATAATATTCAAGAACTAGAAAGCACTTTAAGATATTAATTTATAAAAGATTACCATATTTAAGATTTTTTATTTTAAAAACTAAAAAAGTATAAAATATATTACAAACACGTTTTTTAAGACAATAACAATTTACAAGGTAAAACTCCGTTTCATGTACACAACCAGCTTTGATATCCATTTATATAACTTAGACTTCAAAATTAATCACACTTTACAATGATTTTGAAGATGTTCAAAATAAAATCATCCTCGGGTTCAAAAGTTTGATTTGATAGCAGTAACAATTGACACAATCAAATTAACTCTTAACATAAATTCAGAAGTTAACAACAATAATACGGAATAACATTATCTTCTACCCCACAAATAGGAATCTTAAAGACATCAAATTAAGTAATTCACGCAACCAGAGAATTGAAAAAACAATAACAACCCTTTTTTTCTTATGAAGAACTAACCATAAAATGCTGAAATGGAATCAATTTAGATAAATGAAAGGGAAAAAAATGGAGGGTTCTCACACAGAAGCCGGTCTTGATCATGAACAACTCCATGGAACCTCCAATTAAAGCTGCCCCAACTGCAATCTTCAAATACCAATCAAGAAACTTTATACCCATTTTTCCTTTTTGCTGCACAGAATAACAATAGCTTGTTTAAAACTTAAAAAAAAAATGGATAAACGTTATTCCAGCTAAAGTATAAAGACTAAATTTGATACTTTACTAAGACTTCAAAACAGGAAAATAATCTAATGTTTAAGCATTTCTTTATGAATACAGAAACTGAATTCAGTTTAGCAAAGGGAAAAATAAAAATTTTCACTGATTGCTTTCGAAAATTTTGAGGAAAAATAAGGGACCTTGGGTAACTTGAGAAGAGGATGAAACAGGAGTGAGCTCGGAAGACTATCAAGGCAGCGTTGTAGCCGGCTCACAGCACCGTCGTCTCACCAGTCACCACCGTCACCTGTGCCGAGAGAGTCTTTGTCGGCGATCCACAAAATGGATGGGCGGCTGGGTCTAAGATCTGCGACACTAGGCAGTAAGGAGAAACAGAAATAAGATTGGAAAAGCCGATTTGACTATTTAAAGGGTATTTTTATTTATTTTATTTTATTTTATTTTATTTTAAAATTAAATTATTTATAAAAGTTATTTTATTATTTAAATATTTCAGTAACACTTGGGTGTAAAATATCATATTCACATATCTCATTTGGCAAAGGCTAAAATATATAAAACAAGTTTAAGTTTTTATTAATTTGCAATATAAATTTTCTTTTGTTGTAATTAAACTTTCAATTAAATATTATTTATTATATAAGGTTGGATGTATTGTTTCAATGTAAATATAGATATATTTTTTATATTTTAGTTTTTAATGTTTATTTTTCTATTTTTTATGTATTTATAATATATTTTTAATTATTAGTTTTTTTAATACACTCATTCGATTAGAAACAAACAATTGATAAATTTAATTAAAATTTTAAATTAATCATAATTTTTAAAATCATTTTATTGTTATATTTTAAATCACTTCAATTTTATAAAATCGAGTTTATTCATTAATTCGAATAGTTCGAAAAAAGTTAAACTGGATTATTTGCAAGAACTATCTAACATTAAAGTTTAAGAATAAATTATTCTCTCCTTTCTTTTTTTTTTGGTCTAGACCATCCTGTATCCCCATACCTTTGGTATAGGACTAATCTGGATTCGAACCGGGCAGGATCCAAAGGACGGCAAAGCTCTCCCTCAAGAGTTTTAACACAACTGCATACTCAGGGACTCGAACTCGAGACCTCTAGTTAGGCTAGAACAGCCCCCTGCCAGCTGATCTACGTGCTCTTGGGTTAAATTATTCTCTCCTTTCTTGCTCACTCCTCTTTTATTCTTTTACAACTTTTCACAAGAAAGATGAAAAAAATGTGGGGAAAATTTTAATTAATGGGAATCTTCCTAACCATTTTAGGGTAATGAAAGAATGAGGGTAACCTTCAACCTAAGACCATAATTAATGAAAGAATGATGGTAACCCTCAACCTAAGACCATAATTCCCCAAATTATTCCTCCCACTTGCTTCATTCACATCACATGTATACCAACCCCACTCTCACATGGAAGCAAATTAACAATTATTGTAATATTTTTATATTTTTTTATTTTTATTAAATATTGTACTAATTTTTATATGAAATTGTTAAATTAGAATATATATATATATATATATTTGTGTTCTTAATTACATACTAACTTAGAAAATGAGTATGTGGAATCTTGGACATATTATATATTTAGCTTTTAAATTTAATTAACATACAAATCTTATTAGAATTTAGATTATATTTTCAACTAATAATTTCTCAAAAAATAGATACTAATTTTTTGGTTATTTAATGGATATAAAAAAAAGCATGAAATAGAAAAAGACCAACCAGAAAATAAAAAATACTAGAGATTTTTAATCGATTTTTTATTTTTATCTCTATAAAAATTGTATAGTTTTTAAAAATTTAATCAATAATTATTCTAATCTAACCAAAGCAATAATTATGGAAATAAGTCTTGAGTATTAAATCATCAAAATGTTTAAAAATTGAAAAGAAAAAAAAGACAATTACAATGTTAAATTTTTCTTTTCAAAACAAAGTAAAACAGTTAAATCAATTTTTTAATTTTATAAATGAGACTAAAAAATTATGTGGTATCTTATCTTTTTTTAATTAGTTTTTTAATATATTTTAAAGTATATGTGACATTTTTTAATTTCATTTTAAAATTTAAAAATTTTATTAATAAAAATGTAAAAGATAAATTCTCAATGTGTGCGTATATATAGTTATTTACTTTTCATATGAGATGTTAATTAAAATAAATTTTTTAAAAAATGACATCATTGATTACGTGGCCAGCACCCAAAGCGAGTAGGAAATGCACAATAATCGCAAGTGAGTAGGAAAGCAAACAAAAAGACATGACAAAGCGGCAAGGAAACGAAAGGCAGCGTCAAAGGGTGGTCTGTCTTTCAGACAGGAGCTTCTCCGACCATACTGCAGAATCCCCATTTGCTACCGGACTATAAACAGATACCCAAAACAGCATTGAAGAAATTTTCTCTCTGAAACAGTCTCTGTTTTCCGAAAGCTTTTTCTCTATTTTTCCGGTGAACAAAAATTATGCAAGAATCGAACGACGGCATAGCCACCCCTCCAGAGGTTGATGATCTAAAAGTCAGAAGCGTTAAAAGAACAAAAAATGGTGAATTTAAACAACAAGAGCCCGAAATGGCCTGCGAAAGTAGAGCAAGGTTTTCGTATAAAGACTCACTAATGGGGAATCAAGAGTCCTCCCCCTTTTCCATGATCAATAAACCAACATTCATAGATGAGGAATCTGATGAGGAGGAGGAAACATGTGATGATATTCCAACAATATTACTCTCGAAAGAAGAAAAGAATAGAATCAGGAGCCCCTGGAGGAATGCTATAATAGTGAAAACTTTTGGGAAGTCAGTCGGCTATAATTATCTCCTTCCTAAGGTCAAAGAACAATGGAAACCTTGCGGAAGAATGGATTGTATTGATCTAAGTAATGGATTCTTCCTGTTTAGATTTGCAAACAATGAAAACTTTAGCAGAGTTATATGTGGTGGTCTGTGGTTCGTCGGCCCATATTACCTCACGATGCGTTTGTGGGAGCCAGGATTCATACCTCAAGCATCGACAAATTTTTCCACTACTGCGATATGGGTTAGGTTACCAGACCTTCCAATTGAATTTTTCGATCGAAGTATACTGCAAAAGATAGGTAGTAGAATTGGAAAACTGCTGAAAATAGATACATGCACTGAGCAAAACTCCAGAGGTAAGTATGCTAGAGTGTGTGTCCAGGTGGACTTAGATAAGCCATTAGTACCGAGGATTAGGATAGGAAAACTCATTCAAAATGTAGCCTATGAGGGAGTGAATCTGTGTTTCAAATGTGGAATTATTGGGCACAGAAGGGAACAATGCTGTACTAGAAAAGAAACAGAAATGGCAGTTGACCCAACAAAAGAGAAACGACAAACAGAAGAGACCAGAGTTGAGGATACAACTGCAGACAAGGACGAATTTGGACCTTGGATGTTAGTGTCCAGAAGAAAGAGCAAACAAGGTAAAACACAGAAACCGGGTAAGGAAGACCCGTCAAAAAACCCGTTTGAACAGATAGGCGAAAGAGAAGGGAAAGGTTGCAAACACGTGAAGGGGTCAGAGGAACTGGTAGAAACACAGCCTTTTTTCTTTAAGGGACAGTGTTTTAAGAATGACACCAAAATGACAAGTGGGACAGCTAAGGAAAAAATAATAAAAACTAGTTATAAAGGAAAAGAAAAAGTGGGTGGTACAATAAAGTTAACCAAAACGACAAATGAGCCTCAACAAAACTCATTCAGAATCGAGGCTACCGAAAACCAGAGCCCTTCGACTTTCTCAGTGAATCTCAAACCAAAACAGGATAGAAAATATTCAAGAAATAATTAGAAATCTAGACATAATGTTCCTAGTGCAGGGGGAAAAAACAATCAACATGTCTCAAGCTCTGGAGATCCTGTTAGATCCCCAAAACCAAAGGGGAGGATGGAGCAAAGAGGAGATAAGGAGAGCTTGGAACTAGGTAATACTGTCCACGAGCATCCCAGATACACAGCCTTTCCTACATCTACTACACAATATTCAAGAGCCGATGACACTCAACGAGGAGTAAGTATTACCAACAATGGGGAAATGCAAGCTGAAGCAGATACAACTGGATTCAGTCCAATGGGAGGAAATAGACGAGGGCAAAGACACAACGAAGCTAGTGAAGGCTCCGACAATGACAAACACAACAACCCTGGTAATCAAATATTTGACGATAACAGAAGTAGAAAGGAGGATCTCATGTCTCTAGATGCCACAAAACCATCTGAGAACAAATTTTCTGTGCAAAATGAAGTCCGGCGAAATCAAGAATGTTCCGAAAATAGCCAAATGGTTGTTGAACCAAATAGACAATGAAGTTTATCCAATGCGTGCTCTTCTTTGGAATGCAAGAGGAGCTGGTAGTCCCAATTTCAGGAGATCCTTCAAGGAGTTGGTAAAAATTAATAACCCAAGTATGGTAGTCATCACAGAAACCAGGATTCCAGGTGAATGAGCTGAAGAAGTAGCCAATTCTCTGGGGTTTGAAGGAATATTCAGGGTTGATGCAGAGGGATTCACAGGAGGTATTTGGCTGATTTGGCATCCATCAGAGATCTCGGTCAACATTCTTCATGCTTCACCACAAGTCATCCACGCATCGATACAGGTTATTTCCTCTACTTCTACTGCTTCAAATATGAGTAATAACTTGAATGATAGAAATTGGGTTTTCTCGGCCATTTATGCAAGGCCTAAGTTTGCTATGAGGAGGCAGCTTTGGGAAGAACTCTTAGAGTTTGCCTCCACACATGATCTCCCTTGGTTAATGATGGGGGATTTTAATGACATGATTAGAGGGTCAGAAAAATGTGGGGGAAGGCCTGTAAACCATCTCAAAGCTAGACTCTATAAAGAATGTATGGATAATTGTGGGATGATAGATTTAGGTTTTGTAGGACAACAATTCACATGGACAAATAAAAACCATTACGGTCAGATCATTAGAGAAAGGATAGATAGAGCATGGGCAAATTGTGACTGGAAACAATTATTCCCGAACACCACTATTTTTCACTTAACTAGGATACATTCAGATCATAACCCTGTCTTACTGGACACATCCCCGAAGATTCCTCATTTTAGACCTAGGCCATTCCGTTTTGAAACAATATGGTTCTCCCATTTGCAATTCAAGGAAATTGTAAAAGAAACGTGGGAACAGGCACAAAACTCTATTATTGAAGCAATAACAAATTTTAGGGAGCAAATTACTAAGTGGAATAAAGATACTTTTGGTAATGTCCTCTTAAAGAAAAAGAAACTTAGGAATAGATTGGAAAGAATTCAGAAATGGACATGTGCTTCTCCAAATAGTGGCTTACAGGAGATAGAGGAAAAAATCCAAGAAGAGTACCAACAGGTACTCAAGTTGGAAGAGGAACTATGGGCTTTCAAAGCAAGAGTTAATTGGATTAGTGATGGGGATCGAAACACAAAATTTTATCATATGAGCACAATCGAACATAGGAGCAGAAATAGAATTGTGGCAATCAAAGATAGGGTCGGAAATTGGGTTGTGGGAGCATCTGAAATTAGGAATGTTATTAGCAAACACTTCCAAGAACTCTATAGCTCATCAATGACTTTTAGTAGGAAAAATATGGAATTGAACATTAGATTAGGGAATCCTGTGGTAAATGAAGAAAAAGACAGATTACGTGAACCAGTCTCTAGGATTGAGGTTTTTAGAGCTTTTTTTGATATGAAACCACTTAAGGCACCAGGACCTTATGGCCTACACCCTATATTTTTTCAAAAATGTTGGGATGTTGTAGGTAATTCTGCTTACGCCTTTGTGGAACAAGTGTTTAAGCAATGGGAGATCCCAGAAAATATCAATGAGTCCTTTATTTGCTTAATACCAAAGAGCCAAAATGCAGAAACAATTAATCAATATAAACCAATTGGACTATGTAATACAATATATAAAGCCATTTCTAAGATTGTGGTTAGCAGAATTAGGCCAATCCTAGCTAGAATAATTAACCCTCTCCAAGCTAGCTTTATAGCAGGAAGAAAAGCACAAGATAATGCAATAATAGCACAGGAATTGATACATACCTTTAACAAGAAAAGGGGCAAAGGTGGTTATTTACTAGCAAAGATTGATATAGAGAAAGCCTATGATAAGATGGAATGGAGTTTTATCTATAAAGTCCTGTCTTTCTTCTGTTTCCCTCTAGAGATCATTAAACTCATTATGTCCTGCATCACCTCTGTTAACATGACAATTCTAATCAACGGAGAAAAGAGTGGAAAAATCCAGCCATCGAGAGGACTTAGGCAAGGTGACCCACTATCACCGTATGTATTTATATTGTGCATGGAGTACTTATCAATTAAGATACAAGAAGCAATTGAGGAAGGGTCTTGGGAACAGGTTAGGATGTCTAGTGAAGGTCCAAACTTATCACACCTTTTCTTTGCGGATGATCTTATGCTGATAGGAAAAGCTACCAAGAGAACATGTAGAAAAATGAGGGAGGTCTTTAGGGAATTTTGTGAGGTCTCAGGTCAGTCATTAACTTGGAGAAATCATCAATCCTGTTCTCACAAAATCTAACCTAGTCCTATAAAGAGGAACTAAGTGAAATTCTTCAGATTAGGTACTCTGACAACTTAGGTAGATATTTGGGATTTAACATTTCAAAGAAGAGGAAAGTATCAGATTTTAAACACATCATAGAGAAAGTTAGATTGAAACTATCAGGGTGGAAAGCAAATCTCCTTTCAATGGCTGGAAGAACTACACTTATAAAATCAGTATTGGGAGCTATTCCCATGTACTATATGCAAGGGACTCATCTACCAGCTAGTACTTGTGAGGAATTAAATAGAATCTTTAGAAATTTTCTGTGGGGATCAAGTTTGGAAAAGAGGAAGCTACATTTGGTAAATTGGGATATTGTTACAAAACCAAAAAATGAAGGGGGCTTGGGAATCAGAGATATAAAAGCTCTCAATGAACTTAATATGGCAAAGTTAGAATGGAGATTAATAAGAGAAAAGGATAGCATGTGGGTAAAAATTTTAAAAGCAAAATATCTAAGAAATGGAGAGTTTAAAACAAAAGCATGTTCATCAATTTGGGCTGGTATGAGGAAAGGAAACATCTTGTTACGAAAAGGAATTAGATGGATTTTGGGAAATGGCTCAAGAATTCTGTTTTGGACAGATAACTGGACTGGCTTATGGCCTTTAAATGAAATCATCTGTGGACCTTGGCAACCACTGGACAATAAACTGCTTGTTAAAGATATTGTTTCTCAGGATGGGACTTGGAACTGGGATAAACTAAACTACAGCCTCCAGGAAGACATAAAGCAAAAAATATTAGCTATACCTATCCATTTAGGTCAAGAGAAGCAAGACACTATAGGCTGGAACCTAGCCGCTGATGGTGAATTTTCTATGGGGATCAGCTTATAAAATGGTGAAGAACATAGAAACTAAAAGAAAGGAATGTAAGTGGGAAGTAATTTGGAAGTTAAACTCCTTACCAAAAATAAAAAACTTCTTATGGCTTTGTATGCACAAAAAAATTGCCACAAGACTCAATCTGTTGGAAAGAGGCTTGCACATAGATCCCAAGTGCCCAAGATGCAATGAAGAGGAAGAATCAATAACCCACTGTTTGAGAGACTGTAGAGAGGTGAAAGAATTATGGAAATGTATTGGTATCCCAGAGGAAACACAAACATCTTTTCACCTCGAAGTGGAACAATGGATACGGATCAATAGTGGAACCAAAGACACAATTGTGGGGATAGGTGAGATACCTTGGAAAATTATTTTCTCCTTTGGTCTATGGTACATCTGGATTGAAAGGAACAAAAGAACTTTTGAGGGTGTTGTGGAAGACCCTAATAGTTGGGTGGGTAAATTTAGAAGATGTGTACTAGAATTTTGGGCAATTATGAACCCAAACAAGAATGCTAGAAGGACTGTACAGATCAACGTAGGATGGAAACCACCCCCACCAAATTTCAACAAACTGAACACTGATGGAGCAGCAAAAGGCAGTCCAGGAAAGGCAGGGGCAGGAGGAATCATTAGAGACTCCATGGGTAATTGGATTTGTGGCTACTCTAGAAGGATTGGCATCACAACCAGTGTGGGAGCTGAACTATGGGGATTACGAGATGGGCTTAGACTTGCAGCCAGGAGAAGGTTACCAAACTTAATCGTGGAAATGGACTCGGAAGTAGCTACCAGGTATGTTAATAAGGGAGTTCCTTCTACTCATACTCACTCAACCATTGTTTTTGAATGTAGGAAGTTGATGCAACAACTGAGAGTAGACAAAGTTCAGCACATATATCATGAAGCAAACTCATGTGCAGATACTTTTGCTGGAATGGGCATGGAAGCTTCATCTAGTCTTACTGTGTTTGAGGAAATGCCTGATGCTGTTAAAAGCACTTTTGTATATGACTTTATGGGAACCTTATATATCCGGAATGTAGTGTACAAAGATACTTCTTAAATAAATGAAGTTTCAGTTTCTCATCAAAAAAAAAAAAGAATCCCCATTTGCTCATCTCGTCACAATTATAAAATTTTTACTCAATAACATATCATATTCTTATTAATTTTATATAAAATAATTATTATATTTTATACGAAGGAAAGAGTATAGAATTATTATTTCGCATATTACTCTCTTTGCACCGTCTTTTGATTCTTCATTTCTCAATCTTTGTGGGCTTGCATTAATTCTTCTTTTGTTTTTCTTTAAAACTTATTTCAGTGATTTTTTTTTTCTTATAATTTATATCTTGGGATTCTTGGGTCTTACCCAAGAATTAATAATGCAAGAAGCTGAAGCTGAAGCTGTCAGCAATGGAGTTGCCAAGGTTTCTCTTCAGGTTCTTGATCACTGCACTTTTTTTTTTACCTTTCTATATAGAATTGTAAACAAATTATGTTCTTTTGTTCTGCTTAATTTTCTGGAGATGGGCTTCTTAATGTCATAATTAGTACTCAGAAAATAGTTGAAGGATTTTCGGTGTTTAATTCAATTTTTTTATAGAAATTTTAATACTTAGTGTTAAGAAAATGGTGTGAATTTATAATATTTCCTTTGATGGGGGCTTTCTATTGTGTTGAAAGTAGATTTTGGTTTGTGTACTTTGGAGGTTAAATTTTGTTACTTTAATAGTGTTATCTTATGATCTGAGATTGCTGATAATTTCAATGTTTTAGCCTTTTAGGATGTCTTTTACTAGCTTATTTTTGAGTTATATAAAGCCCCTTTTTATGATAAAATTCTATGCTTATATTTCTTTTTTGATCTCTTAGGCTTTGCTTGATGGAGTGGAAAAAAAAATAGAAAGATAGAAAATTTGAAAAAAAAAAATGAAAAAGGTAGAGATGAAAAATGAAAGAAAAGAAAATTAAATTAGATTGTTTTACCATTATATCATTTATTAGTTAAGATAGCAAAATAAAATTTAAAAAATTAAAAAATAATTTTTAAATATATATATAGTCACATATCTCTCATTTTCTCTCCATTAATTTTTTTCAATTTGGAATGATTTGTTTTTGTTAATAATGATAGAAAATAGCAATCTTTTCCATTTTCTTTTCCCACACTTTTCTTTATTACTAAGTACTATTAAAAATCATTTTCTTTCCACTTTTCCACAATACCAAGCACACCCTTAATGGTAAAGGTCTAAAGGAAATAACTAGGAATGGTTTCTTTTTCCCTTTAAAAATATGTTTTGTTAGTTAAGTTTGGGTGACCTCTTTATTTGGAAGTAAGATTGACTACATCCAAGTTCCAACCGTTTACTTCTGCTATGTACTTAGCCATTTCATGTTATTATATTCTCGACTTTGTTGCAATTGTTTAATTGTTAGTCCTTAAATGGTTTTATATCTTTCTCTAATCCAACTTAATGGTTTTATATCCTATTTATTATTATTATTATTATTATTATTATTGTTGTTGTTGTTGTTGTTAAGGTACATTGGTAATACTAGCAATATTATTTTTTGTTTTGGATAATTCTTTGTGCACAGTTGGATGCACCATATAGCAACAGCATAGCATAGGGGAATATCTTTTTTTTTCCTTTTTGCTTTTTTTTTTGGTGGCAGGCGGAGGAGTTATTGAATGATCAAATTTCATAAAAGGCAACATTTTGAAATATATGCATACTGTTAGGATCATTACTTTTGCCTTTTTATATTCTTTTGGCCTTGTTATAGCACAGCCAGAAAGTAATCAAAGCAATGAAGGATTGTTCCTTCTGAATATGAGGAGCTAGGACACCCTTATTTTTTGTGCCATAAAGCAATAGCCATCTCCCTTGCGTTTAACTTGTTGTTTTCTAGATCTAGATCTAGATCGAGGCCTCTTCAAGGCACAGCCTGAAATTTAGGAGCTGTTAATTATTAAGAATGACTAACACCATGTCAACCAACATTTATATGAAATACTGATTCGGATCTAGCCTAGATGTTTTTCTTCTAGTGCATCTGATTTTCAGATTTGATCATTTATCCAGGAAAAAGATTCTGGGTTTGTAATTGGCATACCATTGATCGGAGGTGTCATTTGATTTCTTATGGTGTTGAATGTTTGCGGAGGCTTATGAAAGAAATGACTTGAAGTTGCATTAAACCTTAACATGCAGGCAAATTTTCCAATTCTGGAACCTTCAGATAATGAAGTTTCAAAACCTGGAACCAGTGGTAGGCGCTTAGATCTTTCACTTCAAATACCCCCCAGACCACTAGGATTTGGTAGCCGTAGTGGAAAGTGTTTACTTCAGTCCCAGGGTTCTGATAAAGGTAGTTCATCATCGGGGGGTTTTTTGCGTGGCTTAAGCTTCAAGAAAAAAGGAATTGTAGCTGATGGTGAGAAAAGCTGCCTCATCACTCTTGACAGCAAGCCAGGTCCTGAAAGTCCTAATATGGCTAGTTTTCCTTCCCCATTTTATTGGAAAAGAAGTACGTCTCTGCCTGTTACGCCTGCATCAAATTTGTCGCTATCAGTTAAACTGCCTGCTTCAGATAAAATGGCTGGTGAACAGAATACATCGAATGTATGTATCATTTGGTTCTGACTTTTAAGAACTTTGAATTACATTTTTGCCTGTTGCAGCCGACATTTTTATTCAAGTAACCTCCTGGAGCAAAATTTGAGTACTAGCATATGTATTATACCAAAATATTCTTTCATCCAATGTGTCAAGGCCTACGTTTGTTGTCTTCCCGGAAATCAACTGCCCGTTCACTCATCCTTCACCATTTAAGCCCTCTATCGAACCATCATAAGAACTGAAATTTCACCCATTGTAATAATGGAAAAGGCCAAAAATGTTCCTTTTAGCAAACATGACCATGTATTTTCACTTTCTAATGCCTTCTTTAGGGCTAACTTCCTTCCCTTTCTTCCCCATATTTATATGGGAAAAAGCTCCGAGTCAGTTGTGTAAAAATAACTTAAAAGCATTTTGAGATGATAAGAGTGGTTTTTTTTTTTTTGCAGAAAGGAGTAACTCGTGCTGTGGTTTCAAGGTCCTTGTCCATGCCCGGACAAAATGTTGTTATAGTAAGATCTACATCTTTCGATACCCATAATGTTGGTGGTTCACAGAAGCCTGGAAGTGGAGTGTTTAGTTTATAGGGGCATATTAATAGAAGTAACTGACAGTTAGGTAGTTACAACTATAACTACCTAACTGCCAGCTGGAAAAGTCTTATGTTTTTGTCTATATAAACGTTTTTGATGTAAAAGAATATTAATCAAGTTTTTCAGAGAATTGAATTACAGTTTCTTCTTTCTCTGTTTTCTCTTTCTCTTCTTTCTCTTCTTCTTCTTCTTCTTCTTCTTCTTCTTGAATGTTGTTCTTGAATCATTTCATAATCTCAACATGGTATCAGAGCATGCTAATGAAGCTGGTTCGACAGCTATGAAAGAAGCTTCTTCTGCCATTTTTAATCCTGGTTCACAGTGTATTACGGTAAAGCTTGAAGATGATATTTTTTTGTTATGGAAACAACAAGTCTTAGCAACATTAAGAGGCTATGGATTGAAGGGTTTTATTGATGGTACACAGACTATACAATCGACTAATACTGCTGAGTTTCAATTGTATAATAGACAAGATCAGTTATTACTTTCTTGGCTTCTTTCCTCAATCAGTCCTCAGATTCTTCCGAGTCTTGTAGGATGTGAAAGTACAAGGGAATTATGGGAAGCAGTAGAGGAATACTTTGCATCTCAGACAATAGCAAAGGTAATGCAATATAGAAGGCAACTGCAGAATATAAAGAAAGGCTCTCTTGGTATGAAAGAATACCTCCTAAAGATCAAGACACTCTGGGATACATTGCAATCTTGTGGTTGTAAGATGAGTCAAAATGAAGTTGTTCATATAACTTTGTCTGGTCTTGGTCAAGAATTCGATGCTATTGTTGCTGCAATCTCAACTCAAAAAGAATTGCCAAATTGGAAGTCTACTTCAGCACTGTTATTTGCTACTGAATCAAGAAATCTTCAGAATTCTGCCTTTACTGAATCAGTGGTTCCTTCTGCTCATTTGGCTATGCAACAGAGGAAGTTCTCTTTTGAGAATTTTCGAGGGCAGAATAGTGGTGGAAGAAATGTTAGAGGTCGAGGAAAGTTTAAAGGTAGAGGATCAAATACCTCCAAGCCACAGTGCCAATTTTGTGGCAAGATTGGACATACTGTCCATAGATGCTATCATAGGTTCGATATTTCCTTCAATCCTGAACCTGGAGAGTCCTCATCATATTTTGGTGCACAAGGAAATGTCTCTTCCTGTCCACAAGTTAATGTAGCTGAAGCATTGATGGCTACACCTAGTTCAATATTGGACTCAGCATGGTATCCTGATTCGGGTGCCACAAATCATGTTACCAACTCACTGGAGAATCTCAACTTAGGGTCTGCATATCATGGAAATGGCAAGTTGCAAATGGGAAATGGTATTGGTACTAATATAGCAGGTATAGGAAATTCTCTTGCTCAAACCTCATACAAGACCTTTCAATTAAATAACATTCTTCATGTCCCACAGATCACCAAAAATTTACTTTCTGTGTCACACTTTTGTAAAGACAACAAAGTCTTTTTTGAGTTCTATTCTAACAATTGTTTTGTGAAGGATTTGGTTACCAAGGAGATTCTACTCAAAGGGACTCTTGAATGAGGGTTGTACAAATTTAATCTGAACATAAATAAGTCTGCAGCATCAGTTTCACACAGCCAGAAGTCAGCCTTAGTGTCAGAACTAGTCTCGAATAATGATTCTACAGTTTCCTCTTCCACAAAGTTTTCAACAGTTTCAAATTCATCAAATATGTTTGTTCTGTGGCATAGACGTTTAGGTCATCCACATACTGATGTAGTTTCTAAAGTCTTGTCTACTTGTAAAATCTCAAATACTAGTAATAAAAGATTCATTTGTCCTCATTGCCAACAAGCTAAGAGCCACAAGCTTCCTTTCTCTATGTCTTCAACAGTTTATCACTCACCACTTCAGCTTATAGAAGCTGACCTTTGGGGCCCTGCTCCTGTCACTTCTGGAGATGGATACAAATACTATGTTTCCTTTATAGATGCATTCTCAAGACATACTTGGATTTATTTCTTACAAACTAAAAGTGAGGCCTTATCTTCTTTTATTCACTTCAAAAGAATGGTTGAAAAACAGTTTAATTCTTCTATTAAAGTTTTACAAACTGACTGGGGTGGTGAATTTAGGAGCTTTAGTTCATTTCTTAACTCAGAAGGTATTGTTTTTCGACATCCTTGTCCACACACATCTCAGCAAAATGGCATAGTGGAAAGAAAACACAGGCATATAGTAGAAACTGGTCTTACCTTATTGTCTCAAGCCTCACTTCCCTTCAAATTTTGGTCAGAAGCCTTCTCTGCTGCAGTCTTTCTTATTAACAGATTACCTAGTGCAACTCTTCATTCAAAGTCACCATTTGAGGTATTATACAAGGTATCTCCTGACTATTCCTTTCTCAAGACTTTTGGATGTTTATGTTTTCCCTATATCAGGCCATATAACACTCACAAAATGGAACTTCGATCCTCACCTTGTTTGTTTCTTGGATATAGTCCCAACCACAAAGGCTACAAGTGCTTAGATGCTAATGAAAATCTGTTTATATCTCGACATGTTACTTTTGATGAAACAAAATTCCCTTATTCAGAACTATTTGCTAAACAAACTTGTAGTCATATGAATTCTGTTTCTGTTACTATTCCCCCACCTCCAATTCTACCTTTTCCTTCTACTTCAAATAATTCTTCTTCAACCTTCACATCACCAGTTGATCACTCAGAATCTACTTCCTCTTCTAACATTCAAGCTCATCAATCTTCTTCATCATATATCTCTCCTACTCAATCTTCAAATTCTACCCTGCAAGAGAATCCTCCAAACTCTATCTTAGGACCATATCCATCTTCTATGAGTAATTGTCACCCTATGAAAACCAGATCCAAAGGTGGGATCTTCAAGCCAAAAACTTATTTGGCAAGTCTCGATGATGAGGAACCAGCTACCATTACACAGGCATTGCAACATGCAAAATGGACAAAAGCTGTTAAAGCTGAATACCAAGCTTTGTTAAAAAATCAGACATGGACTTTGGTTCCCTCTCCTTCAGACAGGTCTGTAGTTGGATGTAGATGGGTGTTTAAACTCAAGAAAAATGCAGATGGTTCAGTGGCTAGGTATAAAGCTAGACTGGTGGCTAAAGGGTATCTTCAACAGCCTGGTATTGATTTTGGGGAGACATTTAGTCCAGTTGTCAAGCCTGTTACAATTAGGATTATTCTTACTTTAGCTTTGTCTAAAGGTTGGCATCTCAGACAAGTTGATGTGAATAATGCATTTCTCAATGGCAACTTAAATGAGGAGGTGTATATGAATCAACCACCTGGGTTTGAAGTTCAACATGGAAGTCAGAAGCTGGTATGTAAGCTAAACAAAGCCCTATATGGTCTAAAACAGGCACCAAGAGCCTGGTATGACAAGCTTCAGAATTTTTTGCTTCAACAGGGTTTTTTCTCCTCTAAATCTGATCAGTCACTTTTTATTAAGAAGTCCAATTCTGTATGCTTGTATGTTTTGGTTTATGTAGACGACATTATAATTACTGGTAGTTCTGTTGATGCAATTGACAAGCTGGTTAGTGCTTTGGACAAAGCCTTTTCACTTAAGGATCTTGGATCCTTAAATTTCTTTTTAGGCATTGAAGTTCACAGATTGAAGACTGGTCTCTTACTTACTCAGTCCAAGTACATCAAAGAACTGTTGCAAAAGTTTAATATGTTACATGCTAGATCAGTGCCTACTCCTATGGTCAGCTCTTTGAGGTTGTTAGCTAATGAGGGTTCCCCTGTTGAAGATGCTCAGAAATTTAGGAGTGCTGTTGGTGCTTTGCAATATGTCACAGTGACTAGACCTGATATATCTTTTTCTGTTAGCAAACTATCTCAGTTTATGCACCAGCCGTTGGATACTCATTGGAAAGCTCTTAAAAGAGTCTTCAGATATCTTGTTGGTACTTTGGAGCATGGTATCTTGTTGAAACCCTCACCAGTTCTGACCTTAACAGGATTTACAGATTCTGATTGGGCTTCTGATCCAGATGACAGAAGATCTATGTCTGGTTTTTGTGTATTCCTTGGGAGTAATATCATTGCTTAACTGCTGAAATAACTTGGATTCAATCCTTATTGTCTGAGATTGGTGTTATTCTTCCAGTTAAGCCACACATCTGGTGTGATAATTTGTCCGTTCCTATGGGGGCACAGATCAAATTATTGTTGTTCCCGTGGAAAGCAATGATGAGGAGATTCCTGAAGAGGAAGCTGTGTGCAGAATCTGTTTTGATGTATGTGAAGAGGGAAATACACTCAAAATGGAGTGCAGCTGCAAAGGCGCCCTCCAACTTGAGCACGAGGCATGTGCTGTTAAATGGTTGAGTACAAAAGGAAACAAAAACTGTGATGTTTGTGGCCAAGAAGTGCGGAACTTACCTGTAACTTTGCTGCGGGTGCCTACTACTGCTCGAAGGGGTAATAGACGGAACACTAATTCACAGAGCTTACCATCAAAAACCATGAGGTAGAATCAGCTATTAATCTAGTTATTTTGCATCTATCATGGTCAATCTTTGACTCTGACATTTTTAATATGAACTTGAATCAATTGGTATTCTCTTCAAAAGGCTTGCCTAACTAAATCTTTGTTTCATTTCTCAAGCATTTTTAGTGGTAGTGATACTAAGTTTGCTGCTAAGCAAGGCGGCAACATAACATTAATGACTATTCCACCGAATCGTAGTTTCTCGAGAACCAGCCTTTTTCTCTTTTTCTAATTTAAGTACTTACCTCAAATATGCAGTGCCTGGCAGGATTTTGTGGTGCTCGTGTTGATTAGCACAATATGCTATTTCTTCTTCCTTGAACAGTTACTGGTATGCCATGTTGCCTTATGAGACAATTAAATTGGGGAATCGATCTTTTTATTTTGCTGAATTGGATAATAACCAAGCGCATTATTTTCTATATCTTTTTACTGTTCATTTATAGAAAAAAGGCTTTCTATAATGTATCATCATCCTTGCTGGCTCGACAGTTTGATTTTATGCCTCAACATTTTGTGGATTCGGAAAATGGAGACTCAAGCAATTATGATTGCAGCACCATTTGCATTTATCCTAAGCCTCGTGGCCTCTATCTTCGCAGCTGTCTTAGGTATGGCTGAGCCTCAAAACTTACATTTCTATATGAGTTGTGATTGTCTTGATGTTGGTTTGTTTGATTTGCAGCAATCAAGGAGTACATATGGACATACGCAGCTCTTGAATTCGGACTTGTCGCTGTATTTGTCCATATATTCTATAGCTTGGTGAGCAATAACTAAAAGCATTATATACGATTCTGCTCCATCTACTAAATTTCATAATAATGCATAGCTTGTTCTATGATTTTGCAAGCAATTCTCTTGAATGGTACTCAAATATCAATAGAAATGTTTCAAATGCGTTGTACTTGAGGATGGAGCATAGAATACATCCAGAAACCAAAACTTGTCGCATTGTTCTTGGAGATAATTCAAACTATGTGCATAAAATAACTTTTTTCCAACAAACTTGTGATTGAGGCCTTTCGATGTCTTTGCAGCTCCATCTGAAGGCTGTTGTTGCTATCCTGCTTTCGGGAATGTTAGGTTTCGGGATAGCGATGTCACTCAATTCATTGTATATCCACTTTTACCGATGGTGGGTTCAGGTTGCTCAAAATTCTAACCCAGTATGATTGCATCTGGTGAATGAGAAGGTCCTGCATTTTATGCTACTTGTTTGCTGAGGCCTTACTGTACATGCGTTCATTTCATTCTGCAGCATTAGGTTGAAGTTGTTTGCAGCTGCAGCAGCGGCAAAGAGAGTTGTATTTGTAGTTTTAACTGAAGCAAAATTATCCTCACAAACGATGGTTCTATTCTTTTCCAAGATCAAACATTCTTAAGCCAAGGCATGAACTTTCCACTTAAGGGGTGTAAACAAATCATGATATACAAACTATATTCGAACAAACTCAAACTCAAATAACAAATCGAATCAAATTGACTTTGAATATTTAATATTTGACTAACAATTTGCAAGCTTAATCAAAATTTTTAATATATTATTATTATTAATTTATTAGATTAAAAAATAATAAAAATAGAATCTAATAAATCGAATTCAAATTTATAAACTAAATTCAACCGATTCAATATTTGAATAAAAACTCAAATTTTAAAAACTAAATTTGATCAAACTCTTGACTTAATCATTTAGATCTGATTCAATTACATCTTATTTTCACCATTTATTTTCTTGTTCAGTCACGGATTTCCTATTTGCCTTTGATATTGACAGACTTCGCACATTGTGGCAAAATCTATTAGCCAAGGCAAAAACAAGAGTATACATGATATCGAATTATGAAGAAATTAAAGTAAAACAATAAGACAAACAGGCATCTGGGCATTTACTATACAGTTAAACTAATTCTACAATATGTACAGCATTACTTTCTAAATTTCTACCTAACAAAGAAGACTATTGGCCAACAGGAAGAAAATTCAGAGGAAGCTGAAAGAAAGCAGCAGGCTTCATTTATGCTTTGTCACGGGAAGGAATTTGTTATCCTTTCTCAGCCATATGGTAGAGCGTGTTCTTCTAACATGATCCGCAAAGAGTCGATGCCTGCCATAGATACAAGTATGTAAGGAAAACAACAATTGCAAACAATGAAACAATTAATCATCTAAGCTGGTGCAGAACAATGAAACCAATCAAAGAACAGATCGTTAGATAAATTGCTAGCAGGATTCCGGGATGCAGTGAACGAAAAATATAACAAAAATGGGTCTGCCTGATTAATTTTTTATCTGCTCTGCATGGTTGACGGCCATGCTACTTTGTAACAACAGCAAAAAAGAACTGTGATATTTCATAATTTTATAGCACTAACCTCTCATAATCCAGCTTCTGAGTAACTATTCCATTTAGTAGCAGCTCTGAACTGTAAACTGCTGCCCCTGAAAGCATGAAGACAGAAAAAAGCTCTAATAAAAACCAAAATTCATGACACACGAGTAGCTAAATCAAGAAAACATTTATAACCTTTTTCAAGAAAAGGAACACATATTTCATAATCTTCTTCACATGATAGAACCAATAAATCATCTGGGACTTTGTCATCCTTCATGGCAGATCTGCCAATTCGCTCTAAAGCCTGGAGAGAGTCACGATCGAAATCAGCATAGAAAAGGAGAAGATGCAAAGTAAAAACACCAAGCGTTGGCAGGTCAATCGATTTAGAGAGAGAGATGCAAAAACATGCACATAATAAAAAAGAGAATATACATCAGCCAACCTAAAATATTAATATAAATTTTCAGAACAAAACCATCTATGGCAGAATACTCATTCTAACTCCTAACCAACAGAATTATGAACAAAAATTTATCAAATCAGTTTATCATGCTATCCTGAAGGAATTGTCTGGGGAACTGCCCGCATACCTGACCAAGAACTGCTGTAACCAAATGCGAGATTGTTTCTTTACCTGGCTTAGTATTTGGGGTTATTAAAACTCTTCGACCCTGCATAACTTTCATTGTAGTTAAGATCTAAAGGGTACAAGTGGTCAACGCAGAAGGTAAACCTAGACACTTACCTGTAATAAGGGTCGCTTGCGTGCACGTGCTAAAGAAACTGGCATGCAAAAGCCAAGCTCTTTCTCTTTTTTGATGTCCCTCAAGAGATAAGCTTCTTCATCAATGTGAATATTAACTTGTCCAATGCTTTCAAGCCATAAATGCGTGACAACTGGTTTGCCAGAAGCAATTGCTTCCAACATATTCCTTGTGCGCACAAATTTATCAGTTATAAAGTGTGTCGCATCTAAAATAGATGATGCCTCAGAGATACATAGGCGGGCCAAGATCTGGTGATAAAATTGAGGCATAAGATTTGGCTAGAACAGCTTGTAAATCATTAAAGAGCAAATGATATCATAAACAAATAGTACCTTTTTCTGCTGTTTAATTATATCATCATCTAGGTGGTTGCTGAATAAAACTCTAACATTGGCTAAATCCCTTCTCTTCCTCATATCTTTTAAAGGAGAAATAGGTTCTGGCTCAGAGGGACTTAAATTTCTGAGTTCGTTGATAAGTGAAGATTTTGACAGGTTCCTTTTGCATGATTGTTTAAAATATTCTTCACCCCTACAAATAGGTGACGCATCATCGATAGGCGCAGGTAACGCATCATTGATAGGTGTATTGCATACAGAACCAGGTGATTTTGATTTTTCTTTCAGTGATCTATCAGAAGCCACGTTCAAAGCTAAACTTTCTGGCATTGGTGAAGAAACTGCACCATGGTTTCCATCAGAGTGCTTGGCTGCCTTTGCTGACTCCGGCTCGATTATGATTGTAGACATCATCCTCCCATTCATCTCAGTAGAATAGCAATTAAACACATCATCCCCTGAACCTTGTTTATCTGAACTTTGATGAGACAATTGTCCTTCTGAATTCTGGTTCGCAGAATACAGAACCGGACAAGTATTCATAGATGATCGTGTTACCCTCCTGGTGGTTGAATGAATGCCAGTGCTTCCATTGTTCGTTCTGGACTTTTTGAACACAGCAGTGGATTGTCCATTGTCTTCTGGCTGAACAGATTTTTTGGACTGTGCTTCCAATTTATCAGATTCACCACCATCAACAGGCATTTTCTGGCAGGTTCTTCTTTGTTTGGGATAGCTCAATGCATGACTGCCGTTACTCCTGGCAATCAACTCCAAATGCAATTGGTCATTCTTACTTGATTCGACATTTCCATGTTCTCCAGATTGATTGGAACCCAACTTAGAAAGTTTCCCTTTAGCATTTGACACTTCAGATAACTTAACATCCGTACTCCCAGTTCCATTTTGTTGAAGCAAACCAACATCTTTTTTATTCTTTCTCCCTTTTCTACAATCAATGGCTGGAGTCTCAGCTATTTGCATATTCATGACCGAGGACTGCCTCGTTCGATGAGCAATGGCTGTAAAAGTAAGAATCTCCTCAGGATGCCGATTCTTAATTGAGCTGCCCCTAGTCGATCTTCTAGTTCCATGAAATTGACTCCTATCTGAAGCTCCACCTACCTTTCTTTGCTTGATACTCTTAGAGGGCATCTTGTACTTTTCAATGCCATCAGCAATCTGGTTCTCATTAGCACTGGATTTAGCTTTCTTCATTTTTGGCAGAAGCAGCTCTGTATCACACTCCTTCCTGACATACTTGGAATCCTTCTCCTGCAAAACTGAAGACTCTTTTCTTAACTGAGCACTCTTGGATCGTCTTGTAACAGGAGCAGCATCAGAACAACAAATGCCCTTTCCCAATGTGGGTTCTCTAGAAGAAACACTCTTCCTAGATTTTCCTCTAAATGAACCTTTAGCGGAACCATTAGATATGCTTTGAACACCTTGATTAGCATCTTGGTCGGTAGCCCCATCCCCATAGAATAACGCTTCCATAGCTTCAGCAGCCATCTGAGTGTCAAAACCTACATCTTCAGAAGCAGCTGTCTTTGCAGCAGTGGCTTCCAATTGTCCTCTTGAGGAATCAGTATTTAACTGTTGACCAAACTCATTGAAAAGATTCTTCCTAAAATTTGTTTGACCTTCTCGTACTGTCTTGTCATTATCTTCCGACTTGCCCAGCAATAATTTTGAATCAGAATGAACTATCCTTTTATGGTTGGCATTTGGATGGTCCTCATGACAAGATTTATCTAGTTTCCTTCCCTTAGGCTTTTGGGGCTGCGTATGAGACTTCCGTGCATGGCTTCCATTACCATAGAATTCTTCCTTCCTTCTACAATAAAAGTCACCCCCACCTTCATCCTCCAGAAAATCATCCCAGTCATAGATCCTTCCTTCACCAGTCGTGCTTCTTTCAATTGTTTTGTTCGCCAAGCTTTGTGGCCCTTGCGCATATAAAATAAGTTTTGATTTACCCCCAGCACTCTTTCCAAGATCAACTTCATCATCAAGTTCCATCAAATTATCATTTACAAACCTTTCCACAAAATTAAGGGCATTAGCTTGTGATAACTCCCCAGGTTCTTGAGAGTTAATATAACTTAAACCTGCTACTGGACCATCACAATCAGGAAACTCGAGCAAGTCTTCTCTTGCACCTGCATTTTCATTGCTGCAAGAAAGCCCTTGATTTTCAGCACTATAATCCTCAGCAAAAAGTTTTCTCACGGTTGAACAACCAACCCTGAAATTGATTCCATACCTTAAACCTGTTGAGTTCTTATCATACTTCTCCTCATCATGCACCTGATTAATCTTCTCCATGACTTTAGGATTTAAACCATTACCATCGATAGTGCACTGGTCTGAAAACTGACTATCAGTCTGTGTAGAACAAGACTCACTGTTCCTTCCCTGTAACGCTGCATTGCGAGCTGCAAGACCGGAGGCCCGCAAGGCTGCTATACGAACTGAAGTAAACCTTCGCACAGTTCCTATAGAAAAATAATTAAAGTTAAAAGACAAATGGAAGGAACAGGAATCTAATACCAACATTAATTTCCACCATCTTTTAATATCAGAAGATGAGACGATAATGCTTCCAAATGCCAATTACTTATAGAATTTAAATCACTTAAAGAAAATGCTTTGAAAAGAGAATGTTACTCATCAAGATAAGTACCCATCATCACAGTTGGTCTAGATTAAAACAAAGATAACGTGGAAACGTTGATGATATACAGAATTTACCTCAGTTATTTCCTGAGGGAATTCCAAAAATTTTCTCTGCAACAGATGTGTATTGACCCAAGAAGGTGGCTTGATCTTGAACACAAATTTTATGATAACAGATGCAGTATGAGCACGAAAAAGACGTAGACTTATAGATGCTCTAATTAGGAAAGAAAAGGCTATGAACATTGAAAGAAGGAGTAGGACTAAGGAAAAGTTGAAAAAGACTTGAAAGGAAGTAATTCGGGAAATATGAAGGCATTAGAGTTGGATGTACATATTGCCTTGGATAGAAATGTGTGGAGGACAAGAATTCACATGGATGATCTAGTGTGAGTTCAAATATTGATTCAGCCTACTGCAATCTCTTAGGATGATGAGATGCGGTATGAGCACAAGGATGAGAAAATGTGCTTAAAAAATTTATCAGACTTCTTCATCAAATTGCTAAGTGATAGGTTACACATAAGCGGACAATGACTATTAGATTTAAATAGAAACCATGTTTTACTCAGAAATTCTTAGAAAACCTTGACAGTAGTCATGCGTTTGTAACCATGCAGAATCCGAAGAAAATATACCAGATTTCAATTCTGGCACAGCTTTGACATCCGGTGTTGCTGTAGAAACATGGATTCCTGAAACACGCAATATTAATTTCAATTAAGAAACTTCCTGACATGCAAAATATACAACTATTTCTGGCCAATACTTCAATATTTTCCTAAAAGGTTCAGAAAAAATATACCCGAGCTCCTCTGTTCATCAGTAGAAGTATTATATTGCTCCAAAGATTCCTTCTTCTCCTCCTGGCCCAATGATTGACCACAATCTCCTCTTGCAACTTCATCATTGAAGAACTCATCACCATCATCCAAAACCTCAGTTCCTTCTGTTCCTTCACCATCACTATCCAGAGCAACTTCTTCATCGAATTCATCCAACATTTGCGTCTCCATATTCTCAAAGAAATCTAAATCATCCAACACCTGTGTTTCACCGCCAAAGTTCAACACTTGAGTTTCCCCGGCAAGGTTGACAACTTGGGTGTCGAATCCATCGTCGACCGGAACGTTGTCATCATCGAAAGGAACCGTACTTTGTAGATAGTTTAATTCATCACCATTCTCAATATCAGCTTTGCCACCTTTTTTTTATTTCAAACCGATATTTCACATAAATAATCAGTATTTCACATAAAATTCAAATACTTTAAAGCACAAAAACAAATCAAAGATCGAAGGGAACATACCAGAAAAAGCAGGACGGAAAAACTGAGAGTCAAAGTCAAAGGGCTGAGTCTCGGCATGTGAAAATTCGGTGTTTAGCTTTATTTCAGAGGGTTTAAATCCGCCATTGTTGTCTCCAAAAGAACCCATTTTTTCAATTCAATTTATCTGCGAGATTAAATTAAAAAAATGGCGAAATCGACATTAAATCCCTAAAAAGCAAAGATTTTTACGTAAAGGATAAAAAATGGAAAATTTAAAAGAAAAAATCGAGGGTAAAGCTAACAAAAACAGTGAGGGAATGGAAATAAGAACCTACTGATGAGAAGTTAGAGAAGGAAGCAGAGACAGAGAGGAGGAAGAGGGGGGATTAGGGTTTCAAAAAAGGAGGGAAGAAAAGGGAGGGAGAAATTGGAGGGAAAATTGAAGAGATTTGGGGGAATTTTATAGAGCTTGAGACAGACAGCTGAAAAGGGCAAAGAAAACTAAAAATAAAAAAGTTTAGCTTTACGTTTAGGTTTAGGTTTAACCGTTTAGGTGTGTAGATGTGTAGTCTGTAGTGTTTAAGTGTTGTTGTAAACCGTAAACCGAGGAGTGAGAACATTTTGAGTGTCTGTCCGGTTATGCGGTACCTGTGTTATAATCTCATAGGATGGACAGTAACAAAACTGAGGGCATTTGGTCTAGTGGTATGATTCTCGCTTAGGGTGCGAGAGGTCCCGAGTTCAATTCTCGGAATGCCCCATTTTCCAATTTTTTCCTCTCATGAACTTAGCGCCTGGCCGGAATCCAGAAGGATGAACTGGAAAAGCCCACTTTGACGCAAAACAAAAAAAGACAGGCCTTGTCTTGTTCGAATATATTTAAAAAAATACAAAATTTAAAAAACGAGGGGCGTTCCGAGAATCGAACTCGGGACCTCTCGCACCCAAAGCGAGAATCATACCACTAGACCAAACGCCCTTGACGATGCCAACGTTTTAACCATAAACTACTGCATTATAGTAAGAATTCTTTCTAGCATCACCTTTGTTGTTGATTTTGGTTTTTACTTCAATTTAGTTTTGAAACAATTCAGATTATGTGTGATAAATTGAAGAAAGAAACACGCACTTTCTCTCTCATGTTCAAGGTGGAGGATAAGAGCTGTAAAGATATTGTTGGATGGTAAAAACATTCACAGACTCAAAAGATCCAAGCTTGTTGAGGGTGTAACAGAACCTTTAATCAAGTGGTCTGCAATGACCAGAGAGAATTACATTCACTGCTCAAATGATAATGATGTTACATTTCACATCAAAACATAATCAAATGCAATTAAGATCTTAAGCATCCAGTTAAACCTAAGTAATTTAGACTTTCTCACAAAAGTTGTTCTGTTCTAGACATCAGTCTTGCGGGAAAAGCACCCTCTGACTGGAATAGCATGAAATGTACACATATAAGGTGTAAAAAAGACAGCTTTAGACTGCATATCGTGCTACTCAAACTAGGAAGAAAAATAAGGTTCTGGCAATGCTGCAGGATCAAGCTCCCAGAAGCCTCTTAGGCTGCCATTTTTCTCTTCGGTTAGCTGGAAAAACAGAATCTGATGAGAGAACCTAAGCTGATACACCAGAGGGATTTCAACAGTAACATTAGATCCTCCTTTTTCTTGAGGCTTGAAAACAGAATTGAAGCCACACACACGCTCTAAAACTAAAACCTTTATGCACCAATCAGTTTTCTCCATAACCTGCACTATGTCATATTCCCAGTTCTCCAAATCAGAACATTTAATTTGAGGAGTCCAGTTTCTATGCAGTGCCCAGATCTCACCATTTCTGGGTAAGATGGAATATTCATCCTTACTACCAGTAGTCTCTGCTTTTAACTTATGAGAAATGGAATCAGTGGAGGAGTAGGCCTGAGAACCCTTATTAATCCTAAATATCCCACAAGAAGAAGGCATGTTTGTATCATACCATTGGACAACGTTTTTTTGGGCCTTGAGTTTTCTAGTAAGCCAAGCTCGAATCTAATACTGTATCATCTCGATTCGCTTTGATTACACCCCTACTTGTACATACCTTTTTCAACTCTGTCTTTGAGTTCTCAAAGAAAGGCTTTCCCACTTTATAGTTCGATACATGTTCTGAATTTGGACAACCTTGAGACAGGTTGATGTAACTTGTGAGTAGATAGCTAAACAAGTAATGTAAATTGGTGTCTTCCATGTATCTAACAGAAAAATTATATAGAAAAGCATGGATTTCTCATTTCCAATTCAAGAGAGTTTACTATCTTACATAACTCTTCTGCATATGGATGTGAAATATTTCCTGCAACAAAAACTGTTACTCTATTTTTCAGTTCAATCCAACTATAACCAGGCATTTTCTTTACCCCTTGATCAACCATTGCTTTCCTGACAATCTCTGCTTCCTTCCACTGCCCGGTAGCACAGTACAAATTCGATAATAAGACATAACCCATATCTTTCCGAGCGTCCAGAATGTGTAAACCATCCCCAACACTAACCCCCATTCTGACATCCCCATGAATGGAACATGCTCCTAGCAAGGCTTCATATGAGCTGTTCTTAGCCTCAACTGTATCTTTTTCTGAATATTTACTAGCCAACTCTTTTGCCTCTGCTAAATACCCACCCCGGCCAAGTATATCCACCATGCATGCTACATGATCTATCTCATAAGTAAGCTCATAAACAGAGCCTATCAAATCAAAAATTAATCGACCTTTGTCGATAAGGCCTGCATGGCTACAAGTCATCAACAAGCCAATGAAGGTAACTTTATCTGGTTTCATCCCATGTGCCACCATATCATCATAGAGCTGTAAAGCTTGGCTAGACAACCCATGCATTCCAAATCCAAACAACATTGCATTCCAAGAGACCAAATCCTTCTCAGGAATATCATTAAATGCACAGCTCGATCCTTTGATATCCCCACATTTAGCATACATGTTAACCAGGCCATTGCCAACATAGACATGGGCTTGAAAGCCATATCTAATCACACAACCATGGACCATTTTGCCAAACCCTAGTACTGCTAAACTTGAACATGCATGAAGTACAGCTCCAAATGTAAAATCATCTGGGCATATACAACTTTTCACCATCTGCACAAAGAAACTAAGAGCTTGTTCTCCTTCCCCATTTCTTGCATACCCTGCAATCATACACGTCCACGAAATCTCATTCTTCTCAGGTACACACTGGAACACATTAAAGGCTTCAAAGGTGTTCCCCATTTTTATATAACCATCAATCATAGCATTCCAAGACACTTGACTGAGCAGCCTTACAGATTCAAACTCCTTCATAGCAACATCCATACAACCTAGTTTAGCATAAAAGCTTAGAATTGAATTCTTCGCTTCCACAGCCAAGCTCCAACCACTTTTAATAATAAAACCATGCACCGCAGACCCACATGCATATTCCAATGATTCAGTACATGCATTCATTAGAGAACTAAAAGTCCACTGATCAGGACAATAACGCAAACTCTGTCTCATATCTTTAAACAGATTAATACACACTTCAACCTCTCCGTGTCGAGCAAAACCTGAAATCATAATATTCCAAGCAACTAACACCATTTTTGGCATTCCATAAAAGGTTTCAAATGCAATATTAAACTGACTAGAATTTACATAAGCAAATAAAAGAGAGCACCAAGTTACTTCATTTCTTTGATCATGACCCATCTCTTCAAATACTTTTCTTGCACTAGCAGGATCTAAGCATTTCCCATACATATCAATAAGAGAATTATTAACAGGTAAAAACGATTGGTACCCCAAAGCAATGATCAATGCGTGGATTTTCATCCCGTTTTGAAGTGAAGCAAGGCCAGAACAAGCGTTTAATGTTGATGTGAAGGTGAAGTGGTCAGGCCTTACGTTAGTGATTCTCATAAGGTGGAAGTGTGAGAGAGCATTTTTGTGAAAACCCAGTTGAGAGTAGCTTGAAAGCATTGCGTTCCAAGCGATCGAGTCTTTTTGAGGCATTTCGTCGAACAGTTTGCGAGCGCTTGTGATAAGGCCAGACTTTGAGAGAGACACGATCTTGGTCGTCAGCTGATGTAGATTTGGAGTCATGTGTCATGTTTCGAATCCGAGTTCTGAAAGTTTAAGGAAGACTAGACTTGGCTAATGCAATGTTTTTAACTACTAAGCGCCAAAAATGATTTCAACCGTCAGACTCGTAGTTGTCTAGCTCATGTTGATCTCCAGCTAGCAGCAATTCCAAGTTTTTCGATTTTGGTCCTGGGTTGTCTGTGTTCTTAACTTGACGAGTGTGAAAATAAGATTCTTGAATCCGTCTCGTAACTCGTTCTCTTATTGGGCCCGGGTTGTTTTTTTTTTTTTTGCAAAAAAACATTTGATAATTAAAAATGAAAATAAAATTATTCAAATTCGAACTAAAATCTTATAATATATCACAATTTTATTTAATCACTCATAAGATCACAAAAACTTAATAATATTATTATTAGGAAAACCATCTGATACTTAATATATCATCAATAAAGTTTTTAGATTCCATAAATGACA
This sequence comes from Heritiera fomes, assembly GCA_032173925.1. Classification (NCBI taxonomy): domain Eukaryota; kingdom Viridiplantae; phylum Streptophyta; class Magnoliopsida; order Malvales; family Malvaceae; genus Heritiera; species Heritiera fomes. The sequence continues at coordinate 36,673,950 of JAPDPM010000008.1, forward strand.
TAAACAAAGTAAGACACAACTTTAAAAAATATTACAAAAAAAATGAGATGTGTGATAATTTTTAACTTCGCTTGTAAAATTAAAAACTTAATTGTCTCTGTATTACTAATCAAAGGAAAGAATAAATTCCGTGTTTCATGAGAGTTTTATGAGAGTAAGCAAATTTTCTAATACCTCGAACATGGGTTCAAATTGTTATATTGTTTTCCTCACCTCTAAAGCTTGAGAGTTTAGTAAGTCAGAGATTTTAATCTCAACACTTTGCATTTCCTTTCTTCCTAAATTAGAGGAATCCATTGTATCAAAAGAAAAAAATTCTGACGCCTGAACGTGCAAGTTTGCAATTATATTTCCCAGATACAACATTCAAAGGCAAGCAAAGCTGCATTACATACTCACAGGTCATAGCTGTAGAACATCCTCTAGGAAGTACCATGAAATAAATAAGCTTAAGTTCCCATGAAAGAAAAATGGGTTATTGTATAATACTACAAATACAATTACAAATAAAATAAACTGTCATCACAATGGCCTCCCTAAGAATGAATAGTAAAAGAAACCAGAAGTTGAGAGATACTGAAGAAAAGAAAAAAATGGCTGCAAAGCTTAACCAAATAAACCTTGTTAATACCTTGACATGGTTTTCCGGAACAATTCCTTTGGCGCTGCAAGGGATAATGAAAGAACAAGAGAAAATGAATAAATCAACTAAAATTTAATCAAGTAGAACTATTTGAAAAGACGGTAAAATTATATGTAACGGTTAGCTTTCTTCTTACCTGGCAAACCGGTGAAACGCTCGAACTGCTCATAGGCCTGCCCGATGAACATCTCCAATCCTGAAACAATTGTGGCTCCAGATTCTTCAGCTTCTCTCAAGAGTCTGGTTATTTTAGGGGTGTAAATGGCATCGAAAACAAGTGAATAGTATTTCAAAGCATCCTGCAAAAATAGAAATTGCTTAATTCTCTCATAGTTGCATTGCATGTCTAGATGTTTTGCTTAACAAAGCATTCAAGGCTTGCTAAGAGAGGAAGGATGCTGCAAACTCCCATTTCTTGCAAAAAATGAAAAAACACGTTGAAATGACTTCAGAAATGTTTGAATTAGGATACGCCATTCCTAAGAGAATTCATGGCAGGGTGGTAAACCTTGGGAATCGGTGTTTCTTCAACATTTGGTTGCATTCCAATGGATGTTGTGTTGGCAAGAATCATGCCCTCCTCCGGATGGAAATGGGCTAAATCAGCAAGAGACAATGCATCTCCTCCAATTATGTCTGCAAGCTCTCTGGCTCGTTCTTCAAATTAAATAGATAAAATAAATAATAAATCTCAATTATCACCGAAGCAAAAGAAAAAAATATAACAAGGAAAAACTCTTTGCTAGATGCTATGCCAAGAAGAAGGAGCCATACCATAAGTGCGATTGGCAATTACAACTCTTGCTCCTTTTTGTTTTGCACCATAAGCAAGTGCCTTTCCAGCACCACCAGCACCAATAACTACAAACAGCTTACCAGCTAAGGGTGAACCAGCAGTACTGTTTATGTTATATCTAGCTGTCAAGAAAAGATGGGGATAAATAACTTCGACCAAAAAAATTAATTATAAACTACATAGCTTAAAAAGGACAAGAAACCTCGTAGTCCATCCTCAACAGCAGAAATAGCACCAACATAGTCTGTGTTGTAACCAAATAACTTCCCATCACTTTGACTCCTTATAATGCAATTAACAGCTCCTATGGACTGTGACATTTAATAAAACGCATAGATCAATCATGCATGGGTATGATGCAAAGAAAATGCTCAAAACCTCAAAGTTAAAGAATCACAAACTACATAGATGAAGATGGAAATATTACCGTTGAGCTGGTTATTGGGCCGGGTTGACCCGACCCGGTTCACAACTGATCAGACCAACCCGGCCCAATAACCGAACCGGTACAGTACCGGTTCGAAACCGCCCCAACCCGGTATGTTACCGGATTGGGCTGGTTCTTATTAATTGGAACTGGGCCGGACCAGAACCGGACCGGTTTCGGTTGAACCGGTCCGGTTCAAATTAAAAAAAAAAAAAAAAAAAAGGGAAGGCTACCACTGCGTGCTGTGCGGTGGCAGCCTTCTTCCAAGCAAGTCACAGCAATGGCCGTTGCCCATCAATCTTTCTTTTTTTTTTTACTTTTTTAAAATTTTTTTATTTTAAAAATTTTATTTTAATTTTTTTCTTATAAATACCTCTATTCTATCTTCTATTTTTCTTTACATTTCTTCTATATTCATAATATAACTTTATTTTATTATAACAATAATTTTATTCGATAATTTGATAGTAATTTATTTTTACATTATTGTTACATTAATTAAATAAATTATAATAACTTTATAATAAATTATTGTTAAATTAAACTATTAACATTAGTTATTATAAAAATAAATTTATTAGATTAAATTATAAAAAATTATTAATACATATTAAAATAAATTAATATAAATTTTAAACAATAAAAATTTTAAATTTATCAAATAAAAAAAATAAAAACTGGACCGAAACCGGTTTGGTCCGGTTTTGAGCAAACCGGGCCAGTTCGCACTTTAATATCATGCGAACCGGCCCGGCTCGGACCGGTTCGTTACCGGTTCAGACCAGTTTTCATTTAGTATGGGCCGGAACCGGTGAAAACCGGTCCGGTCCGGCCGATAACCAGCTCTATCTTTGCTAGATTAATAAACCATCAATTACCTTAGCAACTGGATCTACCTCATCGCAGCACTTCACTGCAGCCTCCTTGTGAGGAATTGTACAGCTGCATGTGAAATAAAGTTATGCAACTACATAATTTAAGTACAAAAATGCAGTGAGCCACTGAAGCAGATTGAACTTGCAGCATATGCTATATGAACCAAAGTACAAAGTGTATTAACAAGCTAAACCACATAAGAACTTATACTAGACAAATCCTTTTGCCATTCTATCCTGTAGTGTGCCACCATATGTTTAACTACTCTAGAGATTAGAGCTTGTTAAAACCAGCACAGAGCAATTATGCGAATATGATGAAGTTTATGTGTCAGAAACAAAAAAGTCCAACAAGGGAATGAACCTGAATCCAGCAAAATCACTGGATGAGTAAGTGTGAAGAAACTTTGGTAAGTCATCCACTAACAAGTGGACATAGACCCCATTGAAACCAGCTGATTTGAATGCTTCATTGTACAGCATAGGTGATTTGCTGTGACCAATAGGCTTCCCAATAACTCCATACACTTTAGTATCAGGACCTAATTGCCTGAAATTGTATAGATTCAACAGATCTTCAATAGTTGGTTGACCAGGAGCAGAAACAACTGCTGCCTCGAGAGTTCCAAAAGTAAGATAGCCACCAAATTTTGCACAGAGAATTCGTGAAATTAACCCCCTTTCGCCCATAACAAGTCCAATTATAGGAACCTGAAAAATTCAGTCACAAATGAAGCCAGTGAGTTTAACCATATGAAGAATCTTGGAGAATACATAATGGTCACTAATGACAACCAATGGTTATATAAAGGAATTTGAGCCAAAGAGAGACTATCATCATCATCATCATCATAAGAGCCTTTATCCCAATAGATTGGGGTAGGCTATATGAACCAATATCTAAAATCACGTTAGATCGTCCATATGTATTCTCTGCCTCCATAGATTCCCATTCAAGGCCATTTGCTCATCTAATTCTAAAACCTCCATGTCTTTCCAAACTACTTCCTTCTAAGTCTTTGTCGGTCTTCCTCTAGTCTTAACCCTTCTCTCAACATCCATAGCCTCTATTCTCCTAACTGGAGCATCTACAGGTCTACGTCTTACATGTCCAAACCAACGTAAACGATTTTCACACATTTTGTCTTCGATAGGTACCACTCCAATCATCTTACGAATATCATCATTTCTCATTCTATCCTTTCTTGTATATCCACATATCCACATATCCACCGTAACATTCTCATTTCTGTTACACTCATCTTTTGTGTATGTAACCTCTTAGTCGCCCAACATTCACTACCATATAACAATGTTGGTCTAACAACTGTCCTATAGAACTTGCCTTTCAACCATGTAGGAATTCCTTTATCGCACAACACACCTGTAGCACTTCTCCACTTACTCCATCCAGCCTGGATCCTATAGGTCACATATACTATACTTCACTGCAGTAAGCAAATTCAAGAAAGCATTTAATTTCTTTTTCTTTTGGTAAATTTCACTGATGTCTAATTCAGAAAATACTAAAATGGAATTGACCCTTTTGGTCACTCTCATCAATATTCACTCTCATCAATATTTAAAAGACTCAACCCTTATCAGTATGCAAAAGTTTTGGCATAGATTACTGAGCACTTTACATAAACACTATCGCTGCTGCTGCTCAGTTTTCAAGAATCAGACACTGCACTATCAAAATATGAATCTACTCAAGAATGCACATTCTAATGCTCTTCTAAACTCTAGCCAGGAGGTATTTAACAAAATTTTCTCATCCAACTAGGTCAAGCTATTCATTATAACAGAAAGATTCTGAAGTATTTCAGTTAACGAGACAGCCTTCATCTGAAGTCCATTACTTTTTTAATCAATATCAGTCATTTTAAACAAAAATGATAAAGTAGAGGCTATATGATACTGTCTCAAATTTATATTCATGGCATATATGCTTCTTACTTGAGAATGCACAGTTATCTGAAATATGCGTGCCACGTCAGTGATCTCCATGGCTGTTGTAGCTATCTTCACTATATCAGCTCCAGTTGATTGTATTCTCACAACAAGGTTGCCAAGCTCCTCAACAGACGGAGTGTTTTGATAGTTGTGAGAAGAAACTATAACTTTTATCTTTTCAGGCTTCTTTCCATCAATGGATTTTATGAAGTCATGAGCAACCTTCAAACAGAAGCAATAACTATTTGCATCACTATAAGTAATAAGTTCAGTATGGTTTACAGTTACACTAGATAAGTAGATATAAAAGATTTCATGTTTCAATCAATAGTAAGAAAAAAGCAGTATACAATTCAAGTTTTCTGAAGCAGGAAAACCGAAAACCTTAAGTTCGACATCAATGTAATCAGCCCCTAGCTCCATGGCTAATCGAAGTACATCTAATCGCTCTTTCTCATCACCATCATACTGACCACCTTCCCATACTGGTCTGTGACACAAATTTAGAAAAGGCTCATAATTATTGATATTTACATTCTAAGCAACTCAATACTTCAATAACGAGTAGAGGAACAAACTTGCAAGAATAGACAGACAGCCAGAATTTTCGCAACACCCGTTCAATTTTACAATTTATGAAAGATCCTAACATGGATAAAGAGGAAATCACGCTAAACAAAGAAAAGAAAAAAAAACACCCATTAAAAATTGCTCCCTGCTAAAGCAATTACATTGTAGATTAAAAACAAAAGATAAGAATACAGTCAATCTTGAAACCTGTAGGTGAAAAGTGTAGGCAAAGGGCATTCTTTGATTAAATCTTTGATGTCTTCGTAAGGTTTGAAACTCTTTAAACTATCCAATCTAATTTCCACAAGATCAGCAGTTTTAGCTTTAGCTTTGGCCATGTCAATGACCATCTTATCAATGGAATCAGCCGTTATTGGAGCGCAAATCAGTGTGGGATTCTTCCTCATTCCCCCTCCACTGTCCATTTTCAAACCAGCAACAGATGGAACAAGCTATCAAATTGAAACAGAAGACAATTAACAACTTTCCTCTGTTTACAATTTAGCCAAAACGAATTCTAAACGCAAAGAAAGAATGCTCACCATAGGGTTAAGACTGTCCATTTGGCGAAGGCGAGGTGGAGTTGGCTGTGAAAGCTTAAGGAAAAGAGAGTTTGGTAGCTTGGTAGTTCGGCTAAAAATGGTGGTTATATTTATACTTCGGGTTCAAATTGGTAGGTGCTAGTGTGCCTGTGACCGTGACCGTGACCGAGGGATGATTAGATTCTTTTTCTTTGGTGTTTTGGTTGGTGAGGTAGTCAACGGCTGGCATGAGTTCTTTCGGGCAAGGCAAGGGATACTTCTTTACCCTTTTTTTTTAAATCCTTTACGTGTAAAATTCATTTATTTTTATAGTTTTATATTTAAATTAATATCTTGTCACTAAAATTTTTTAACTCCATAAATAAAATTAAAATAATAACATATATCTTTTAAAAATATTAAAAAATGACAATGTGTTAGACAATTATTTTTTATATTTTGTATTATTTATATTTTTAATATATTTTTAAAAAAATTTTAATTTGATCTATTACAGTAAATCTTATATATCAAATTTCAAATTAATAAAAAATATTTAATTATTTATTTAATAATTAATATTATTCAAAAACATATTAATCTAACAATTTATTTATAAAAATATTTATTCTATAAATAACGCAAAACAATTCGATTTACACCAATATAACTTTTTTTTTTCCGAGTATTATTAATTGGAAAGATTTTTTGGTAAGTAGGAGTCTGGAATAAATTGTATCGTAGTGCATGAATTACGATTTCTTATTAAGAGCTTTCCAATCAAATACTAGAATAGGGTCAATAAAAACAAAACCATCAAAGCAAACTACATCAGCAGTGAACGCTACTTATCGTCGCTCAGGAAACGCCCACTGCTCAAATCCTTGATAAACGTTTGCACCTCCAAGCGAAAACCCTTTCATGGATAATTTGATTGCGATCATCCCTGCTAACCTAAGAAAAAAAGGGCTAGCTCAGCATCTCTACGTTCATTCAAACATTGGGGAAGCCAGTTGAGTAACCACTATCTCGGAAGTAGATGTATTTACAACTGAGAGATTAGATAAATATCTACAAATTTGAGAAATAATGGTTCAGTGTGCCAATGATAAGGGGATCCAAAGAATGAGGCTTCTGACCATTACACAACTCTAGCATCATATCTATGCATTAGTTTCATCCGCTGCGCCCGTTAAAGGAACTTTTGTATCTGTGGAGTCTGTTTCCATATTGAAGACATCAGTAGTTTCAATAGGCTGCTGAGAAGCTTCGGCATCATTTTCCAGTTGGGGTGAAGGAACTTTTGTTTCTGCGGGGTCTATTTCCATATTGGAGACATCAGCACTTTCGACCTTGGGCTGCTGAGACGCCTCATCGTGATCTTCCAATTGGAGCTCAGTTCTAACGTGATCATTATTTGTAACCTCTGGATTGGCAGATTCATCGGAGATGACTTGTGATGAGGATGGTCCTTCCGTGTGATTTGATTCCACATTGCCGGCCTCAACGATATCAACCTCAGACCTCTGAACAAGCTCTTTATCATCAGAATCGCCGGATTGCAGTGAAGATGCCAGTGCCTCTGCGGTGTTTGGTTCAACAATAGAGGCCTCACCCAGTGAAGATGCTAGTGCTTCTGAGGAGTTTGGTTCAACAGCAGAAGCCTCAACATGGTCAGCCTGTGTCCTTTCGATTCCTGGCAGCCCATAAGATTGATCATTTAGAACTTCTGAGGAGTTTGGTTCAACAGTAGAAGCCTCAACCAGTGAAGATGCTAGTGCTTCTGAGGTGTTTGGTTCAACAGTAGAAGCCTCAACATGGTCAGCCTCTGTCCTTTCGATTCCTGGCAGCTCATGAGATTGATCATTTAGAACATGCTCTACCTTTGGGGACTCCTCAGTGGTAACTTCAGATGAAGTTGCATGCGCTTCTGAGGGGTCGAGTTTTGTGTTTCCAACCTGAATACCATCACCTTCACTACTTGCAACTCCTACTTGAAGATGCATTTCACTGTGATCTCCAGGAACAAGCTCCATGCTGGATGGCAGAGCTGCAATATCTTTCCCCATGGATGCTTCCATTTCCACAAGGTTAACGTCCCTGCTAACATTATTGCCCCCTCCACTCTCAACTTGCATGGAGGGCTTCACCTCACCAAGATCCCCAGGAACAAAATCTACATTAGCAGATTCAGCAACAAAATCCTTCAGAGAGGATACTTGTTCGGAGGGTTCAACTTCCTCATTTCTAACGTCAACAAAATTATCCTCTCCCCTTTCAACAGCAGATGACTGTTGCAACTCATCATCTTTTGGCATAAGTTCTATATTTTCAGATTTGGGAGCAACCAAATGGATGGGGTCTGATACCGAGTCCCTCATATTTTCACTCCGACTAGATGGACCATCCACATTATCGGAAGCCTCATTCAAAACCTGATTGTTGCTTGCTGCCATATCAGCCACCGGACAGGTAGGTCCATGATCATCAGATCTTTGCGAAACTCCTGGACCAACAACAATGGCTTCATCATGACATTCAGCAGCTGCAGTTTCTGGGCAATGATCACTAAGAGCGTCCGATTTAGTGGAAATATTGAGAGCCTCAATGCTTCCTCTCTCTGTTGCAAAGGTTTGTAACGACTCTTCCAAAGAAGGTTCTGTTCCCTTTCCCAATTCATTCTCAGTAATAGCAGGAAGCTCCACCCTGCCTGAATGAACAGGACTTGGAGAAATATTTGAAGTCCCAAGAGGAACATCACCAACATCAGGTTTTGTGGACATTGCAGCACTTCCAAGGTTTTCAACATCAAGGGCAGAAGGAGATGATTTCAAAGATGGCTCTGCTTCAAATTCAGAATTACTCTCAATCATAGAAGGTGCCTCCACCATGCCTGACTTATCTGAACAAGACTCTGATTCACAATTAGATTCGTTCTCAACCATAGCAGGTCTGTCTACCATGCCTGACTTATCTGGACATGTGGTATTAGGTAAAGACTCTCCCTGATGGTCAGTAACATCATGCAATTTGATGGTGTTCAGAGCACGTTCAGCATTTTCAACATTGGTAGAAGAAGGTTCTAAAGACCCTCTTGCAGAAGGTTCTGATTTGTTTTCAGATGGAATTGCAATTGGATCAGGAAGGCTTCCAACAACTGAATTATCTGAACTCAAAGGAACTATAGCAGTCACTCCAGAATAATCACAAGCAACAGTGGCCTTTGAAGAACTAATACCAAGTACAGATGAATTTGAAAATTCCAAGGAAGCTTTTTCTTTGTCTTCATAGCTGGCGATATTAGGCTCCATCAAAACAGAAGTGGGTGGGACTGCTCCAGAACAATTACAAGCATCATTGGCATTTGTAGAGTCTATGGTGGATTCAAGGTTACTAGCGTCACAATGAGTCATTTCTGGTGAGTCTTCTGAATAGATCTCTGTTTTGTATTCACAACTATTTCGCAACTGATGAAAGTGTAACTTACTAGGAGATGCCACAGATAACTCTATTTCATTGCTAGCGGGCCCAACAGTAAGGTCAGTGCTATCTCCATTAGGACTCTTTGATCTCTGGGAAGCAAAATCATCTTTCTTACTAGCACTAGTTTGAACTTTACAATCAACCTCCATGCTGCTCTCAGCTATTGAGATTTCACAGGAAAGCCGTCTGGAATCTGAAATGTTCTCAAGGCCAGTAGCAGCCTGGCACGGAGGTACTGAACAATCACTTTCTGTAATAGAGTTCATAACCACGACAGGAAGTTTCTCCTCTGACTCGTTTGCATCAGCGTCTGTCCTGGACTGTTCAATATTCTTGTCCTGTAAAATATCAGAAAGTGGAGGTGCTATTACCAAAGGTGGCATAGCTGGCTCAGATTTTGTTTCCAAAGGTTTAATTTCTGTATCACAAAATTCAACATAATCATCTTTAGTAGTTTCATCTCCTGCAGACAGTTGCTTACCATCATCGACTTCTGGAACAGGATCCCTACTGGGTGATTCAGCAGTAAAACCTTTCAGGGAGGGCAGTTCTGTCTCAGAGGGATCTACTTCCATATTATGAATCTCAACACCATTACCCTCCCTATCTTTAACCACCAGGGGCTGTTTCAAGGCCACATCATCTCGTGTAACAAGCTCTTTATCAGTTGATTCAGTTGCAATAGAGAGAACAGGTTCTGCTACAGGGTCCACCTCAGCTTCACTGCCAGCAGATTTACCATCCAAGATAGCAGTCTCAAAGGCTGCAGCTGTATCTTCCACCGTGGAACTAACCCCAAGATTGTTTGAGTTTTCTGAAGCTTCAGGACCTTCAACAGCAAGGACTTCGGTAGAGCACCCCATAACTATAGAAGGCATGTCTGGCTTGTTCAAGGATAGGCCACTCCGATTAACAGCATATTCATCTGAAGCCAATGTTTCTGCAGGACCAATGCTTCTACTGTTTCTATCAGAAGGTCTAGGAGATTCTTTCAAAGAAGGCTCTACTTCATTCCCAGAATAAATTTCAGTAGTACCAGCTTTTTTGGTTTCAGAATCATTAATCGAAGGCACCACCACACCTGAAATTGACAGGACCATTCTGGAATTGTCACCATTATTAGCTTTTGGAGATTCTTTAAAGGCAGGCTTTATGTTGGTTTTATCACTCTCAGCAGTTTGAGGCAGGTCCATTCCATTGGGAGAGTCCTGTTGAACTCTAGAACCCATTTGATCACCACCAGTAGCAAGAGTTACTTGAGAAACATCTTTCTTGTCACCAGCACTGAGAGGACATGTACTATCAACCTCCACATTACTCTCCATGATTGAATTTTCATTCAAGGCAGTAAGGGTATTGCATTCAGCTTTCAAAGAATCAGCTCTCTGAACAGCAGCCTTAACCACAATAGATGCATTGTCCTCCAGTTCTTTTGCATCAGCTTCACTCTCAGATTGCCTTTTACTTTTTTCTGTTGGAACATCACAAGCTGCAGCGGCTTTTTCATGAGCTGGGCTGATAGCTGATTTACCATCTATACTTTGGTTCTTGACTACCTCCTCAAATATCTTGCTTGATAATGGTACAGTAGGAGTATTCCTACCCTCACTTCCAGCAGGTTCACCAACTTTAGTTTTTGACAAGCAGGTTTCAGAGAAAATCTCCTTCATCACTCGGGCAACATCATTTACATCAGCTGTTTGAATTCGACTAAATGCTGGAATTGCACCAGTCACTTTTTTCTTTGAATCATGACCAACTGAAGTACCAGGAGAATGAACTTCAGATGCATGAACCTGAGTGACATTGACCAGTTCATGAGGGCCAGAATCTTGATTGCTCTTCCCTGTGGTAGCTTTATTGACCAATAAATCCCTTGATCTATTCTGGGGCTGAGAATTTACGTTCAGGTCCTGGCCAGATGAAGTATCAGGAGTTGCAGGTTTCCTTCCTCTACGTCTAGGTGTTTCTGCCCTGTTTGTGGTCTTACGACCTTGCCTTTTACTTTGAACAGATTCGACAGGACAAGAAGGGACAGACAGAGGCGCTGAAGCAACAGGAGCATAAGTTGGAAAAGGCTGACAACTAGGGGCAATCTTTGCACCAGGTCCAGGACTAGGAATGGTTTTATTGGCACCTTCCAAAGGATTTGATGTAGGCAGAGAATCCTTTGCAGCAGTAGCAACTGAAAATGCTGTTTTTGTGGTTGAAATAGCTGTTTGAACTTTATCTTCTGAAATTTGATTCTTTACCACTTCAACTGAGGTCTGACTTAATACAGGTATAACCGTCACAGCACCAACTTGGTTACCACATACCTCACCAGGCTTAGCTTTCTGAGAACTGCATTCAGCTAAAACCTCTGTAATCAAAGAAGCCTTCTTATGTGCATCATCATTTTGAATTTGTCCCACTGCAGGCCCTGCCAAAGTCTCTCATATTTAGGGTACAGTATAATATCCATTGAACTAATTATTAAAGGATGCATCAATTTCAACCAGATTAAAAAATGCAAAATTCTTACCAATGGTTAAGGCAGTACTACCATGCACTTCCCGTGAGCTTTCTGGTTGCTTGATTTGAGACAAATTATCATTTTGCTTGATATGAGATGAATTATCATGCTCAGTAGAATGCTGACTCTGAGCAGTTACAACAGCAGGTGCATTAGTTCCATGCGCTTGCTCTTGAGTAACCTTTGTTGGATCAGCAGCATCATTTTCTTGATTGCCTCTCATCACAATGACTTTATTTGGTGATGTTTCTGCAGATTTATCCTGTGCTAGTGGACTCAATTTTGAATCCTGAGCAGAAGCTGATAATTGTGCCTGTTTCTTTCCCCTACGCCGAGGTGTTCCTATTCCAATCTGCGCCTTATGGCCTTGGCCTTCAACTTGGACAGGTAGAGTAGTGCAAGGAGGAGTTGATTGAGCAATTGGGGCACCCAGGGGAGTAGGAATTGACTGAGAGTTCAAACTAAACCCCGCATCAGTAGGGTGATTGGTTCCACTAGAACAGTCCACACCAGCGGAAATAGGTACAGGATTGGTGCACTCTGCCATGGGAACACTGGAAACACCAGGAACAGTACCCCTTACAGCAACAGCTTGACTATCTGGTTGATTAACTGATTTAATCTGAGATTGTTCATTTCGTTCTGGCACAGCACCAGCTAAACCATCAACAGCAGGGCTGAAAGCTGGCTCATGTTTCTTTCCCCTACGACGAGGTGTTTGTCCTACAGTTTGAGCCTTTCGACCTTGTCCTTTTGATTGCACTGGTGGAGAGAATCCAGGTGGGTTAGATTGACCAGAAGTAGCAGAAACTGTGGGTGTACTTGACTGCAAGTTTGGAGAAACTCCAGCACTATTATGAGGATCAGAAGCAGAGGATACTGATAAGCTAGAATCTGCTCCTTTATGTAACCCAGTATCCACTTTACTGGTCCCAGAAGTTGCTGGAAGCACTAGTGTAGTGGGAGATTTATCTGCAGTTGCCCTTCTTGGCCTTCCACGGCCCCGTTTGGATGGTGGTGTTGAATCTTTGTTCTGCTGCCGTGGCTGATGAGCAGGCTCCACAGGAAGTGGTTGTGACAATGGGGGAGGTGGAAGTGGAGGTGGAGCATGAGGTTCTGTGCTACTATCAGTCCCTGTTAAAGCATCTTTTGGCAGGTTCCTCCCAACAGCTTCTTCATTCAATTTGGGGGATCCAGGTGAGTCAACTTGACACATTTTTTCAAACTCCTCCTCTGTCCATTGCTCTTCATATGAGCGTACCTAATATAGGAAAAAGTTAAGATTAATATGTTTGAAAGTTCATACTTGATCAGAGAGGCAGCTGCAACACCGAGCAAAGCTATAAAAAAATAAAAGACAACAAACCAACCTCTCTTGCTCGTTTGCCCCTTCCATATTGCTGAGTATCAAGACCACCAACAGATTCACTCTCCCGTTTTACCCCAACATTAGGCTGTACCAGAGTCTTTGGTACATCATACAATTTCATTGCTTTATAAAATTCTTTCAAGTCATCATCTGTAACAAGGCGAGATGGTAAAGAGGGTAGAGGCTTAGATCCATCCATCCCTGATCCCATTACCAACTTTTTCCACTTTGCCTGCATGTTCAAAAAAAATGGCATCAAAATAGCAGTAAAACAACAGGCCAAGCATGTTTATGCTTGCACATGATCAATGGAGAAACTGCCTAAGAGACTTGTCAGCACACCATCTCTTCTTCCCGCCTTTGTTTATCAACTGATTCAAAAACGTCAATCTCAGACTCACTGTATTACAGAGACATGCAAAAAAAAAAAATAATAACATTAAAATCATGCCAGTAACTAAAAGGTCATACATATTATTAGAAGCTAATTTTCATATTAAATTGTGCACAAAAATAAAATTGGCTCTGTGCAAAAACTCAGATTATATAAAAGAAAAAAGCAGTGATTTCCAACTACATGTAGCCTAAAGCAGAGAAAGCTGACTGCTCAAAATTTGTTATCTATATCAGGAATCCTGCACTGGTCAATTCCAGATACATAAGTAAGATAAATTTAAAAAATACCTGCGGGCCAACAGGTCATTCAGAGCATCATCATCTAACACTGGGGCATCTTCCTCTTTCTTGCACTCCCGCAGGAGGGATTCCAAGTACTCCCTACGGTCTTCAGCACTGTCAATAAAATCACAAAGACTAACTTAAGAAAACGAGCCAAAACTCTCTTGAATCTGCTTGTGCTCAATGGAGTAAACTATAGCTCAACAAACATAACAACTTACCTTGTATTATTGTCAAAGAAACCGGCAGTGATGCTCTGGTTAGCAACTCCCAATTTGTGTTCAGCAGAAGCTCTGACTTGTTCTTCAACAGTTTGAACCTTATCACAGCATATATAATCAACAGTCAATTCAAGGTACAACACAACCCAAATGAAATAGGAAAAGATGAATCTCGTAGCAGTCAGAAAGTACACAAAAAAGAAAGCAAGTTACTATCAAAAATTCATATAATAACTATAGAAAACAAAAAAGGTACTTGAACCCAAACACTACATAGGTAAATAGGAACATACTGTTTCGAAACGTAAAACAAGCACATCCTTCTTCTGGCCAAGCCTGTGAGCTCTTGCTTGCGCTTGCAGGTCAACCTAACAAGGACCAACCAAAAGAATCAAAAATTAAAACCAATATAGAAAGAAAATCAAGTAAATGTACCATTCTATACAACCTGAGGATTCCAGTCAGTGTCGAATAGGATCACAGTATCAGCAGCCTGAAGATTGACTCCAACACCACCAGCCCGAATACTGGCACCAATGATCAAATGTCAGAACTACAAGACTATTTACTCAGTAGTAAAACAACAGACACACACACCCGTGCATGCACAATCTAACAACCAGTAATTGGTTCGGAGAACGAGTCCTAGTCTCATACAACCTTCCAGTAAATTAAGTTCATTTCAACCTCCCAAAATTAAGAAAATATTGTACAGAAATATAAGGGTAATTTCCAACAGTGGGATTTGCAGGTGTAAATTTCCAAAAAAAAAAAAAAGAAGAAGAGGAAAAAACTGTTGAAGAATTAACTTCTAAGTTCAAAGAGATGCCTAATACATATTAACCATTCAAAATTTAAATCCTTGACCCCTTTAATGACTCAACCCCTACCATATATTATCCCACAGAATATAACTAGAATAAAAGATATTATTCTTTTAAGGAGAAGTATGAAAAATATTATAAGAACATGCCTGAGTTTTAATAAACTTCTAAACTAGAATTCTCCCTCCTTACACTCCTCCGCATCGTTCTAATCCCTTACCTCAATCACCAAAAGAACACTCATTTAAAGCCAGTTCAGGTCATAAACACAAAAAGCATAGAAGCCTTTTTTATTTTCTTTCTTTTTTCTTTGGTTGGTGGGGAGGTTGGTATACTTTATCCATATGACTTTTTTACATTAGGACTTGGGAGACAAAATTACCTGAGCAAAAATATGAAAAAGGGGGAATCTTGTTGATTAAACGTGTCAATAAGTGCACCACGATCATTCCCAGATGTATGCCCATCCAACCGAAGGTAGAGGTACTGTTTAAAGGTAAGATAATCTTCCATAACATCAAGCAGCCTAGTCATCGTGGAAAAGAAAAGAACCTAAAAGTATCAAATTGAAGGAGTGAAACTTCAATGAATTGATCTTCAAAATAAAACTATAATATTTACATACACTAAAGGAAGAAGAAAAGTGAAGGTTCTTGCATGGAAAATCACAAATGGTCATGTTAAACTGCTTCTTATACACTCTACCAAGATTGAAAAGGACAAAGACGGCATAATCTAGAACTGCCAAATACCATATATGGCACCACAAATCGAACAACAAGGAACAAAACAAACAGAAAATGAAAGCACAACCAAAAACACCACAAGATTTCCCGAATATACAAGATGTATAGATCAACAACATATAATTCAAACAATATTAATCAACAACATATAACACAAAGGAAAAAAAGGCCCAATTCAGTATTACAAATTTGTATCCAAACAAACTACTATAGTACCAAAGGCAGCTTCCAGATATTATTAGATCTTAGCATAACAGAACAAGAAGATTTGCCTACCCGATGATCAGTTGCCTTCAGCTTGGGGAGTAATCGATCTAGCATCTCAAGTTTGCCACAAAGCCTGATAATTGTTGGCAAATAATGCTGTGGTATTAAACTATCAACCTACAAAAATTAATCCAAAAGTTAGATTCGTACAAGTACAGACAAATTTTATACCAGCCAACTACTGATAACCTAGTTTGCTACGAGAAAATGATCAAGCGACCTATATTATCTTCAACAATTGAGAGTTCCAACTTATCGCAGAAGAATAAAAAATTAAAGCACCACTGATTTGTTCCAGAATTAATTACATAAAGGAGATAAAAAGTCTATAGGAAGCTTCAGAAAAAAGACCGTCCTATACTTTCTTAACTTTTATCTTCCAGAACTCTTTATCAAAAGCAAAATAAGCACTAGTAAATTGGAAAAGGACATGCCTCCTCAACATGAAGCTGGCTGAGATACGGATGATTGCATATATTACGAAGCTCCATAACAGAGTTGTGCACTGATCGAGCCTGCAAAAGAAGAAAGATCAGAATCAACAAAAGTAAATGTCTAAAATGGAGATGTGATTAGAGTTTGACTTTGCACATCAACGAAAGAGAATCGAATGTCATAGAGAAACCTTTGAATTTCCCATTGCACCAAGATTTTCGGCAACCCTCTTCATCAAAAGTTTTTGATAAGCAGAAGCTTCACATCTTACAAGCCTCTCAATCTTCTCAGGAAGTTCATTTTCAACCTACCAAAACAAATAAGAAGACGCAAGACAATTAGAAAACTAGAATTTTCTGAGCATCTTAATATCATACAAAACAATGACTTCAAAATATTGCGCCCCTCAACATTTCCCAAGAGCTAAGTGTTAGTTTATGAAGAGACACATCAAAACAAGCAAGACAATCAGGATTCAACTAAAACAAATGAACCCAAATATAATATAGCTGTAAATGCAAACCTTATGCTTCAGCCTGCGGAGTACAAAAGGTCGAAGAACTTGGTGCAGACGGTTTATGATCAACAAATTTTCCTCCTCAGATAATAGGGCCTGGTCAAAAATAACCACCATGAGCACATAATTTTGATGATAATGAAGTAAATAATCTCGGTAGCTAGATGGCAGAAGTTGCCTTACTTCATCAGCAGAATTATCCCCATTACTCTCAAATGGTTTGTTGAACCACTGAGAAAAATCCTCTGATGAATTAAATATATTAGGCAATAAGAAATTGAGCAGTGCCCATAACTCCTCAAGATTGTTCTACATGGAAAGATAAGTTAAAACTTAGTCATTACATTGCACCAACACCAAAAACCAAAAAGAAGCAGAAAATACAGCTGAGTCACCAAAAAGGAAGTGACGGCATGCATCCATTACAAATTTTAAATGAAAAAGGTTATATTAAAAAAATCAGAAGAAAATCATGTGTAACCTGTAGTGGTGTTCCAGTCAACAGCAATCTGTGAGAGCTCTGATAGTGCTTCAATTCAGCATTCAACTTGCAAGAAGCATTCTTTATCCGATGACCCTCATCAATTATAATATAATGCCAGTGAATTTTGCTCAGTTTTGGTCTATCATGCTTGTTCATTAGAAACTCATATGTTGTCAGAAGAATGTTGAATTTCTGATGTACAATCCTCTCCCTGCACCAGAAATGGAACCAGGCTTACATGTATTCTAAAGAAACAAAAATTATAGGATAAGGGATTTATTCATGTCTGCCAGTCATTACTTGAATAATCTGCGCCTCTCTTCTGGCGGGCCAGCATAAACAATTTTGTGTATCTCGGGGGCCCAGAAATTGATTTCTGACACCCACCCGGGCAGCACAGAAGATGGGACAACTACTAAAAATGGTCCTCTATCATTTTTGGTTTCCATTAGGTAACAAATAAGAGAAATAACCTACAAGAACATATAATGTTACAAATGTAAAAATTTGGCAACAAATTATAAAATAAACCACAATCAAAAGAAGATTCAGAACTACTGATACCTGAACAGTTTTCCCAAGGCCCATTTCATCAGCAAGAATGCCATTCAGATGATTATTGTATAGAGAAACCAGCCACCTAAGGCCATTCATCTGGTACCTGAACATCAAAAGTACAATTTTAAGAAATTCCAAACAAGAGAATGAACACGGAACTCCGCTATGCCAGCTCTTCCCGGAAATATATAGTCGGCAAAGTGCAGATTTTACTCACTCTCTTAATTTTCCACCCTTTACAAAAGTTGGTTGCTCACTGATGTTTTCTTTTATGCTGCAAAAAACAGTTTTCATGGTGAAACTTTCAGCAATTACAAATAATTCGATACCAATTAAGAAAAGAATTTTGAAACAAAATGACATCAAGACATCTAAAGTCTCATTCATTAAAAAAAATGAAACAGGAGAAAATGAAGCAATGGTAATACCTATGAGCCATCATGTAGTACTTTTCATTGCTTTCCATATAATGCTGCAGAGCAGATTGAAGAGAAGAAAAACTCTCAACATTTAGAAAAAAAGGGTGAGTATAAACTTGTGGAAAAGGAAAGAGAGGAAGCAACTCCAGAAAATGCACAAGAAACAAACCTTTGCTTCATCTTCATTCTCAATAGCAGTGTCAGTCTCCACAACACTTGCAGTCCGCATCTCATCCATATCATTCTCAAAGCGGCTTGCTATAACCTTTGCATCCTGTAACTTGGATCCAAGTTGTTGAAGATATTTC
Source organism: Heritiera fomes (assembly GCA_032173925.1). NCBI lineage: Eukaryota > Viridiplantae > Streptophyta > Magnoliopsida > Malvales > Malvaceae > Heritiera > Heritiera fomes. Next base: position 36,692,562 of record JAPDPM010000008.1, read on the forward strand.
TCAGTTTCTTTCAGTAGTTGCTTAACACGATCTGATTTAGCATCCTGTAAAAGAATGATATTCAATAAGTAAGATCAAACACTTTTGAGTACTAAAGGCTAATAAGCCTAAGCTAACCTGAACCATTCGCAAATATCCCTCCACATCATTGATTTTGAGCAAGTTAATTTTCTCTCGCTGAATTCTGTCAATCTTCTCACGATGTATACGCTCCTTTCTCTTATGGAACTCTTTCACATATTTATTGAAACCCTTCCAGCGTTCTCTCCTAATTTTAAACACATCATCCAGCCTTTCCCTGTCGTTTCAATTTACCAAGAAAGTTAGAAAGGATATAGCTTTTTTAAAGCAACCGGATAAGAGAAACGCATTTAATGGTAGGAAAAAGCAAAGTAGTAAATACTTGTGAACTTCTATCTCACTGAAAAACACCTTCTGCCTCTCACGAATTCTCTTTTGTCGCTCTTCTTTCATTTTCTGCTCATATTTTTCAAGTTGTTTTATCCTTCTACCATGTCTATGTTTCTTGTATGATTTCAGGCGTTCCATATCATTTGTAATTGGTTTGAAAAAATCATTCAGAAAATCACTGCCAACATGTAAGAAGAAAATGTCAACTGAAAAATCATAACAAAATCAAAGGAAATGGCCAAACCAACTTAGCTGCAATCTTGGCAACAGCAAACCAAGATAGGGAATACAAAAGATAATAACTTGAGAAGAAATTTACAAGTCAATTACCTCCGCAGCCGACATTGGAGCTCTAATAATTGGAGTTTCTTCAATTCTATAACACTTTTAGTTTTTGCAGATATATCTTCAGATGAGCTCACATTTTCCTGCATATGGATGAATTAGTTGCAAAGATATGTGCACATGCAATGCTAAGTCCATAATCAAACCATGCATTTCTTTGACCTCCCTAGTATGCGAAACATAATAGAAGTTATGCAAAAGACATTGGAGGAAAATTGGGAAAGAACCACTTTGTTCTAAAAAAGGTAAAAAAATTTACAAAACAGTTGAAAATCATGAAAAATTTGACAACATGATAAGGTATCATCATCAAAAATGAGTTCATAATGACACAAATTCAGTTAGGAAAAAAACTCAAATGAATATGCAATGTCAATAAATAAAAGGAAAATATCTATCAAGATGTGGAAAGTACTTATTTTGGCTGATTTACCTAGAAGTTATTATACTATCCAGTGAGCTTCTTACTCAATTATTTCAATGCAACAAATATCAATTTCGCTCAAGTTTGCAAGTTTAAGTACTAAAATCACCCATTTCTATTCTAAAACCAAATATAAAACTGTTCAGCTTGCTTTCACAAATAGAAAGACCTGAGAAAGAAATAAGACCTCCAAAACTTTTCATCTGGGAATAAATGAAATACATAAGTTGTTTTATTAGCAGAATAGGAGATATATGGCGGTCTTTCTTCTTAAAGTTTAACTTTCTACTCCAAGTGTAACTATTCTAATGAGAAATTTTCCATTGATTTTACAATCTTTCTTTCAGCTTTTGTTAGTCATACATAGTATACAGACAGGAGGAGACTTTTTTCTTTTCCTTTCTATAGCGGTGCACAACTATTAGAGCAAAAAATAACTATCCTTAACAATTGTACAGGATGGCTCTTACAGACAAATCAGAAAGAAAAACAAGGTTATAACCAGGTATTAAGAACTTGAGAAGAAAGTTTGCAACAAACCTTTAATTTGGTGTAACAAGTAATAATTCTTTGCCTTGTTTTTTGCTGTTTTAGAACCCATTTCTGCTCAACTAAGAGCTTCTGTTTCTGCTGATCCATAATCCATTTCTCGGACATTGTGTGCTTTGGAGAAGACAATGAATCAGTTGATAAAGATTTATCTTTCTCATCTTGCTCTGTGGTAAAACAAACACCATTTCTTAGCATGTTACTAATAGGAATAACATTGGACCCAGCTGGGATTGATCTTGTTTGATTCAGAGAACTTTGGATCCTCAGCACCAAAATCAAGACATCACAGAAGTTGACTTCACTAAGGGTGTACTTGGTAGAATGGAAAAGTAAAAGGATGGTACAAGCGAGTGGAAAAGTGAAAAGAAACTGATTTTTAGTAGTGCTTGGTAATAAGAAAAGTGACAGAAAAAAAATAAGAAAGGTTATTATTTTTTATTCTTATTAACATAAACAAATCATTCCAAATTGGAAAGATTAACGGGGAGAAAATAAAAGGATGTGAGTTAAGTATGTATATTTACAAAATTATCCTTTATTTTTATATTTGACCTTGTTATCTTAACTTACTAATGGTATGGTGATAAAATAATATAGTTCATTTTCTTTCTTTCCATTTTTCAACTCTACCAAGCAATGGGTGGAAAGAAAATTATATTTCCTTGCAACTTTTCCATCTTTCCTACCAAGCAAATCAATGGACAAAAAAATATATGTTTTTCATCTTTTCACTTTTCACCCCATCCAATTTTCTATCTTTCTATTTTTCGTTCCACCCAACCAAACAAAGCCCAAATCTAAAAGGCTTAAAGATTATCATTTTAGTTTCAACTATATTAATAGATAAGAATATAAGGATATTAATTCATTAACATTACCAGGACTTAGAAACTGAGAAGAAGCAGTATCTTTTCTCTCTAGCACCAAATCATGCTGGATAGCAGCAGCTGGCAAACATGCCCTTGAAACCTCATTATGAGAGCCAATTCCAGACCAGCCCATCATTTCAGGGTTCAACTGCTTAGTAGCACCCATCACAGAAGAGGTTAGATCTCCCTTTCCAACTTGCAGATGGCCATTCTCCATGCAATCCACGGTTTTACTAACGGTAAAACCACCCCTTGTAGTAGCAGAGTCAAGCTGTCGTGACACTGTAGTTGAATATGCCTGTAGTTCCACTGTCTTTTGGCTCTGAATTTCAGCCTCTGCCTTCTTTGTAGCTAGAATATGTTTCCTCTGATCCACAATTGCTGAAAGATCAGAAGTTGGACCAATACTCTCCTCCATCTTTAATTTTTCTGCTTCTTTTGACAAGGAATCAGCCTCTGAGAATCTTCCAGTAGAATTGGAACTTGGAGGTGCATTATTCATCCTTCCAAACGGCATTGCAACTTCAGATATGCTACCAGGCTCACTGGGAATCTGTACTTTGCCTCTATGGTCATTTAGATCTTTGCGAACGCCATCTGTATTGCAAACTGATGATTTCCAAGTAAATGGATATAGATTTCTGAAAACGAAATTTGCAAAATGAATAAATAATCCTACCTTCTTTAGGAAATATGTTTCCAAGAGCAATTTCAAGATGCAGCTTCTTTGGCATCAACCCATTTCTGCAAGTGGAAAACCACAAGTTACACAGAAAAAAGAAAAACAACAGAGCACAAACAAAATTTTACCACCTACACCCTCATTACAAATGGTGGCATATATTGCAAAACTTAGTACATACCTAAAAGCTAAAAAAACAATGCACTGGGCTCTAAGTTGTTTCAACTGTTGTTCCTTGAATGGCATGCCAGAGACTGTGGCAGATTGGGAGACAGGAGACTTTCCCGTATCTCTTGGAGCCGTGGCTCTAAGCATAGTCATTTCTGAGGCACTGTTTTGCCTGCCAACCTACAAAAAAGACATAACATAAAATGCCAGCAAATTCATTATGGAAAACGATGGCATTCAAAGGACATATTTAGAAGCAGTCCAAGTCTAATCATCAAATCCTGTTCCTCCCAAAAAGGCCATAATAAAGTCCCTAAAATGGCACTGTCATTCTCATTATTGAAGCCATGCTGACTTAAGAAGAAGGTGCATGGAAAGAAAATGAGTACCTGAGCTATCTTATTTGCGTCTGCTAACAGATTTGAACTTCCTCCATCATGTTCCAAAAATTTTCCAGCAGAGAGTGTTGTGGACAACCCATCATGACTTGCTACAGAACCTTTTGATAATCCATGCTTCTGACTCTCAGTGCCACTAAATTGGCCTGGACCTGAGAACACTAGCTCTCCTGCAGGATATGAATTAGATGTAGCAGGCAGCCCTCCTTGAACCTTCCCAAAAGCACCTGAAAGTTAAAGAATACAAACAATGTGATAATTATTCACTGACTAAGGATATGTTTTGGAAATTCAGCCTCCATTTTAAGAAGTGTTCAAGCTGAGTCAAAATCATTATCACCTTCCCTCTATAACTTGGTACCAACAAGAACCTGAGTCATTCTCAAATATTTTTACCGAATGAGAAGGGCAGCTTGGAGTGTTTTACATTTGAGTGGGTCAGGATAAAAAAAACAAACATGATCCAAGATGCCTAATAATGTAGTCCACAATCAAGACCTAAATGGGGTCCCGGGTATTTTTAAACTTTAACACACCTTTATCAGGAAAAAAAGGAGAGGAAAAGTGCAAATAATTCAGGATCTTATCAATAAACAGATTCTCTAACTCAGACAATCTGAAGCTAAGGTTTCTTTGTCCATTTTGCTTTAGATAAAACTGAAAAAAAAAAAAAAACAACCCCAGACAATTAAATCCACGTGGACCACGTCTATTAAAATATCTAACAAACAAACAGAAATTCTTCCTCTTTTAAAATCTAAAGTTAATCCTCACCTGATACAAGAGATGCATGCATTGACTGCTGAGTTGCAATTTCTGCAGTCATGTTGCCAGAAACAACATTTGGAGAAAACCTGTGAAGTTGAGATCTGTCAAAGGGCAAGCCAGCCTTGGTTTGATTCCATACACCCCTGGATGATAAAACTTCATGTGCACCAGGTACTGCCCCTTGCTGCTGCCCAGGAGCATTTTGTGCAGAACAAACTTCCACTTCTTCAGGATACTTTGAACTAGGTGCTCGTGACATCAAATTGCTAATGTTCGTTGAATCCGCCAGGTTTTCTGTTACATTTTGACCATCCTGTCTACCTCTGAGTATTGATCTCATCTGACCAAAATGCTCCATTTGGCTACTACTAGGGACCGTGTTGTAGTTAAGAGGGCCAGATGTTTCAGCCTTATTCATCTTCCCTTTCCTTGGATCAAACACACCATTTTGAGAATCAAGTCGCTGGCAATTGTCAAAATTTGGTTCCAATGGTGACGATGAATCACTCCTCTTTCGCTTAGTTGCAGCCTTTTTACTGTCACTTTGACTTATTTGTTTGTCTTGAGATTGTGAATTTGCGGAACGCGTGTCCAAACTAGATGGGCTTTCATGATCAAAAGACTGACCACTCCTAAGAGCTCCAGCCCCTTGATAATACTCATGTCCAGCAATGCTTGGGCCAACAGGCGGCCTGCTGGATGAAAGTGGATCAAATTTAGGCATCTCATTTTGGGCCAATCCTGCTTTAGAATCTTTTGGAACTGCAACAGCCTGAGAAGATCCTGGACAAAAGAGTCTCACTTAGAAATTGGTTAGTTTCAGTATGCCATACAACAATGAGGTCAAATCCGTAAAATGATTTGCCATGAGAAGCAAAATGAAGTTCGATTAACAGCAATTTACCAGCATATTGTCCAGATGTAGAATCCACTGTTTGAGGCCCACCAGTTACAGGAAGCCGAGATGACTTCAAAGCCTCAAGATCAAGACCATGTCGATTGATAACAGTCTCCATCGCCCTTAAATAAAAAAAAAAAGTTATGTCAGAGAAACTAGCAGAAAATTGCCAGGGAAAGGGTGGACATCCTCAATGAAGATTTTACCGAAATAAAAATCAAATTTCTACTTTAATTCAAGCATGTGTTGCTTAGTACAATATTAAACATAGTCGTATCCATAAGGAGAAAAGTAAGAACAGCTTGGTTTGGGGCAAAACAGGATGCACCAAAGGAAAACACCATGTTTTAACTGAGACCTATTTAACTTATGTCCAACCATATGCATAGTGGGGCAATTAATGCCCTGATAATAACATAAAGAACATACTTCTAGTCAAAGACATCTCAACAATTGCACAACTACCTGAATAAAGACCAAACTAGTTCCACCTGTCATTTCACTATCTATAAAAGAATAGAAGGCTTTTGCATCCCTTTAAAGGCAACCAAAACTAACAATTTAAGCGTCATTGCTAATCAAAGCAAACAGTGGGCAGTCAATCAAAATTAGCTATTAGATCCACTATTATCTGAATTAACTGGATTTGCTAATTTTCTATCTCCATATAGACGAAAATAACTTTGGCACATTCTCTCCCCAAGTTACAAAACCGATAGTCTTTTAATAAGAATTCTTAATGAAAACCAGCATATGACAAATAAGTCAAATTCTACTTCACCTTGATATTACTTGAAAAGGCATTGAATGTTCCTTCCCACTAGATTTCATGTGTTGCAGTATCTAAAACACTCACAGATAGTAAAAATAAGCATCCATATAAATGGCATTAAAATTTAGAGCTAACTAGTGCACAATAAAGACCACTTAATCGATCAAAAAACTATACATACCACATAAAGTTTTGTCGCCAGCTTTTCTGGCTCATCTTTAGAATCTTGAATGAGTTTGTGCAGAAACTTCGCCGCCTCAAACTCAACATTATGCGAAGAAGACGCCATATCCTCCTATGAACTACAAAATTTACAGCCAATAAGCAAGTAAAAGAATATCAGCCCCAGTCCCAAACCACATGAGATTCAATCTCTAATTCTTCGGACCAAATTTGCCCTTGGATAACAAGAGTAATTTCTAAAACTAATGTAAGTCCTAATTCGAATCGAATTTTCGATTCCATATATATGATCATAATCAAGCTCAAATCGATAAATTAAAACAACAAAAAAAAAGGATTAAAAAAGGGAGACTCACAATGTCCTAGTTTAGTAACCTCATTTTTATGGATGTATACATAAAATTAAGCTGAAAATCAGTAAATTGAACTCCAAAACCATCTCATCACACATAGTAATTCGAACCACCAAGCAACTTGTTTCCTTCTCGGTAAATTTTCATTGTTTTTCGCGGAAAATTTATTTTAGCGGGAACAAAAAAAAGAAACCCTAAGCGAAGAAAAATCAGAAAGAGAAAAAGCGAAAAAAAATTTACCTGATCGGAGATCGAAGAGTATTGAGGTCAGCTACATAGAGAGTGATTCGAATGTTAAACTTCTTTAATAAAGGAAATGGAGTTTTGTTTCGCAGGGGAAAAAAACGAATTAACGCAGCGTTAACAAAAAAAAAAAATATCCTCCAAACACGTGCCTTTTAAATCGGACGTGGCGAGCTTCTTTGTTTTAAATTACCTCTTTACCCCTTCGCTCCATCATTGTATCCGGATCTATTTTTGGAAACATGGCCATGAGTTTTTTCTCAGAAAATTCTAAATTTACTCTTTTTTTTACTCTTTCTACCCCACTCATCCTAAAAAAAACCAACTAAATTTACTCCATAAAAATAGACCATTTTAACCCCCATCATCTTCATCAACACCTTCACGTTCTTTCATTTTTTTCTCAGAACCTTTAACTCGTCATCTTCACAAACCTCTAACCAGTTTTTTTCTAAACCTATAACCAGTCTTCTCCCTCTTTAACTAATAATTCTATTATTAGTCTTTACATTGAGACAAATCTCTGCACTAGCATCGCGTAGGAAGCTTAAGTAGCTCTGCGCGAGCAATGCCTCTCCAACAGACATCTTCTGCTTCGACAATGGACACCAGCACACTGATCCCATAAGTTGAGCCCCGTCGATTCTACTCCCTTCAACTCTCCAACTAATTTCATGCTCAAGATTTAAAGCAAGCATTGTGGTATAATATCCCATTGCTTTTCTGAGTTCATGTAAAGATTAATTGAGCCTTGACTCCCCATCAATCTGTCCCAATTTTATAGACCGTGCTGCGCAAGTATAATTGAACAATATCATGAGTATCGCATAAGGCAATTTGCCCGAAATCAGGGATTACACGTAAGCAGCCTTGCACAAAATCACTGCTTTTGCGCAAGTTACCTTGCGCAGAACCTGAGCTGCCACGTAAAGCTCCTTGTGCATCCCACGTTCTCTTTTCTTCTTTCTTGTTTAGCTACAATTGAGTAAGAAACGAGGCCGGCGATGAAGTAGCTGTCCGTGGCTGGTGCGGTGTGGCTCGGTTCGGGCAGAATTAGCAGGGAACTGTGTGGCTTGGTGATCGAACCAGCAACAGTGATGAGTTGATCGATGATGGAGATGAAGACGATGAAACAAGGGGCTGATGAAGATGATGGCTCAGCTGGAAGTTAATGAAAATGATGGGGTTAAAATGGTCTATTTTTATAGGGTAAATTTAGTTGGTTTTTTTTAAGGTGTGTGGGGTAGAAAGAGTAAAAAGAGGAGTAAGTTTAGAATTTCCTGTTTTTTTCTTTTCATTCATAAAAAAGCCAAAACCACACTAATCTACGGCTAGAGCAAAGCCTCCAAGTTGGTGGGGAAGAAAATAACCAGCTAGGGTAGCATTCAATTCTTATGGAATGAACAATCTAATCAGCCACTCTATTAGCATCCTCAGAAATAAAACAAAACCTTACATCTAAACCATCAACTAGCTTTCTAATATCTTCTTCAATGGTCATTGTCTCCCACACTCTTGGTGATTTTGGGTGTTGCAACCTATGGACCACATTCCAATTGTCAAATTCAAACATTGAATGTATCAGCATCTACTAGAGATCATTTCACAGGCTAAGTGTCACGGACTAAGCTTTTTCACCCTAAAGCAATAGGTTGTGCGACACTTGAATGGTCTTGTCCACACAAGTCAACTGAAGATATCTCAATAATCTGAACAAATACAAGCAAGCAACAAGTTACTTTAAGGCACATGATGATATAGCAGAGCATAAGGGAAAAACACCAACATAACCACATGTGTCCCCATAAGAAAAAATGTTTTATTAATGATTGAGATATTACAAAGATTACAAAAGGAAAGTTGAGTCTTCCACACCATCGTCGAGGGCCAAGAGTGCAACCCTAGATAGGCGTGCTAGCACATATCTTAACCAGTGAGACAATCCAATATCTACCAACTACTCACCACCCCTATTGTAGCAAAAGACCTTTTACAAGAATGCTAACACTAACCATTACAATGTTTGAAATGGTGACACTTTTCCTAATTCCCTGGATTTTATTTTCGTAAGTACATGGATTCTATTTTCCCCAAGGCACCTCTACCCGGTCATGGCCCTATACAAGGTTGGTTCATGACATCCTCCCAAACTCAATCTATCGACATCCTCGTTGATTTGGTTGCTTAGAACTCTTCGATCTTCTGCTTGAAGGCTCTAAGGTCATGCTCTCTCTCCCAACTAACTTATTTTGGTCCTAGTCCTTCACACTTTACAAGGTATTCTTGCACTGGTCTTCTTGACACTACGGTTCTTCTATCGGCCAAGATTTCTTCTACTCGACGCTCTGAAGGTGGCTTCATGCTGATGGCGGCCCTAGTTGATCTACTTCAGCTTACATCTATTGGATCTGCATGATATGGCTTCAGGTTGTTTACATGGAAAACTGGGCGTACTTTCATCATTTTAAGGGATCAATTTTATAGGATGCCTGTCCCCCCTTACCAAGAATCTTCACTGGACCCTCATACTTACGCACTAATCTACGGTCCCACTTTCGTAGAAATCTAAGCTGCTCAGGTACTAGTCTAACCAATACCAGATCACCCACATCAAACTGTTGTGCTCTTCGACCTTTGTCTGCCCACTTCTTCATGCGCTTTGATGCTTTTTCCAAGTAAGCTCAAACAATCTCTGTGTTTTGCCTCCACTCTTTGGTGAAGTTGAAAGCTCAAGGGTTCTTCCTTTTATATGACTCAAGGGAAGTGTGGAGTAATCTCAATTGCTGTCCCGTGACTACTTCAAAAGGACTCTTGTTCGTAGCGGAGTTCCTTCTAGAATTGAAACACAGTTATGCCATATCTAATAGCAAAGGCTAGTTCTTCTGGTTAGCTTGCGTGAAATGCCTCAAGTATTCCTCTAACAACCCGTTAAAACATTCTGTCTATCCATCTGTTTGGGGATAATAACTTGAGGAGATGTTAAGTTTGGATCCCAAGATTCTGAAGAGTTCCCGCCAAAATGACCCTATGAATCTTGGATCTTTATCACTAACAATGCTCTCGAGAATACCTCAATACTTGACCACATAATTGAATATTAAGCGAGTTGTGTCTTCTGTAATACAGTACTTTTGAGCTGGGATGAAAGTGGCATACTTTGAAAAAAGATCAACAACTACAAGGATTAACCCAAGATCACCAACTTTAGGAAGCCCAATTATGAAGTCTAGAGAAATACTTTCCCAAGGTCTCGTTGGCACCGATAATGGTTCGAGTAAGCTCGTTTGTTTCTTTCTTTCAACTTTGTCCTGCTGGTAGATGAGGCATGTCTTGGTGTAATCCATCACATCCTATCTCATATGCAGCCAATAATAGCTCTGATTTAGTAAAGCAAGAGTGCGTTGCTAACCTGGATGAATCGCCCAAGAGGTGTCATGACAATCCCGCATTAGCATCTATCTTTGATTTCTTGGTCTTGGGATAAATAATCTTGGACCTTTTGTTAACAGAGCCCATTCTCCAACCAAAAATACTTTAACTTCCCCTCCTCTACTATCTTCATTAAGGACTTGGTTTGGGGATCTTTACTCAGATTTTCTTCGATCAGTTTGCAGATATCTGTAGTCACTTTGGTTGCTGACATCGAGGCAATTCTCCTAAGTGCTACCAATTTCGGCCATCGACTCAATGCATCAACCACTTGATTAGCACTCCCCGTTTTATTTTCAAAATGAAAATCAAACTTCGCGAGAAACTATTGCCACCTTGCCTATTTTGCTATAAGCTTTGGTTGAGTGAGGAAATGGCAACTGCAGTGTTGTCGGTCTTAACAATGAATTTTGACCCAAGTAAATAATGCCACCAAGCCCCCTTAAACAATGGATCACTGCTAAGCGTTCCTTTTCTTGGGCCGTGTATCTTCTTTCTGCCTCATTCAACTTACATCTTTCAAAAGCGACCAGATGTCTTTCTTGTAAGAGCACTCCCCTAATGGCAAAATCTGAAGCATCTGTCTGTACTTCAAAGAGCTTTCCAAGGTCGAGGAGGACCAGTACATGGTCTTTAATCAAGATTTGCTTTAGATCCTCAAACGTCTTATTGCATTCACCTGATCATTCCCACTTCTTATCCTTCTTTAATAACTCAGTGAAGGCTGTTATCTTATGAGAGTATTCCTCCACAAATCTTCAATAATAGTTGACCAGCCCTAGAAATGAGCAGAGTTCCTTAACATTCTTCAGAGCATGCCACTCTTTAATAGCCTTAACTTTCTCCATATCCATTTGAATCTACCCTTGTTCCACAACATGGCCCAAGAAATATACTCAGGTCTGAGCGAAACAACATTTCTCCCTTTCTACATACAACTGGTGCTCTCGAAGCCTTTCGAAGACAAGTCTAAGATGATCCTGATGCTCCTCCAAGGTAGAGCAAAAGACCAGGATGTCGTCTAAGTATATGACCACAAATTTATCAAGATAGTCATGAAATACCTGGTTCATCAGAGTATAAAAAGTAGCAGGAGCATTGGTTAGTCCAAAAGGCATAACTAAGAACTCAAATGCACCATACCGAGTTACACAAGTAGTCTTTGGCTCGTCTTTTTTGGCGATTCTGACTTGATGATTCCTGGACCTTAGATCAAGTTTGGAGAAATACTTGGCCTGACTTAACTTATCAATGAGGTCTGCTATTAGGGGATTGGATATTTGTTCCTCACTGTTACCTTGTTCAAGGCTCTATAATCTACACAACCATAAGCTCCCATCATGCTTCTTTTGAAGCAACATTGGTGCCCCAAACGGTGCTTTAGATGGTCTGATAAAGCCAACTTGTAATAGCTCATCCAACTGTTTTCACAACTCAGCCAACTCTAGGGAGCCATGCGATAAGGTCCTTTTGCAAGAGGTTTTACTCCGGGGAGAAGTTCAATCTCATGGTCTACCGATCGTCGTGGTGATAGGACATTTGGTAGTTGGTCTGGCATTACATCCTTGAACTCTTCTAGCACCTGTCTTATCCCATCAGGAATAAACTCTAACCCTACCCCCTCTTTACAAATCGACATGGCCATATATGAGGGCTACCCTCTTTTTACTCCTTTTCTTAAATTGCAAAGTTAAAATTATCTTCCCACTTTTAGGGAGAATCATGGCTGACACTACACAAGGGCATTCCCCCAGGAATAATAGGTAACTGGCAACTGGAATCGGGATCGCCTGAGCCAACATCATGATATCTAATCCCAAGACAACTAAAAAATCGTAAGTTGATGCCTCCTTCCCATGGCCCAAGTTTGGTCATTACGTTCTCAGAGCTTCCACAAATGGCAAAGACTAGTAAGTTGACCACTTTCATTTGCCCACAATCCTTACTAACCTTTAAACCACACCTCTTGGCCTCCTCGGGTGTGATAAAGGTATCAGTTGCCCCCGTGTCAACCATTGCCCTTGTAGATTTCCCATTGAGCATTACCTCCACATACATCAAGCCCCTTTCGAGCTCTTTCTTCGTTTGACTTAGCTACGAATGTAGAGCATTAAGGAATTAGATGGAACCCATCGTCGCGAGTTCTTCCACAGTTTCTTCGGCCACTAATGGCAATTGGGGAGCCTCTTGGGTGGAAGCCCTTAGTGCATTGAGGGCACCTCTATAGGGACACTTGGCTACTCGATGCAGTCCCGACATAAGAAGCAAGCTAATGGTTGTTTGGGCTTGAACGTCGGGTCATTGTTTGTCTTGGATGGAGGGGCGTCTCTACCCGGCGGTCTCCTATCTTGTAAAGACTGCAAAATTTCGTACTATATTAGTGAATGAATAAAAGACATAGGATAAGCTAAGCTTTGAGATGCACCTTGTAATTGTTGTTATTTCAAGTTATGAGAATGGAGTTTCAAGTTAGTGAAATTAACAAATAAATGATTTATACCTTTGTGTAATTTAGAAATTTTATGAAAGAGTTCAAGAGATATATAAGAACAAATAGATACATAAGTTCTACAATATATATGTATACTTGTTTTAATAGAACAAAGGATACAAGTATACTAAAGGAAATATAGTATACATAAACATTAAAATATTTAAAATAAAGTAAGGAATATATATATACATACATATTGAGTATTAAATATGTGTATATATATATATATATATATTGATATATGTAAATTTTAAAATAGGGGAGGAATATATATATATATATATATATATATATATATGAAAATATATGTGTATATATTATATATATTTAATTTGAAAAACATGTACATATACATATCATATGTACAGAAATACAACCAAACAAATAAATATATATGTGAAAACATATATAATAGTTACAAATATAAATATATATTAGTTATGTAACTACAATTATATATTATATTATATAAATGTAGATATTGGTAATAGGAATAGAAATTCAAAATAAAAACAAATGCAAAATATAAAATAAAATAAATTATATTATATGCTTAGTGGAGTTTGATGGGACTATTCCCATCAAACCCCACTAAGCACAGCTACCATAGCTCATCAGGATCATCACCATCAGAAGCTTATTTGTGAAGCTATGAACAGACAATGAAAAAGAGAAGAGAAGCATAGAGACGAGGGAGAGAAAGAAAAGCTGAAGCAAATCGGTAAGAAAGGAAACGTAAAGTCGAAGGAAAGGAGAGAAGGGAAAGAAGAGAAGGGGGCGTGCAGTTGTCGCCTCGCCATTATGAGCAGCAAAGGATCGAAACAGTGCTGCGTGAATTCTTAAAGCAGTATTTAGTGTTATAGACGGGGTTGTTAAGGGTTAAGAAGGGAGACTATAATAGGCAGCTGAAACAGAGAGAGTTTAGGTTGTGTAAGGGATAGGTAGGTGCTACATTTAGAGGTATCTTGACTAACTACACATGTGATTCAAGGGTTGTGATCAGGGCTGATATTGGAGGCTGAAAAAGGGGTCGACACTTGCTGGAAACAGAGATTGCTGGTCACTTTCACCTTCAGCAAAAGAAATAAATAGATAGATAAATACAGCAGCAAACAAATTTGTTGTTCTTCTCTCTTCTCGCTGTAAGAGCAAAATCAAAGCAAAGAAGTGTTGGCTCTTCCACCTTGGACAGAAACAGTGCAGTAACAGGGTGACTAAGCAGTGGCGTTTGTGGCTGCTTTATGTGGCTGAATGCTGGGGGTTCGATGATCATTTGGAGATTGGTTTAAGCAAGGTTCAAGAGCTTTATCCCTTGGCTAAGTCAGGAGCTCCGGTCTCCAACATTTGGTTGTGTAGGGGACTTTTAAGGGCTGGATCATGGCAAAAATAAAGGAACTCTCGGTTAAAGCAACAAACAAAAAAAAGGTAGCCATTTGAGAGGCTAACCGAAAGGGTAAGAAAGATCTCTTTATGTAATAGAACAAATATATATATATTAATAAAATAAAATAGGTGTGTGTGTATATATATATATATATATATATATATATATTATAAGAGTTTGTTGAAGGAATGAATAATTAAATCAATGTGGCAATTATGATATAGGTGCTGTTAGTGTGAGCGGCAACAACTTGTGAGATCAAAAGGCTAACAAGGATGCTTTAAAGGGTTTTCAACGTAAAGTAAGGCTTTGTAATGTTTTGTTTAAAGTCTAAGTACATATATATATATATATATATACACGTCTAAATGCATATTATGGATATGATGATATTGGGAGATATGCATGGATGTATGTATATAATATAATTACATGTGTAGATATAATAAAAGATGAATATGGTAATGTATATATGTATAAAACGCGTATAAATATACATTAATATGAGAAGTATTGTTGACGGTTGATACATAGGTATACTAAAGGATAAGAATGATAATAGAGGTATGGACATATATATATATATATGTATATCATGATAAATCAACATGTTGACATATCGTTAAAATGATATATATATATATATGTATAAATACATATGCTCATGCATAATGTATATTTGTACGAAGAAAGAAAAAGAGATGAGCATAGGTAAATAAATATATATCTATAATATATACATATTGGAATATACATATGGATATAAACACATAGATGTTTAAACGTATATATATGTATATAAGGACTCGTACCATGGGTACGTCAAAATTGACGATAAAGAGGTAGCTTTAGATTAATGGTTACTCGAAATTAAGAGCGTTTTTCTAAGGTCCTTATTTAAAATGCGTGATTAAGCACGATGATGTAAACTTATCGAAATGTTAATGGATTATGTGTAGCGAAGCGGAATGGTGTAGAGGTTTGAGTATAGACTTGGAAGCGCGAGGAGGATAATTACTAAGCCTCGAGATAAGTGGGTTAAATAAACTATACTAGTATCATCTCGTAAGAGATGAAAAAAATCTTTATTCGATAATTATCTAATTTTATATCAAGTTTGGTGAAATACGATGGAAAAGACTACGAGGGTAAGTCTTGGTAAGATACTAGTTGACTTGATGTGTTCGTGAGTAGTATTCTTCCATAATAGAATCTTATTTGTGACGTGTGCATTATGTGTATGACTTGTTTATGCTTAATGAGCATATAAAATCGTATAAATTGTCGGTGCTTGCATTATGAGAAATGCATGTGAATTATTTAAGTTGCACCAAGTGAACATGTTAATATAATACGATACTTTGAGAATATATATGTGAATTATGTATAATATATACAGCTCACGATGTTGAATTTATGAATCTCGATTAGTATCTAGTTGTATTTGTTGAAAACTAGGATAATGGAATTATATGATAACTGAGGTGTATATGTGGCTCGAGGACTTGAATGATTTTAGAACATTATCATTAGAAAGCATGCACCATAGAGGATAATCCGAGTAAAACTCATTCCTTTTGTACCATGTGAGCCACCTCTAGAGGACTCAAAGGAACTACGTGCTACACAGATTCTTCGAAATTGTGGGAGCCACCTCTAGAGTCCTTTGAGAGCTAAGTGCTACATGAGTTCCGATGAACCATTAGAAAGCATGCGCCATAGAGGCCAATCCGAGTAAAACTCATTCCTTTGTACCGTGTGAGCCACCTCTATAGAACTCAAAGGAACTACGTGTTACACAGATTCTTCGAAATTGTAGGAGCTACCTCTAGAGTC
The DNA here is from genome assembly GCA_032173925.1 of Heritiera fomes. Classification (NCBI taxonomy): domain Eukaryota; kingdom Viridiplantae; phylum Streptophyta; class Magnoliopsida; order Malvales; family Malvaceae; genus Heritiera; species Heritiera fomes. The sequence continues at coordinate 36,708,771 of JAPDPM010000008.1, forward strand.
CTTTGAGAGCTAAGTACTACACGAGTTCCGATGAAACCATTAGAAAGCATGCTCCATAGAGGCCAATCCGAGTAAAACTCATTCCTTTGTACCGTGTGAGCCACCTCTAGAGAACTCAAAGGAACTACGTGCTACACAGATTCTTCGAAATTGTAGGAGCCACCTCTAGAGTCCTTTGAGAGCTAAGTGCTACACGAGTTCCAATGAACCATTAGAAAGCATGCTCCATAAAGGCCAATCCGAGTAAAACTCATTCCTTTATACCGTGTAAGCCACCTCTAGAGAACTCAAAAGAACTACGTGCTACACAGATTCTTCGAAATTGTGGGAGCCACCTCTAGAGTCCTTTGAGAGCTAAGTGCTACACGAGTTCTAATGAACCATTAGAAAGCATGTGCCATAGAGGCCAATCCAAGTAAAACTCATTCCTTTGTACCGTGTAAGCCACCTCCAAAGAACTCAAAGGAACTACGTGCTACACAGATTCTTCAAAATTTTGAGAGCCACCTCTAGATTCCTTTGAGAGCTAAGTGCTACACGAGTTCCGATGAACCATTAGAAAGCATGCGTCATAGAGGCCAATCCGAGTAAAACTCATTCCTTTGTACCGTGTGACCACCTCTAGAGAACTCAAAGGAACTATGCGCTACACAGATTCTTCGAAATTATGGGAGCCACCTCTAGAGTCCTTTGAAAGCTAAGTGCTACACGAGTTCCGATGAACCATTAGAAAGCATGGGCCATAGAGGCCAATCTGAGTAAAACTCATTCCTTTGGACAGTGTGAGCCACCTCTAGAGAACTTAAAGGACCTACGTGCTACATAGATTCTTCGAAACTGTGGGAGCCACCTCTAGAATCCTTTGAGAGCTAAGTGCTGCAAGTGTACCGATGAACCAATAGAAAACATACGCCATAGATGCAAACCCGAGTAAAACTCAATCTTTTGTACCGTGTGAGCCACCTCTAGAGAACTCAAAGGACCTATGTGCTACATAAATTCTTCAGAACTGTGGGAGCCACCTCTAGAATCCTTTGAGAGCTAAGTGCTGCACGTGTACTGATGAATCATGGGAGATCATACGCCAATGAGACAATGGATAAAACGATTGTGACTTGTGATGTTGTAACTATCATTAGATAAGATGGATATTATACATACGACAGTGCATTGGAATAGTTATCGAACTTTACTTATATTATGCTATAGCATCATGTGCTATTTGAAATGGTTAGTTATTTCACGCTTAACCATATCGATGAAAGGAAAGAAAAGGCTGATATTGTGCAAGTTAAAGATATGAAGAAAAGTATGAATGAGCCTATACAATCTGTTGTAGATTATATGATAATAGCTAATCTTGACAGAGTGCATACATGATATTTAATGGAGTTCATGCATGTATGATCATATTTTACGATATGAGTATAGTCTGTATTTATTTAAGCTACTTACTGAGCCATGGATTGCTCACCCCTTAAATTTAACATCTGCAAATCATACAAGTTGATATCCAGTTCAGGCTTCATATAGGCTCTCTTGGGAACTGTACCTAGTTGTGGTACTCGTCTATGTTCTCCGAGCCTAGCTTTTGTGCTTTTGAGGTATACAAATTGTATATTGTTTTGATAATTATGCAAACTTTCATTTCACAGTACTAGGAAGAAATATGGGATGTAACTTTGGATCGCACTAGATTATTATGTAAGTCTATGTGATTATCGAGTACGATCCGGGATAAGATATATATATATATATATATATTTTGAAGTATGTATAAACTGCAAAATGTGGAATTATTACTGGGTTAGATTCTTGAGAAACATGTGATGTATGATGATGTGAATTGTGGGAATTTGAGCTGACTGCATTATGAAAATTATAAATGTAATTTCAATGCAGGTAAATTACTAGGGAAATTGATAAAATACAAGGGGGAGGTTTTCAACCCGTTTCTTTTGGATAAGTGAATGTGAGGCTAAAATGGTTATAATCACTTTGAGAATTATGACGTAGCTAGAGAAATAAGATTATTAAGGCAAGGTTCGGTTTAGCTACTACACTAACACTGAATACAAACCGTAAATAGAAAAAGAAAAATTTAGTTCTTAATTTTCTAAGTGAAATAAGGTAGGTGTTAAGTGAACGTCATGGCCTTCGGGTCGTGACATATCTATTCCCCCATTTGAGGATGTATCCAACCTGGCTGCCTTTCCCCTATTCTCATAGTTGGAGTTATTGCCTACTAATTGAGGGTTCTTACACTTGCTTAAGCTATCATTATAATCGTTGAGGCGTTCAGCGGTAACCATTACTGTGGCTACATCTTGTACCTTTTGCCTTTGGAGTTCCGTCCTAGCCCAAGGCTTAAGTCCCTCAAGGAAATAGAACATCTTGTCCTTTTCGGACATGTCCCTAATATCCAACATCAAGGTAGAAAAACTCCTAACAAACTCTTGCATCATTCCTGTTTGCACCAATTCTCGTAGCTTTCTTTGAGCCAAGTATTCCACATTTTTTGGGATGAATTTGTTCTTCAATTCTTGCTTTAGATCACTCCATGTTTTTATGGGGCACTCATCACCTACAAACTTTGAATGCTACCATAACTTGGCATCTCCAGCAAGATACATTAAGGCCAGTGCAACCTTTTCTGCCTCCAACTCTGTGCGCACTGCTCGAAAGTATTGCTCGATGTCAAACAAGAAAGTTTCAAGTTCTTTCACGTCCCTTGCTCCCTCATAGCAGTGCGATTCCGTCACCTAGCTCTTTTCCCCTATCCGTTATGCTAGCTCCAGCCCTGCCCATAGCTAGTTGAAGCACACTGATCTGAGCCTTGAGTTCCTCGAACTCTTTTTGAATAACTCTCAATACATCTTTAGTCTCCTCGTCCAAGTTTGCTAAAGAATTGAACAGCTCCCGCTGGGCTCCCTCAATCTCTCTCAATCGGTCATCAGTAATCATGTGAGCTTTCAAGGCGGCCACTACGGGCTCGAGCTCCTCCATTCTCATTAGATAATTTGAGCCTCCTAAAGTCATCACCATTTTCCACTCGTTTGCTATTATAATTAACCAAGCTCGAATACCACTTGTCACGAACTAGGCTTTTTCAGCCTAAAGCGATAGGCCGTGCTGCACTTGGATGGTCTCATCCACACCAGTCAACAAAAGATATCTCAATAATCTAAACAAATACAAGCAAGCAACAAGTTACTCTACGGCACACAACGATATAGTAGGGCATAAGGGAAACACACCAACATAACCACAGGTGTCCCCATAAGAAAAATGTTTTATTAATGATTGAGATATTACAAAGATTACGAAAGGAAAGTTGAGTCTTCCACACCATAGTTGGGGGCTAGGAGGGCAGCCCTAGATGCGTGTGCTAGCACATACCTTAACCAGTGAGACAGCCCAACATCTGTCGACTACTCACCACTCTTATAGTAGTAAAAGAGATTTTACAAGAATGCTACCACTAAACATTACAGTGTTTGAAATGAGGACACTTTTCATAATTCCCTTGATTCTATTTTCCTAAGTACATGGATTTTATTTTCTCCAAGGCACCTCTTCCCAATCATGGCCTTATACAAGGTTGGTTCATGACACTAAGCATATAGCTTGTGCCTCGGCGCAACCTCAATCAAACCTGCATGAATGATAGAATTTTCCTGATCAGCATTAATGCATCCCAACGAACTCAAAGGATTGACTACCAATATCATTGAATCGAGTGGAATGGGCTCGGTGCCCCTTAAGTAATATCTCGAATTCGAGTCTTGTGAATAGAAAAAATAGCATTGGGAGAGCTCCCCATATTAGGTCCGATCATAGCTTGACTCCGAATTAGTTGGGGCCCGAAGTGGCTTTCAGACACCGAAGGGTTTTGACCAAGAAAAAAACTCAAAGAATTTATTTAGTAGTACAAGGTCCCGTTGAATTTTTGAATGAGGACAATTCATAATAGAATGTCCCGTATTCGAATCCTCACCAGATCATATTCCCTTGGGTTAGTGTCAGCCACCAAAACCAAGTGAGAATTATTCTCATTCCTGTAAAATATGGTACCCAATTGGAGGAATTCGAGAATTCATTGAAGTCGTGCAAGGCATTGATCTTGAATTGGACCAAGTCCCTTTCCAACCTTTCAAACAAAAAATAATTCATTGCCTTTCATGTAGGGGTATTCATTCAGTCGATTCAGTTAATTTCGAATCGAAGTTTATATTTTCAACGTTAACCGAAATTTATATTTTCATTTTTGTTAATCAAACCAAAATTTGTATTTTTGAATTAACTAAACCAAAATAAAGTTCCATTAATCGGTTAAATTAATCGGTTAATTAACCGATTAATTGAAATTGTACAAACTTGTTTTTTATTTTAAAGGCCAATACACTTTTATAATATTTTCATGGCAGAAAATAGAATCACAGTGATTTATATTTTTACTTTTATAATTCTAACTTAAAGACATCTGTAAAATGTGCTTAAAAGTGATTAAATATGCAACAAATGAAGGAATTATGTTCATTAATTATTTAACTTAGAGGGAGTGAGGGACGGCCATTGTGCTGGAAAATGGAAGAATTTTAGTTTTAAGGGTTAAGGGTTATCACTTATCAGTTATATGAAGTAAATGAAAGTGTTTAGGAAAGTGAATGAGTTAGGGATAATTTTGGCTAGTAAAACGGTTAATTGGTTAATTTCACCTTTCGAACAGAATTAATCGGTTAATTAATCGATAACAAAAATTTTTAAAATATTTTTTCATTAACCAACCGAAATTATTTTGGTGAACAACCATTTAACCGAAATCAATTCAGTGGATTGATTAATTTGGTTAAAACCAGACAATGAACACCCCTACTTCCATATATACTAACATACATAGATGATTAAGCCTAAGCCTTTCCTATTAAATGAGCCGGAGCTGGGAAGCTTGGATATCATATATGCCCACCATTTCCCAAAGCCAACGAAACCATCCTTCTCGGGCAATAGCCAAACTCAAAAGCTCTCCACACCGACTTGTCTAGCTAGTCAAATTAATGAAACTTCCTTTTTAAAAGGATAATTATTTTATACCTTTATAATAATTTTTTTAATTTGACGAATTAACATTAAATTAAAGTTGTCTACATTGTTTCGTATAATGATAAATATGATTTAAGTAAATTAAGGGGCAAGCAATAGATTTTTTGGTTGAGTTTAAAATTTAATTTCTTATATGAAAATGGATCGCTTATATATATAATATATTATATAATATTTAATTATTTTGTGTTATACATAATAATATTTAAAAATAATTTCTTAATTGAATCTATTTTATTTGTAAGTTTAGATACCGACTTAATCAAATAAATATATCTGAAAAATTGACTTAAACCTCAAATTGATAAAAATTAAAGTGAATTAACCGAATTTTGATTGATTAAATCAGTTTGAATCAATAATTACTAACGTATAATCTTTTAATTGAAATGAACAATGGCTTCTTTGAATATAAATTAAAAGATAGGGAGTTATTTATATACAATTAAAAGAAATAAGAGCTTATTAAAAAATGTGAAATAGCTCGAGTGCCTTTTTAATATTTTAACCATTTAACAATGTTGTAAGAAAAATAATGGAATGCTTTGAAAGTGAAGCTCTCACAAATCAGACCTAATTATTTTACTCCCATTCACACTAAATTAAACTTATCTAATTCAAACAAATTATTTTTTATTTAATAAATTATGAAGCATAATTCTGTAGGAAAATTAATACAGATAAATACACTCAGGATCTCATGTTTAATCATCAAGAAAAGATTAATATGGAAGTGTACATGAATCAATTGGAATTGATTTCTTGAGGTTAAAGTCTTCCACGTCTAAACCTTTTGAGAGAATCTGTATCTCACTCAACGATGAGATATGTTGTGAGAATTAAGTTATGTTTAGACTGGGGACCATAATCTATTTATACTTGAAGTATATTTTATTTTATTTTGGCCCATCATGAAAATAAAATAAAATATTGGGTCTCTACACATTGCAAAGCTCATACTAATTGAGATGTCCTAAAATCTAATAACTTAAACTTTATTTGATCACTTCTAAGTGGACTAAATAGATAGCTTGTAATGTGCAATTAATTTATATATGTAGGCCCACTAAATAATTTCCCAACAATCTCCCACTTGGGCCACATATGTCACTTGATAATTGTACATTTTAAAATAACTTTAAGAGCTCTAAACTTGCTATCATCACTGTAGACACTTAATTTTGTCCGGGTCAACAAATGAATATGGATTTATTTCTATTTTATTATTTTACTTTTTTATTTTTACTTTTTTTAATCTGATCAACATTCAATGGGGTACTGTTCCCCACATCCATGCCACTTCAGTCACCCTATAAGCTGAAACCCAACCACCGCTTAGCTTCTCTTCCCCATGAACATTGATGCCGTCCACTGCTCAGCATCTCTTCCCCATGAGCATTGACCCAATCTGATCCCATCTACCCCAACCACTACTCAATACCCCTTTCCCATACGCATTAACATCGGCCACCGCTATAATTCCCTTCCCCATGAGCATTGACCCAATCTCATCCCATCTTTGCCAGCCAATTCCTCTTATAAAAACCCGACTGTTCAACCAAAAAGGGGGAGAAAAAATAGATAGCAAAAATTACAAAAAAAGGGGACAAGCTCAAGAAGCCTTTTACTGCTATATCTAAACCACCAGTTCCTGCTGTGACCAGACTACGCCATCACCACTACACTGCCCTCTCCCAAATTCCAGTAACCCATAACCCTCTTTCGAAAGTCATATACACAAACCACAACTCCAAACACCCACTTTCAACCCAAAGCCCCAAACATCCACAGAAGTAAAGTATGAATATTTGAGAAAAAGAGAGTAAAAAAACCTCGTTTCAGATTTCCCTTTAAGGAGAAACTGTTGGTCAAGAAGCCCGGTTACAGGTGTTCTTGGTGAAACGAGGAGTAAAGAGCAAGTTGGACAGTTGGAGTTAGGCCGACGCGTGAAGCAAAGAAAAACGCAGACAAAGGAACGGAAAGGGAGAAGCAATTTGGTATGGACACATATTCCTTTTAATATTCCTTTGGGTTTATGCTTATGTCTAATATATTTGTTGACTGATTGACCTTGTAATGATATGCTTACACGTTGATCCTACACATATATTAAATTGGCTTTATGGATCTTGTACGTGTTGTCTATCTGCCATACACTTGAGAGTAATTATTGCTAATGGCTTGTGTGGTAACATGTGTGTATTGTTTTTTTTATATATTATTATTTCCACTACTTCCAACGAACAAAAAGTATCCATATTTCTAATGTTTCTAGACAACTTCTTTGACGTGTGGACTCTTATGGCATGTGACTTGACTCTTATCTAGTGAATTGTTTAGAATTGTAGATATTTATATTTGTTGAGCTGTCAAGAAAATTTCTGAAAGTAATAATATATTGAAAGCAAGAGTAAAAAAGGGAAATATAAGAAGACAAAAAAAAACTGCCATTTAAAATTGTAGAATAGTAATAAAATAAACATTAACAGTAAAAAGGATAATGCCAATATAGAAAAAAAACAAAAAAAATAATAAGAAAGAAGAAGAATAAATAAAATAGAATGGAAGGTATTCGCAAAGTAAAAAAAATGCTGAAAAAAAATATATAAAAAAATATAATTACTCCAATGATAAAATCTCAAGAAAATTATGCATAAGTAATTTTCTCGAAAAACTTTAAGAGAAGAAATTTCCTCTAAAGCCTCGCCAGCATAATGGAAGGCTAAAAGGGGCATTTTCAATAACAAATAATTTATATTTATTTCTCAAATTAAAAATAAAGTATTGAAAAATGATGTTGTCAAAAAAGGGACAAATAAGTAATAGCAAAATAAAAGTCATAATAATAATAACTTATTTGATTTTAGGAATAAAAAACTAAAATAAAAAATAAAATAACTCTAAATAGAATAAGAATGGATTAAACAATATAATGAATATTTGTAAATTGTAAAATTGAATATCAATTATTCCGATGATGAAATCTCAAGGAAATTACGCTTAAGAAATTTTCTTAAAAATTTCTAGGTAAGAAAATCCTATTCAAGGCTTCACCAACTTAATGGAAGGTCTAAATAAGGTTTTCAATAAAAAGTAATTTATATTCGTTTTTTTTAATAAAATAAACTTATTATGAAAATCAAATATGAATAATTAGTAGATTTATTATTGAATTAGAACGAGAATAATTAGTTATAAAAAATAGAAACGACATTAACGATCCATGATAATATAATAGAGATAATAATAAGAAATGGAATAAATAAAATTAGACATTAAAATTATAATGAAGGTGAATACGAATTACTCCAATGATGAAATAACGAGAGAATTACGCTTAAGTGATTTTCTTAAAAATTTCTAGGTGAGGAAATTATTTTCAAGGCCTCACCAGCTTAATGGATGGCCTGGAGATAGTTATCAATAATAAGTGATTTTTACTCGTCTTTTAAAAATATAAAATAAGTGATTTTTAAAAAAAATATAATTAAATTAAAATTAAAATTAAAGCAATTAATTAAGAAGATAAATTTTTTTTAATAATTCATGTTAACTATAATAATAAAATAACAATGGTAAATAATAATAAAATTTGATGAAATAATAAAATGAGGTGATAATAATTAATAAAGGTTATCGATTATTCTGATGATAAGATTCCAAAAGAAATTACGTTTAAGTAATACTTTGTAAATCTTTAGGTCAAGCAATTTCTTTCAAGATCTTACCAGCTTAATGGAAGATCTAAAAGGAATTTTTGAGAAAAATAATTCATATTCATTTTCTAATAAAATTAAACATTTATAAAATAATAAAAAAACAATAAAAATAATAAAAACAATATAAGAATAAGAATAAATTAGATAGAAGGAGTCAACGTTAGGATATTTCATAAAATATTAAAATGAATCCGACGACGGAGCCTCTTCAAGCAAGTCGTATAGTACTACTTGAATACTCTTGAGGTGAGGAGAATTTTTAAGTTGTCTCACCAGCTTAATGGAGGATGCTTAGAAATATTTTTCAATATTTAATTATTGGACTTAAGATTAACTAAGGCAAATTTGAGATAACCTAAAATTAGTTGGTACCATTTTAGGATGGGCGTTGTGAGGGTGCTAATCCTTCCTCACACGTAATTGTACTACCGAACCCTAAATTTGAGATATAGAGCAGTCCTTATCCATAGTTTGAATAGGTGACCAATCACACCTAGGTAGAATGGTTGGTGGCGACTCCTTTGATTTTAGTGTCTAGCTATTAGGTTTTTTCTAAAACCTAATACATTATGACAGCTTGGCGACTCCACTGGGGACAGGACAAGTTAGGCCAACAAATAGCTTTAGGTTATCTTATGTTTATCTTAGGGATATTAATTTCTTGACAATAATAAAAATTGTTCCTTCATGCACACATATCACTTACACTACACGCATTAGCCCTCGACCCGGGCTTTATCCCTTCTAAGGGGGAGTATAGTACCTACGCTCTCGTGAGGTAATACCTCCGCAATGGCTAGCGAAATACTCCCATTCAAATTGAACCTTTCCGTTTGTAACCTGTAATGGGTGAGGATTGGGTGCCTTACTAGTCCATATGGACGACAGTGAGGAGCAGTTTGAGAACCTTTAGAACTTCAAATTTTTCAAGCCTTGCATGTAAAGGAAACTTAAGAAGCCCAACTTAAGATAGAACCAGGTGAACTCGTATTATTAAGAAAAACCAATTGTAGGACACATGAAGGAACAAACCTTATTATAAAACTTTCTTCTTTATCTCTTTTTACTGCATCACCATGTTTTCATCTCATAACAATTGATGATAGGGTTGGGACTCATTACATCCATTGAGAAAACATCTCAAACCAAGCCCTTGGTCTATGAGTCATCTGTTAAAGTGAAAGCTATGTCCGAAGAGGAACAACACAAGAATGGTGATTGTCTACCCATAGGCTACGTCTCAGAACTTCTGGAAAAGGTTCATATCGATCTCAAGCAAAATGAATTTGGTGAATTGCTTAGTATTTGGAAAGGTTGGGATGGAACCAGGAGAGAGGCCTTTCAGGAGAAATACGGGGATATAGCACGACTTATGACTGTACCCGTGGACATGAACCTAATTAGAGCCATGATACACTTTTGGGATCCCTCATATAGGTGCTTCGTGTTTAATGAGGTAGACATGGTGCCTACCATAGAAGAATATTCAGTCTTGCTCCGATTCGACCCTGAAGAGTCTGATAAGATTTATTGGCGAAGGAAGAAAGTGAGTTATCGCAAGAAATTAGCCATCATGACATGTACTAATGTGCAGGAGATTGATCGTCAGATAAAGAATAAAGGAAAATGTTCTTATATATCTTCAGAGTTTTTGCTAAGTTGCCTCAACAAACATCGAGAAGACGACTATGGCATAAAAATAATGGCTTTGGCAATATATGGGTTGGTTATCTTCCCCAAGTCCTTACAATACATCGAGGTCGCCTTGGTGGATTTCATCGAGCAAATTGATCATGAAGTGGTTGTGGTTCCGGCCATCTTGGCCGAGACAATTATGTCCTTAAACTACTGTTGTCGAACCGGGGAAGGACGTTACATAGGATGCTTGCCATTGTTGTATATTTGGATGAAAAGCCACTTCCGATGTGAGAAACCTGAATTTCGGCCTGCCTTTCTTAGTAGTAAAATTCCTATAAGGGAGTTCTGTGCAAGTAAATGGCCCAAGCCTAAGACAAAAGGGGAATGGGTGTCGTTTCTACGAAAGATCACTCACCAAGATATAGTTTTGGTAGCACCATGGATGTCGCGGGAGTCGATGTTATACAGTTGTGGAGGCCAATCATGGGTAATCCTTTTAGGCATATGGGGAACTATTACATATGCCCCTCTCATGGTGCGTAGGCAAATTGGTTATGAGCAGTTCATCCCGATGACTTATGGCCTTAATCAGCGGGAATATGCTTATACTGAAGAAGGAACTTTGAAGAAGATAGAGGAAGATGTCAAAGCATGGAAAACCACCCTTAGGGTGAACCAAGGAATCTTCATCGAAAAGGTAACTCCAGAGTACTCAGTGTGGCACGCAAGAAGAGTCAAAGATATCAAGCTCCCACCAGAAGATCATGAGGCTCCTTCAGAAATGATTGCACGAGACCCCATGATAGACTTAGAGATTGCTAGAAGAAGGCTTGAAGAAGAAAACAAGAAGTTGGAATATGACAACAAGAGATTGAAAGTGGAAATGGAAGAAAAATTAGCATGTCAATAGCAAGCTTGTTTGAGGGTTCATCAAGAAAAGAATGCGTTGAATGATCAGATTAGTGATTTGAAGAAAAAGCTTTTGAGGTCTGAGAGCAGCCGACTGAAGAAAGAAAATGAGCAACTTAAGGAGGAAGCACAAAAAAGGGAGCTAAAATATGAAGAACTTCAAAGGGAGATCATACGCATGCAAGTGCAATTGCGAGGTGCACTCACCAGAGCTCAAGGGTATTGGCAGGACTTAAAAGATGTGGCAACTGAAATGAACACCTTAAGGAGCGAAAACACCATGTTAAGGAAAGCACGGGATTCGCAACTCCTATTGACTATGTTCGATCGAGTTGATTTCATTGCCCGTAGAGCAAGAGAGATTGAAGATTGGATAAACAAATTGAAACCAGGGATCAACCCAATTACGGATCATGGAGAGAGTCTGCATCAGCTGCTAGAGGAAGTGCAGAGCCATTATAATATGATTAAGAGGCTTAGGTGGAAGCCTTAGGTTTTCTTCATGGATGTAATGAAGTTTCAATGTTATCAAATGGTTGTTATCAAATAAGTGTTTCTTTTTCATATTTTTATGAAATAATCATTTTATTAAAGTTTTTTTTTAATTTTTTTTTAAAAAAAGGGGGCATTGCATGAAAATAATTTTTATCTTAATTATGATATAAAAGGTACACGATAGCCCCTCCAAATCATCCCTATCGTACTCGTTTGCAAGCTAAAGCAATGGAAGATGAACAATTAGCACGGATGGAGAGAATGGAAAGGGTACAGCAAGAAATCATAAGGGCCCAAGAAGAGTCTCGAGAACAAATGGCTAAAATGATGGAACTAATGATGAGCATGGCAAAAGGAAAAGGAGTCACTCAGGATATCAATGCGAGGGAAGAACCTCAAGGGGAATACCCAACATACCCACCAGGATATACTCCCCCTTATGCCCAAACATCTCAGAGAATTCCTCGCCAAGTAGCATCCCTAACGGGAGAACCAATTCGTGCCATGAATCCACAACCTCACCAAGGCCGACCTAGTACTAAAGTAGGGTCATGCCCTATTGACCCCATATTTATTCCAAATTTGGATGACCCTGCCGAACAAGAAAATTTGAGAGGAGAAGTGGTTGAACCAAATACTAGCCTGGGTATACAGCATAAGTACGATATGCTAGAAGAGAGGTTAAGGGCTATTGAAGGAACGAATATTTATGGAAGCTTTGATGTAGAGGAGTTGAGTTTGGTTCCGGATTTGGTATTACCGTCGAAATTCAAAGTTCCTGAATTTGAAAAGTATGATGGAACTAAATGCCCATCGGCCCATATCACAATGTTTTGTAGGAAGATGGCAGGCTATGCCTGTAATGAAAAGTTGTTAATTCATTGCTTCCAAGACAATCTTATAAGGTCAGCTGCTAGGTGGTATGTTCAACTAGATAGAAATCGTATCCACTCTTGGAAGGACTTAGCAAGAGCATTCATTGCTCAATATCGCCATGTAACTGATATGGCACCGGATCGCATTTCCCTCCAGAGCATGGAAAAAAGGAATAATGAGACTTTCAAAGAATACGCTCAGAGGTGGAGAGACATAGCTGCCGAAGTTCAACCTCCTTTGATAGAGAAAGAGTTGACGATTTTATTCTTGAACACTCTCAAAGCCCCTTATTATGAAAAAATGATTGGAAACGTCAGTAAGAACTTTGCTGACATGGTGCTTTCTGGAGAAATTATAGAAAATGCCATAAAAAATGGTAGGATTGAGGTCATAGAGGCGAAGAGGAGTGGGCTCCCTAAGAAGAAAGAGGGAGATGTCCAGGCAGTATCTTATGGAGGTCATACCCACCATCGTCCCTATGTCCCAAATCAATTGTACTCACATGTTGTCAATTATGTCTCACCTTATCCATATCAATCAAATCCTCGAACAAATGTACAGCTTACTTTCCGTCCACAATCTCCCGTGCCGATTCAGCCTACCACTCCAACCGTAAACCAAGGGAATAATCAAAAAGGGGTACGTAATAACCAAGAAAGAACACCGATTGAACCAATCCCAATGACTTACACGGAGCTGTATCCTCGTTTACTTCAAAATCGCCTAATTGCACCCGTATACATAGAACCCCTAAGGCCTCCTTATCCCAAGTGGTATGACCCGAATGCTAAGTGTGCATACCACAATGATAATGTGGGTCACTCCATAGAAAACTGCTTAGGGTTGAAGTATAAGGTGCAAGGATTGATAAGAGCAGGACTTTTAAGCTTTGAAGCCAAGGGAGAATCAGCTATAAATGGGAACCCGTTGCCAAACCATGGTGAAGCAACAATTAATGTGGTGAGTGAAGAAAGAAAGAGGTGTATCAAAAGGTTTGTTGCTGAAGTAAGAACTCCGTTGGGTTGGGTTTTTGATGCAGTGGTAAAAGCAGATATGTTGCACCCGATAACTCCGACTCCAAACATTTGTCAAGATCTCTACGACCCTAGCTTAATCTGCAAGTACCACAATGGTGCCAGAGGACATTCTATCCAAATGTGCAAGAGTTTTCATTGCAAACTACAAGAATTAATGAATTCGTCCCAAGTTGAGTTTTGGGAGGGAGAAGAAGAGAATACAGTTAATATGATTGATGATGAGTCAAAACCAAAGCCGTTGACAATTTTTGTTGGCCAGAAGCGCGGTCCTATGAGTGCAAAACCAACTCCTCTCATAATCAGAGTTCCCACTCCATTTCCATATAAAGATGACAAAGCAGTACCGTGGAATTACGATTGTGATGTGGTGATTAAAGGCGAAAAGGAGTCATCTTCAAGCAGCTCTGATGCCGCAAATATCACAGGGGTTGGGGGAATGACACGAAGTGGACGTTGTTACACTCCTGAGATGTTAGCAAAGGCTAGGAAGGAGAAGGCTAAAGAAGATATTGTTGAAGGGGACAAGGCTAATCCAGTTGATATGCAAGATGATGAGTATCAAAAGCCTGTAACAGAAAAGGATGCATGTGAATTTTTGAAGCTGATCAAACATAGTGAATATAGTGTGGTTGAACAGCTAAACAAGATGCCAGCACGAATTTCAATTTTATCACTACTCTTGAATTCTGAATCACATCGAAATGCTTTGTTGAAAGTGTTAAACCAGTCGTATGTGGATCATGATATATCAGTAGATAGTATGGATCATTTGGTGGGAAATTTGATGGCTCCAAATTACATATCTTTTAGCGATGATGAGATCCCCGCAGATGGGCGTGGTAGTACTAAGGCCCTTCATATTACGACCAGGTGCAAGAGTCATATAATCAGCAATGTTCTTATCGATAACGGCTCTGCTCTTAATGTGATGCCCATGTCCACATTGTTAAGGTTGCCCGTGGACCAATCGCACATGAAGAATAGCAATATGGTAGTCAAGGCCTTCGACGGGGCTCGTCGAGATGTGATCGGCGATATAGAAATACCAATACAAATTGGTCCAGGCACCTTCAATATACAGTTCCAAGTCATGGATATCACGCTTTCATATAGCTGCCTATTGGGGAGACCATGGATTCACATGGCAGGAGCGGTCCCATCTACTCTTCATCAAAAGGTGAAATTCTTCTTAGAAAATCAACAAGTCTCTATTGCGGGGAAAGAAGACATTTTTGTCACACAATCTCCCAATACCCCATATGTCGAAGCAACGGAGGATGTGTTGGACTGCTCGTACCGATCCTTTGAATTTGTCAATGCAACTTATGTAGGTGAAGGGTCTAAGTTGTACACTCCTTGTCTATCATCAGCCACAAAAATGGTGATAAGGCAAACAATAAATAAAGGTTAGCATCCTAGGGTTGGATTAGGAAGAAACTTACAAGGGATTAAGAAGCCACCGTTCATTCGAGAAAATAAAGACAGATTTGGGCTAGGGTATCAGCCGACCTGGAAGGATAGGATAAAGATGATGGAAGAAAAGAAAGAGAAACGAATAGCAAGGCTAAAAGGGCATGAATTTGATTCTGAAAAATTGGCCATTCCCTATCTCTATGATACATTTCATTCTGGCGAGTGCATCCACTCAGACTCAATGGGGAATGAAGTGGAAGAGCTCATAAAACATTTTGGAGAATTCTTTTCTGATCAGTCAATTTTGCATGGTTGGTGTAGAGACTTCAGAAGATCAAAAGGCTAGTCGATTTGTGTACCCAACTCCTCCAGGCGCAGAGCTGAAGAATTGGGAGATCGTGGAGTTCCCTGTGGTCTTTCTTTCAAAGTAAGGAGTCACTTGTTTATGTTTTCTTTTCTTTTCTTTTTTGAACATGCAAGTTGAAGCTTTTGTATTTAACCCCAAGGGTACTAAATGTATTTCACATGTATGGGTCAACTTTTGAAAAATGATTAATGAAATGCAAATCTGTTTTCCTCATTTGATTGGTTCTCATTCATTGCTTGTCAATACCAAATACCTACATTTTTTTCCACCCCTATTTCAGGTATCTCAATAATAAACATCATGATAATAATGAGAATGCCCCAGAAATCAATTTCGAAAACATTGCTCAAATCGATGAATCTGATGATGTGGAAGTTTCAAAAGATGATACTATACCTCATGATTTAGTGAGATTAGCGGAAGAAGAAAATAAGTTAATTGAGCCCTATCGGGAAAGTACTGAAACGATCAATTTGGGAGATTTAGACAATAGAAAGGAGATCAAAATTGGTACGTCATTGATACCTGATGAAAGGAAAAGGTTGGAAGAGTTACTTCATGAGTATGCAGACGTGTTTGCTTGGTCATACCAAGATATGCCCAGACTTGACACTGACATCGTGGAACACAAGCTGCCTTTAAAGCCAGAATGCAAGCCAGTGAAGCAGAAGTTAAGACGCTTGAAACCTGAGATGCTATTGAAGATTAAAGAAGAAGTAAAAAAAACAATTTGATGCAGGCTTTCTAGAAGTAGCCAAATACCCAGAATGGGTAGCAAACATAGTCCCAGTCCCTAAGAAGGATGGAAAAGTACGAATGTGTGTGGATTATAGAGATTTAAACAAGGCAAGCCCGAAGGATAACTTTCCACTTCCGCACATTGATACTCTTGTGGACAATATTGCAAAGAACTCCATGTTTTCATTCATGGATGGTTTTTCGGGCTATAATCAAATTAAAATGGCTCGCGAGGATATGGAGAAGACTACTTTTGTGACGTTATAGGGGACATTCTGCTATAAGGTTATGCCTTTTGGTCTGAAAAATGCGGGAGCTACTTATCAAAGAGCGATGGTGACCTTTTTTCATGATATGATGCATAAAGAAATTGAGGTGTATGTAGATGATATGATCGCAAAGTCTCATGAAAGGGAAGATCATGTGGCTAACCTTAAAAAGTTATTTGAGAGATTAAGAAAGTATCAGTTGAAATTAAATCCAGCCAAATGCACATTTGGGGTAAAATCAGGGAAATTGCTAGGCTTTGTCGTTAGTGAAAAGGGCATAGAAATCGATCCTGATAAGATACGTGCTATTCAAGACTTATCACCTCCACGAACAGCAAAAGAAGTGAGGGGTTTCTTAGGGAGGTTGAATTACATATCTCGTTTTATTTCTCAGCTCACTTTCAAATGTGATCCCATCTTTAAGCTTCTCCGTAAGCATGACCAAGGAGAATGGACTGAGGAGTGCCAAAAGGCTTTCGATCAAGTGAAAAAGTATTTATCAAACCCTCCAGTATTAGTTCCACCGGTTCCTGGTAAACCCTTGATTCTCTACTTGACAGTTTGCGAGAATTCAATGGGATGCGTATTGGGACAACGAGATGAGACAGGTAGGAAAGAACAAGCCATCTACTACTTGAGTAAGAAGTTTACTGATTATGAAGCCAAGTATTCTCAGTTAGAAAAGATGTGTTGCGCTTTGGCTTGGGCAGCTCACAGGCTTAGACAATATATGTTATATCATTCAACTTGGCTGGTTGCTAGGCTCGACCCATTGAAGTATCTCTTTGAGAAGCCATCTCTATCTGGGAGAATTGCAAGGTGGCAGGTTATGCTCTCAGAATACGATATTGTTTATGTATCTCAGAAGTCCATAAAAGGGAGTGTGATCGCTGAGTTTTTGGCAGACCGTGTCGCAGATGATTATATACCCATGAAGCTTGATTTTCCAAATGAGGATTTAATGGCTGTGTTCCAAGTAGAAGAGGAGCCTACTGAAAAATCATGGAAGATGTTCTTCGATGGGGCATCTAATGCTTTGGGACATGGAATAGGGGTGGTCCTAATAGCCCCAGGAGGAAGCCATCATCCGATCACAGCAAGGTTGGATTTTAGATGTACAAACAATGTGGCCGAATATGAAGCATGTGTTATGGGCTTACAAGCCGCTATTGAAAGGAAGATTGATTTGTTAAAGGTGTACGGAGATTCAGCTCTGGTCATTTATCAGCTGCGAGGAGAATGGGAGACAAGGGATCCAAAGTTAGTCCAATATCAGAAGTACATAGTTGGTTTGATTAATCAATTCAAAAGTATCCAATTTGACCATCTTCCTCGAGAGGAAAACCAGATGGCAGATACGTTAGCTACTTTAGCTACCATGTTCAAATTAGATGCTAATGCTGAAATTCGATCGATAAAGTTGGAAATGAAGAGTTCACCAGCATACTGTGCTAGTATCGAAGAAGAAGCTGATGGGAAGCCTTGGTATCATGATATCTGGCAATACATCAAGAATCAACAATACCCAGGACACGCATCAGAGAATGATAAAAGAATCATTAGGAGGCTAGCTGCAGGATTCTTTCTAGATGGAGAAGTTTTGTACAAGAAAAATTGGGATCATGTGCTTCTAAGGTGCGTGAATACAGCGAAATCCAAGCAGATACTAGAAGAAGTACATGAAGGATCTTGTGGAGCACATGTTAGTGGTCACATGATGGCAAGACAAATTATGAGGGCAGGTTACTATTGGTCGACAATGGAAAGTGATTGTATTAATTATGTCCGAAAATGCCATAAGTGTCAAATCTACGCTGATAAAATTCATGCCCCGCCAAATGCTCTTCATGTCTTAGCACCTCCATGGCCTTTCTCTATGTGGGACATGGATGTAATTGGGCCCATCACCCCAAAGGCTTCAAATGGACATCGATTCATCTTCGTAATGATTGATTATTTTACCAAGTGGGTTGAAGCATCATCATATGCTAGTGTAACGCGAGCAGTAGTGTGCAAGTTTATAAAAAGGGAGATCATATGCCGATATGGGCTTCCTGGGAGGATTATTTCAGACAATGCTCGCAACTTGAACAACAGGATGATAGAAGGAGTTTGTGCCCAATTCAAAATCAAGCATCACAATTCGGCACGGTATCGTCCAAAGATGAATGGGGCAGTGGAAGCTGCTAACAAAAACATCAAAAGGATAGTAGAGAAGATGGTAGAGACCTATAAAGATTGGCATGAAAAGTTGCCATTTGCCTTACATGCCTATAGAACCTCAATGCGTACTTCTACTGGGGCCACTCCATTCTCGCTAGTATATGGGATGGAGGCTATGTTACCAATTGAGGTAGAAATCCCATCTTTAAGAATCTTAATGGAGACACGGTTAGAAGAAGCAGAGTGGGTGCAAGTGCGCTATGAACAGCTTAATCTTATTGAGGAGAAGAGGTTAGCGGCACTCTGTCATGGCCAATTATATCAAAAGAGGATGATGAGAGCACATGATAAAAAAGTTCGGCTTAGGCGATTTCGAGAAGGGGATTTGGTTTTAAAGAAAATTCTCCCAAACCAACCAGATAGTCGTGGAAATGGGCACCAAATTGGGAGGGCCCATATGTGGTGAAGAGATCTTTCTCTGGGGGGGCATTAATGTTGGCAAACATGGATGGTGATGACTTGCCAAATCCAGTCAACTCAGATGCTGTGAAGAAATATTATGCTTAAAAAAAAGAGAAGAAAAAGAAAAAAAAAGACAAAAAAAAGAAAAAGAAAAAAAGAAAAGAGAAAAAGGATTCAAATTGAAAACCTGAAAAGGCGGTTTGAATCAATGGAGTATACCTAGGTTGAAAACCTAAAAGGGCGGCTTAGGAATAAGAATGGATCGGCATTGAGAAATTCATGGTATATGGGGCAAATATTCAGTCTGATGAACTCTACTAGATCAGATAAATCGATGGAGCAGGTTCTGCGAAAAAGAAATATGGGTTAATTTGATCAGAATTGTCAAAATGTTTATCACTGAGATATTTACTTCCTATTTAAACAGTTATCCTTTGTTCAAACTTCCAGATTGTCATTTTGTACTTACCTTCATTTTACCTTCTTATTTCGAATTGAGGAAATATGAGACGTGCATTTTGCGAATCATAATTCTAGAATGATGACTTATAAATGATTGAAAATACAATGACTAAAAGAAGAAAATCCTTGCATTACTCAAAAAGGAAAAGAAAATAAAAGAAAGAGGAAGATAATAGAAGTATATAAAAAAAACAGTGATTCGAAGCTCAGATAAAGGTTTGAATTGACGGAAATCCATCGTTTTCTTTAAAACACGAACAATTCGAAAAAGGAGAAAGAAGAAAAGGAAAATGGGTGATTTTGGAAACCTTTATTGTCACAATTAAGATGAAAATATTTTTTGCATGCATTTCATACATTTAGAAAAAGAGAGAAAGAAGAAAGAAAAGAAGGAACAATGATAAAGAAATAAACAGATAGAATATTTTTAATTCGGTGAAACCTTTAAAACCTCAGAGTACTATATGAGATGCGAATTTTTTCTTTTTTCTTTTTTTTAAGTTTCAGGGCCTCCTTGGTCGGAGGAGCACTTTTCAAGATGAGAATTTTTAAAGTTTCAAGGCCTCCCTGGTTGGAGGAGCATTTTTAAGATGATAATTTTAAAGTTTCAGGGCCTCCCTGGTCGGAGGAGCACTTAAAGATGAGAATTTTTAAAGTTTCATGGCCTCCCTCGTCGGAGGAGCACATTTCAAGATGAGAATTTTTTTTAAAGTTTCAGGGCCTCCCTAGTCGGAGGAGCACTTTTCAAGATTAGAATTTTTTAAAGTTTCAGGGCCTCCCTGGTCGGATGAGCACTTTTGAAGATGAGAATTTTTAAAGTTTCATGGCCTCCCTCGTCGAAGGAGCACATTTCAAGATGAGAATTTTTTTTAAAGTTTCAGGGCCTCCCTGATCGAAGGAGCACTTTTCAAGATGAGAATTTTTAAAGTTTCAGGGCCTCCCTCGTTGGAGGAGCACATTTCAAGATGAGAATTTTTAAAGTTTTAGGGCCTCCCTGGTCGGAGGAGCACCTTTCAATATGAGAATTTTAAAGTTTCAAGGCCTCCCTCGTCGGAGGAGCACTTTTCAAGATGAAAATTTTTAAAGTTTTAGGGCCTCCCTAGTCAAAGGAATGTTTTTAAGACGAGATTTTTAGGGCCTTTTTGATCGAAGGAGCCTTTTTTAAAATAAAGATTTTCAAAAATTCAAGAATATTTCGCAAAAAAAAGGGGGGGAAATCAATCAACAAAAGAGAAGTAGGTCAAGAGCTGGACAAAATTGTAGTCTATTGTCTTTGCCCGATTCCTGATTCTCAGCAATGTGCAAAGAGGGGCAGCTGTAGACACTCAATTTTGTCCGGGTCAACAAATGAATATGGATTTATTTCTATTTTATTATTTTACTTTTTTATTTTTACTTTTTTTAATCTGATCAACATTCAATAGGGTACTGTTCCCCACATCCATGCCGCTTCAGTCACCCTATAAGCTGAAACCCAACCACCGCTTAGCTTCTCTTCCCCATGAACATTGATGTCGTCCACTGCTCAGCATCTCTTCCCCATGAGCATTGACCCAATCTGATCCCATCTACCCCAACCACTGCTCAATACCCCTTTCCCATACGCATTAACACCGGCCACCGCTATAATTCCCTTCCCCATGAGCATTAACCCAATCTCATCCCATCTTTGCCAGCCAATTCCTCTTATAAAAACCCGACTGTTCAACCAAAAAGGGGGAGAAAAAATAGATAGCAAAAATTACAAAAAAAAGGGGACAAGCTGAAGAAGCCTTTTACTGCTATATCTAAACCACCAGTTCCTGCTGTGACCAGACTACGCCATCACCACTACACTGCCCTCTCCCAAATTCCAGTAACCCATAACCCTCTTTCGAAAGTCATATACACAAACCACAACTCCAAACACCCACTTTCAACCCAAAGCCCCAAGCATCCACAGAAGTAAAGTATGAATATTTGAGAAAAAGAGAGTAAAAAAAACCTCGTTTCAGATTTCCCTTTAAGGAGAAACTGTTGGTCAAGAAGCCCGGTTACAGGTGTTCTTGGTGAAACGAGGAGTAAAGAGCAAGTTGGACAGTTGGAGTTAGGCCGACGCGTGAAGCAAAGAAAAACGCAGAAAAAGGAACGGAAAGGGAGAAGCAATTTGGTATGGACACATATTCCTTTTAATATTCCTTTGGGTTTATGCTTATGTCTAATATATTTGTTGACTGATTGACCTTGTAATGATATGCTTACACGTTGATCCTACACATATATTAAATTGGCTTTATGGATCTTGTACGTGTTGTCTATCTGCCATACACTTGAGAGTAATTATTGCTAATGGCTTGTGTGGTAACATGTATGTATTGTTTTTTTTATATATTATTATTTCCACTACTTCCAACGAACAAAAAGTATCCATATTTCTAATGTTTCTAGACAACTTCTTTGACGTGTGGACTCTTATGGCATGTGACTTGACTCTTATCTAGTGAATTGTTTAGAATTGTAGATATTTATATTTGTTGAGCTGTCAAGAAAATTTCTGAAAGTAATAATATATTGAAAGCAAGAGTAAAAAAGGGAAATATAAGAAGACAAAAAAAAACTGCCATTTAAAATTGCAGAATAGTAATAAAATAAACATTAACAGTAAAAAGGATAATGCCAATATAGAAAAAAAAACAAAAAAATAATAAGAAAGAAGAAGAATAAATAAAATAGAATGGAAGGTATTCGCAAAGTAAAAAAAATGCTGAAAAAAAATATATAAAAAATATAATTACTCCAATGATAAAATCTCAAGAAAATTACGCATAAGTAATTTTCTCGAAAAACTTTAAGAGAAGAAATTTCCTCTAAAGCCTCGCCAGCATAATGGAAGGCTAAAAGGGGCATTTTCAATAACAAATAATTTATATTTATTTCTCAAATTAAAAATAAAGTATTGAAAAATGATGTTGTCAAAAAAGGGACAAATAAGTAATAGCAAAATAAAAGTCATAATAATAACTTATTTGATTTTAGGAATAAAAAACTAAAATAAAAAATAAAATAACTCTAAATAGAATAAGAATGGATTAAACAATATAATGAATATTTGTAAATTGTAAAATTGAATATCAATTATTCCGATGATGAAATCTCAAGGAAATTACGCTTAAGAAATTTTCTTGAAAATTTCTAGATAAGAAAATCCTATTCAAGGCTTCACCAGCTTAATGGAAGGTCTAAATAAGGTTTTCAATAAAAAGTAATTTATATTCGTTTTTTTTAATAAAATAAACTTATTATGAAAATCAAATATGAATAATTAGTAGATTTATTATTGAATTAGAACGAGAATAATTAGTTATAAAAAATAGAAACGACATTAACGATCCATGATAATATAATAGAGATAATAATAAGAAATGGAATAAATAAAATTAGACATTAAAATTATAATGAAGGTAAATACGAATTACTCCAATGATGAAATAACGAGAGAATTACGCTTAAGTGATTTTCTTGAAAATTTTTAGGTGAGGAAATTATTTTCAAGGCCTCACCAGCTTAATGGATGGCCCGGAGATAGTTATCAATAATAAGTGATTTTTACTCGTCTTTTAAAAATATAAAATAAGTGATTTTAAAAAAAATATAATTAAATTAAAATTAAAATTAAAGCAATTAATTAAGAAGATAAATTTTTTTAATAATTCATGTTAACTATAATAATAAAATAACAATGGTAAATAATAATAAAATTTGATGAAATAATAAAATGAGGTGATAATAATTAATAAAGGTTATCGATTATTCCGATGGTAAGATTCCAAAAGAAATTACGCTTAAGTAATACTTTGTAAATCTTTAGGTCAAGCAATTTCTTTCAAGATCTTACCAGCTTAATGGAAGATCTAAAAGGAATTTTTGAGAAAAATAATTCATATTCATTTTCTAATAAAATAAATTAATAAAATTAAACATTTATAAAATAATAAAAAAACAATAAAAATAATAAAAACAATATAAGAATAAGAATAAATTAGATAGAAGGAGTCAACGTTAGGATATTTCATAAAATATTAAAATGAATCCGACGACGGAGCCTCTTCAAGCAAGTCGTATAGTACTACTTGAATACTCTTGAGGTGAGGAGAATTTTTAAGTTGTCCCATCAGCTTAATGGAGGATGCTTAGAAATATTTTTCAATATTTAATTATTGGACTTAAGATTAACTAAGGCAAATTTGAGATAACCTAAAATTAGTTAGTACCATTTTTGGATGGGCGTTGTGAGGGTGCTAATCCTTCATCACACGTAATTGTACTACCGAACCCTAAATTTGAGATGTAGAGCAGTCCTTATCCATAGTTTGAATAGGTGACCAATCACACCTAGATAGAATGGTTGGTGGCGACTCCTTTGATTTTAGTGTCTAGCTATTAGGTTTTTTCTAAAACCTAATACGTTATGACAATCACAAAGCAACATCTCTAAACAATCTGGTCCATCAATCATACTAACATAGGATCAAAGCGATCTTCGTTACATATATTCCGTAACTAGACCCATCAATGGTCACGTATATTAATATAATCAACGACATATATCAAGTATGGATGTGTAGCATGGAAATTACATGCAACGTGATCCCTTAAACATGTTTATTTCCAACTGGTCCTACTTTCAAAACCTTATGCTCAGCTGCAATTTGAAAGAATAATACTTTATTTCAGAGTTTCAGTAATAACAACAATACTTTATTCTGATCAGAAAAATGTCTCAATAACAAATAAATATAAATGAAACAAACTCTCACTATACAAGTATATCATCAAAGTGGACCACACCTATACGAGCAACATGCTCATGAAACACCTTAGGTGGTACACCCTTAGTAAGCGGATCCGCAATCATAGAGTTCGTATTGATATATTCAATAAATATCTGAAAACCTTGAACTCTCTTCTTAATAACAAGAAACTTGATGTCAATATGCTTTGACTTCCACGAGCTTTTGTTGTTCTTAGAGTATAATTCTGCGGCTTTATTATCACAATAAATCTTCAATAGCCTCTCAATGCGATCGACAACGCATAGCCCAGTGATAAAATTCCGCAACCATATTGCCTAGTTCGATGCCTTAAAGCAAGCTATAATCTCTGCTTCCATGGGGGAAGAAGCTATGAGTGACTGCTTTACACTCTTCCAAGACACAGCTCCTCTAACTAACATGAAAACATAACCAGAAGTAGATCTTCTACTATCAAGGCAACCAGCAAAATCGGAGTCTGAATACCCAACGATCTCTAAATAATTTGACCTCCGATATGTGAGCATGTAATCTTTAGTTCTCTGTAAATACCTCATAACCCTCTTTGCTGCTTTCCAATGATCCATTCCAAGGTTACTTAAATATCTGTCAAGCATTCCAACTATGTACGCAATATCTGGTCGCGTACAAACTTGAGCATACATGAGACTCCCTACTGCTGAAGCATAAGGAATCTTCTGCATCTCTTCCTTTTCAACATTATTTCTTGGGCATTAAAGCAAACTGAATTTACCACCCTTAGCAATGGGCGTGTCTCCTGATGCACAATTTTTCATGTCAAATCTGCTAAGTACCTTATCGATATAAGCCTTTTGTGATAAGCTAAGTATTCCTCAAGAACGATCTCGATGGATCTGTATGCCCAACACAAAAGATGCATTCCCAAGATCTTTCATCTCAAATTTATTTGAAAGAAATCTCTTGGTTTCATGCAATAAACTTATATCACTACTTGCTAGCAGAATATCATCGACATATAACATCAGAAGAATAAACTTGCTCCTACTGATCTTGTGATAAATACATTGATCAACAGTGTTCTCTTTAAAACAAAAAGAGGTGATCACTTGATCAAATTTTCGATACCATTGATGGGATGCTTGTTTTAAACCATAGATGGATTTCTTTAATTTGCACACCAAATGTTTCGATTCATCCAACACGAAATTTTCTGGTTGCTCCATATAAATTGTTTCTTCAATGTTACCATTGGGAAACGCTGTCTTTACATCCATATGATGTAGCTCCAAATCATAATGAGCTACAAGTTTCATAATGATTCTAAAAGAGTCTTTCGATGAAACAGGAGAGAAAGTCTCTTATAATCAATGCCTTCCTTTTGAGTGAAACCTTTGGCAACTAGACGTGCCTTATATCTTTCGATATTGCCTTTCGAATCCCTCTTGGTTTTGAAAATCCATTTACAACCAATTGGTTTCGCTCCTTTAGGCAATTCGACAAGATCCCAAACGTCATTATCCTCCATTGATTTCATCTCATCTTTCATGGCCTTAATCCATTTGTGAGAGTGAACACCTTGTTTGGCTTCACTAAAAGATTTTGTACCATCTTCTAGTCCTATATCAAACTCGTGGTCTTGGAGATAAACGATATAATCATCTGGAATCGCCGATCTCCTCTCTCTCGAGGATCTCCTTAATGGCACTTCCAATTGAGGTTGTTGTTGCTCTTCAATATGATTAGGTGGTAACCTAGGAGTGTCTTGATAGTCCGGATTTGCATCTTGAATAATGTCAGACATAATTGTCTGATCATTCTCAATTGCAACTGTAGGAACTGTAACATGTTCTTCCTCAAAGACAAAATTCCTGAGTTTGGCACCCTCATCATATTCAATATCCTCATTAAACTTAGCATTCCCTGTTTCGAAAAAGGATCTATTTGAGGGATCATAAAACTTGAAACCTCTCGATCTTTCTGAGTATCCAACAAAGTAGCTGCTTATTGTTCTTGAGTCCAATTTCCTTTCGTTAGGCTTGTATGGCCTAGCCTCAGCTGGACAACCCCAAATATGTAAGTGCCTAATACTAGGCTTCTTTCCTGTCCATAATTCATATGGGGTTTTAGCTACTGCTTTGCTTGGAACTCGATTAAGAATGTACACTACAGTCTTTAAGGCTTCTCCCCAAAGTGAGTCTGGCAAAGAAGAATGACTAATCATACTTCTAACCATGTTCTTTAGGGTCCGATTTCGTCTCTCAGCTACACCATTTTGACTTGGAATCCCTGGCATGGTGTATTGAGGAACGATGCCACATTCTGCTAAATACTTTGCAAAAGGTCCTGGACATTGTTCACCTGATTCGTCGTATCTATTGTAATATTCACCTCCACGGTCAGATTTAACGGCTTTAATTTTCCTACCAAGTTGATTTTCAACTTCAGCTTTATAGGTTTTGAAAACATCCAATGCCTAAGACTTCTCATGAATCAAGTATAGGTACCCATAGCAAGAATAATCATCTATGAAAGTAATAAAATAATGTTGACCATTCCAAGAAGCTATAGGGAATGGACCACAAATATCAGTATGAATTAAATCCAAGACGTTTAAACTCCTGTTAGCACCAGTTTTCTTGATATTTGTTTGTTCTCCCTTAATACATTCAACACAGATTTTGAAATCTGAAAAATCAAGGGAATCAAGAATTCCTTCTGACACAAGCCTTTTTATTCTTTGTTCAGAAATATGTGCTAAACGCCTGTGCCATAACATGGAAAAATTCTCATTAATTAATTTACCCTTTGTACCACAATTATTTATATGCAAGGATTCATTAATGTGTGAGGCATGAAGATCTAATTTATATAGATTATCAACTAAAGAACCTGTGCCAATAAGATTTGAATACTGGAAAAGACTAAATTTTCCATTTCCAAATGAACAAGAATATCCTGATTTGTCCAAAGAAGAAATAGAAATCAAATTCCGTCTAAATGACGATACATAAAAAGTCTCTTTCAAATCTAAATAGCAACCAGATTTTAATTTTAATCTAAATAAACAAACAGCCTCAACAGGAGCTCTTTCGCCATTTCCTACGTAGATGAATCTTTTAGCATCAATTGGCTTTCTGCTCCTTAGACAACCCTGCATAGTCACACTTATGTGAGTAGTTGCACCTGTATCTATCCACCAAGTGTGATTGGGTACTAAAGCCAAATTAACTTCAGAACAAACAAAGTTAAGAAGTTTACCCTTTTTGGCAAGCCATTTAGCATACTTGGAACAATCCTTCTTCACATGACCACCTTTACGGCAAAAGAAACAAGTGATCACCTTATATTGTTTCTGTTGCCCCTTAGGTTGTGAAGTTCTAGTATTTGCAGTGTCTTTTCCTGTGTTCCTTTTTTCTCTTTTTGTTGGCAGCAATGTCATTGGAAGAAGATGCTAAGTGAGCACTTTCTATCTTCTCTTGTTTCAACCTCTCTTCCTCTTGCACACACTGAGCAATGAGCTCATTAAGAGTCCATTTCTCCTTTTGAGTGTTATAACTTATTTTAAAAGGGCTGAATTGTGCAAGAAGAGATATTAAGACCAAGTGCACAAGAATGTCCTCAGACAACTCTAACTTTAGTGTCTTTAGTCTTGTAACAAGATTAGACATTTCCATAATATATTCCCTTATATTTCCTTTACCGCTATACCACATTGAAACAAGCTTAGATAGGATGGTGCTTGTTTCGACTTTTTCAATTGCAGTGAACCTGTCTGCAATTCGTTGTAGGAAACTCTTAGCATTTTCCTCCTCAGGCATTGCGCCTCTGATGGTATCTGGAATTGAGTGCTTCATGATCATCAGACTCATGCAGTTAGAACGCTCCCATTTTTCATAAAGTGCCCTTTCCGTAACTGTACTATTATCAGCAGGGGCGGGAGGTTTATCAGACCTGATCGCATAGTCTAGATCCATACACCCAAGCACAATAGTAACATGCTCCTTCCATTTCTGGAAGTTAGTGCCGTTAAGCACCGGGATATTATTCAGATTGGCAGATATAGAATAAACATTTACTGTAAACAGAAAAACAACAATAATAAGCTCACAATTAACAAATAATAATTTTGAGCCATATAAGATACCAAGCACAACATTAAAATTTAGTCTTTGGACAAAAATTTTAATTTGTAAGCGGTATTCTTAAACTTTATTAGTAAATATTGATAACCAAATCCTTGCCAACAACATGTCTTCCTTTGGGCCGACATATTGCATGCATGGTAAAAAATAATTTTATCACATATTTACTACTTTATTGCGTTTGTAATCCGGCAAAAAAAACCTTCCTTTGGGCCGATTATTTTTCGCAGGGATTAAAAACACAGTCATTTAAATTCTTTAAATGACAACCTTAATTTTCAAAATAAATAAATTAACATAAAAGATGTCACTTTGGTGGCATTTTATATTAATTTAATTTATTTAAAATTTTTATTTATTTTTAACATATTATGCACATATACAAAATATTGAGAGTACACAAAATAATTCACATCAATAGGGAGAGTGAGTACTGTCAATCAACTCAAAATATCATAAAATATTTTATCATGAAATAAAATTTCAGAAAATACATGCATAATATATCAAAACATCGAAATTACAATGAATATTAAATAATAAATATTTAATAATTTCAAAAAATTCCAGAAAAATCACCAAAAATTTTAAAATAATAAAATATTCTGGACTGGAGAATTCGTTGGCCATATCGCCACCAGATGACAGCGAGTGGGTAACACGCGCCACTGCCGCGCGTGGGGAACGTCCCAGGCGGGACTGATCATCATCTTCCTCATCCCGACCCGACTGGATCTGAAACAGACCTGAACGGGTCTGTTTCACTCCTCTTCGATTTTTGACACCCTTTTTTATGTGATTTTGCAAAATTAAACACAAAATCATGAAATTAAACCTTTATTCTACAAAACCCAGGCCAAAAAACAGATCAAAACAACAAATAATGATGTTTAATTAGATCAAAAAGATTTAAGAAAACTCCATGAAAACCCCCAATCTTTTTCTTGATTTCTTTCAACCAAAACAAAAAATATACGGAAATTGTGACTTTGATTCAACCATATAAGTCACAAGAAACAATTATCATCAATCAATTTGAATTAAAACACATAAAATATTATTGTTTTGGTTAAATTTTAATTTTGGGATTTAAAGAATTTTAAAAATAAAATTCATCAAACATGAGACAAAATTCCGGAACTTGTTCACATGATTTTAATCCTTATTTCATAAGGAATAAAAGCCCTAAGGCTTTACACAATAATTTTTAATTCTCAATGATCAAACATGATAGGCTCTTGATACCACTTGTAGGAAAATTAATACAGATAAATACACCTAGGATCTCATGTTCAATCATCAAGAAAAGATTAATATGGAAGCGTATCTGAATCCATTGGAATTGATTTCTTGATGTTAGAGTCTTCCACGTCTAAATCTTTTGAGAGAATCTGTATCTCACTCAACGATGAGATATGTTGTGAGAATTAAGTTATGTTTAGACTGGGGACCATAACCTATTTATATTTGAAATATATTTTATTTTATTTTGACCCATCATGAAAATAAAATATTGGGTCTCTACACATTGCAAAGCCCATACAAATTGAGATGTCCTAAAGTCCAATAACTTAAACTTTATTTGATCACTTCTAAGTGGACTAAATAGATAGCTTGTAATGTGCAATTAATTGATATATGTAGACCCACTAAATAATTTCCCAACAAATTCATAATAATCTATTCTACTTTATTTATTATGTTGTTAGTTAATGTCGAGGATATTAATTAGCATGTCAACTAGGAGCGTTTATGGGCCAACTTGAGTTCAAGTAAGGCTTAGGCAATATATTAAGGGATTAAAAATTAGCTCAAGTTTGGACGACTTAACTCTTCAGACCTAAATTTTTATCATAATAAAATATAAAAATATTAAAACACATAGTAGTTAATAAGTATAACATAATAAATTCAAATAAATTATTGCAAAAAGATTATAAGAAATAAGAAAATTGTAAATTAAAGTCTTAAAAAAAGCTCAAATTAAATTGCACAAAAAATCAAAAGTAACATAAAAATACATTAATTTAAAAAATAGTAAGAAATTATAACTACTAAACTGAATCTAA
Source organism: Heritiera fomes (assembly GCA_032173925.1). NCBI lineage: Eukaryota > Viridiplantae > Streptophyta > Magnoliopsida > Malvales > Malvaceae > Heritiera > Heritiera fomes. Next base: position 36,739,405 of record JAPDPM010000008.1, read on the forward strand.
TCGAGCTTGAACTTGAAATGATGAACTCCAAGCCCAACTCGACTTTTTATCTAGCTTTAATTTTCAAGCCCTAATTGTTTAATGGGCTTAATATTTTTGTCAAGCCTACCGAATTTTGAGCTTGGACAGAGAATTCAACTCTTAAACAGGTCTAATGTCAACCTAATCGATTATTTAATGAATATTTAATGAGAACCTTTAAGAATTTGAGTTTCAAACGAGAGAAGTGAAAACCATGAGCCTTTTAATGAGTTCTCTAAAGTTTTCCTTTTATTTTTTAATTAATTACATTTATGTTAATAAGTTCGAAGTAGATGTTGAATTTCAAGATGGATGTTGAATATTTAACCTCTTGGTAGTGTATCATATAGTGAAAATTTTATGCACTTCGTTTTACTTTTAAATAAAATATTTCTACTTTCTTTCTCTTTTCGGTTCACATTGTTTAGACCATATCAAATTTTAATAATAATTTTTAGTCACGAAATGCAAAAGATTTGTTAGTAAATTGTTTTCTCTTACTATATTGGTGATCTATTATAAATAATTTATTTACGTACCAGGGAATGTTATATACGATATTGAGTTTCGACTAGCTCCGTTAGACATTACAATTGGATCCGAAAGGTAAGGATTTGCATCAATTACACATGATTAGCAACGAAGGAGAGGGTGACTTGAAGTCATCGACTCAAACATTTTATTTATTTATTTTTTTTGTTCATTGACTCAAACATTTTATTTGATTGTATCACACACACATATATATTTGAACTTTACTTGATTTGTTATTAATACTATCCACGATATATAAATATATATACACATTACTCAAATGATAAAACTAGACTCAAATCTCAAATAATCTTTTCGATACCCAAACAAAATTAAATATTACTGCAAACTTGGCCATCATAATATCTATCACAATAAACATATTTAAATTTTATTAAATTCTTAAAGTAGTTTAAATTTCTAAAATTATCATCAAATTATTAATTTCTAAAAAATAAATCAAACTATTTTTCTCACCTAAACCTTTTTTTGTAATTTTTGAGGAAGTAAGATTCAACTGGTTCTTTGAATTGAAAACACATATGTTTATAATTAAATCAAATGTTCAACCCATTTTGATTTTGAAGAAAGAAATAAGTTTCAATTCTTTTTTTTTAAATTAAAAACACGTACATTTATCATTAAATGAAACGTTCAATACTTAAAAATTTATGCTATTCATTATATTGACATTAGAGACGAGAATTAGGATATTTGACTTCATTGGAGCAATAGTCACATTTCAGATGCTCCTGTCTCACATCTTCATATACTTTTCTTTGATTTGGGTCTAATTCCCAAAACTTTTCTCCATTCCAAAACAAGTCAGGTGAGTGACATTCATGAGCGTTGGGGGTTTGGGCATGGCAATCATCAATGCCAAATCCTTGGTAATTGGCTTTGAAGGGAGCTGAACTCCAATTTACCAGCTTTCCTTGTGCTGCCCAGTTTCCTTGCCAAATGGTACCCTATGCTTGCAATGGTTGTGATGGGTAATCTACTCTTAGATTGCTCTTGTTCTTAAATACCCTTATTGGAGTCTCATCCACAAAAAAACTTGAAATCTCAAAATCGAAGTAGAAAAACTAATAAGTAAGAAATGAGTTAAGGTGGTTTGTACGTTACCAAAAAAAGTCAATTATTCTTAAGATTCAAACTCAATTGAGCGTAGTCTAGTCGATAATCATTTATATTTATAAGTTATATTATTGAATTAATTATCATAATAAAATATATGATGGATGAGGCAATGGAAAATGATGCTTACGCAATTTGATGTTCATTCCATAGAATTTTATAAGTATGAAAATCGACTGTGGGATCAAACCAAAAGGAAAACTGTTGTTCTCTTCCTCTCCTTGACCGTTTATGAAAATATTTGTGTGTAAAATATAAGATCCATCTCCTCTCAAGAACTCGAAGTCGATCTCATCATGATTACTTGTATTTGAAATTAACTATCAAAAACCAAATCACCATTTCAGACAACTATGAACTCTGTAATAAGCTAACAATGAGTTTAATTAAAGTTATGATGAAATATAAGTATATAATAAGTAACAAGACAATATCTTACGTAAAGGTTGTGATGATTCCTGTAGTGTCTTTGTCTGGTAACTTGACTTTCATTTGAAATAATCCAGAGCCATAACTCATTCTCGATCCGAACCCAGACCCTGGAGTTTGGTCCAAAGATAGGTGAACTTCTGTATTATCTTTGAAGTATTGGATACGATCACATCCATATTCAACCATGTAGTTTTGTTCAAATGGAACATCATCTAGAACAATATTTGTAGCATGAACAACAACAACAACATTAAAAAATGCAAAGAAAGCAAGCAAACTATAATCCATTGGAATATATTGTGATCAAAGTGCATGCAAAAAATTACACTTTTGGTTGGCCGATATTGGATTATTCTATTTATATTGTGAACATGAGCATCTCAAATTCTTGTAATTCATTTTACTTTTTGATTTTTGATATCAAAAATATTATTTAATTTTTCTTTCTTCATTAACTTGGTAATCTTGTTTTTAACTAATTTGTTTTCAAACAATGCACTGGCTAACACATGGAAGTGTTTTGAGTGCTATTCTATATTTGATAATAATTAATTTAATGTTGCTTAGCCAAAGAAGGCGCAAAAAGAAAAGATAATGCTTTTACATAGCACCCAATAATCACTAGTTAGGTTTTGGTGCATGTCAATTTGAACAAGACTTATGGGTGTCTATATATTTTGGTAATTGTGACTGTTAAAGATTAAACCTTATCACTGAGATTAAAAGTGCAATACTATATTAGCATATTAACAGATAATAGATGATATGTTGTTGGCATGGCTTACCATATATAATGTATGCATCTTAATTACTAATATTCTATAGAATTATTCCTTAAATCATTGTCCAAAATATATATGGACTTTGACACATAAAACTAATCATGACTTTAGATATTTATCAATAATTTGAAAGAAATATATTTTTACTTATAGAGAACATTCTTTTGAGCAAGCATGATATAAATATATATATATATATATATATATATTTGTATGTATGTATGTATGTATGTGTGTTATTTTCAATTATAAAAGGTAAAATTATCTTAATTATTTCTTTTTGTGGTGTAACGTATCTTAATTATTTCATTTAATAATAAATGAGTTTATTTAGATTCCATTGAATAAATAATTTTACTTTTACTTTGTTTTTCACTATTTACAAATTTTGCATCTTTGTTTTTAGAAAAATTGCTTTAAAGCAAAAACAAAAACCAAACAAAATATAATAGTTGATTTAAAATGAGAAAATGGTTAAAATATGAGATTGATTATAACATACTTAACTTATATAGAAATAGAATTATGCATTTAGTTGTACAAAAGATATTTTTATGTATTTATGGTTTTTTGTTTTTTGAAAACATTAAATTGTGAAATTGTCAACTAGTTTTGTTTAAAGATTGAATTATCCACCTCAAATCCAAAAACTTTTTCAAATTTTTATATGTCTTAAACAAAAAAATTAATCTCATTAAATTGATTTGATTAAAATAAATGAGGTTTAATGAAAATGAGTACATCTTGATTTCACCATTTAAGGTTTACGTTTAATCCAACGTAGTTAATTATATATAATATATTATTAATTTAAAGATAAAAATATAAGTAAGATTTACAATATTTAAATTTCAAAAATTAAACATTTGTTATAATATATTATATCATTCTATATATGTAATTCAACTTTTATTCTTAATTTTTAGTTTGAAAAAAAAAATAAGAGTGTTTGAACAAATCTGGGTGGATTTTTTTTTTAATCATAATCTGGATGGATTTTGATTCTCTTACTGCATGTAAGAACGAAATTTAAACAAAAAATTAGGTTCGAAGACTTGAGTAAGATCAAACTCGATGGTAGATAGTATGATGTTGAAACGGCTTACTATACCATATATAACGTATGTATCTTAATTACCAATATTGCATAGAAAATTTTATTGAGTGGGAATATTGATAGTAAATTTACTACACAAAAGATATGGAGGTTGACACGGAACTAATCATGACTTTAGATAATTATCAACAATTTGAATTTTTTTCTAATTATAGAGAATGATTTTGAACAAACACGATGTATATTGTTTTCAATAGAAAAGGATAAAATAAGTATAATGATTATTTGATTTAATAATTTTGAGTTTATTTTGATTCCGTTTAGTGAATGCTTTTACTATTTGTTTTTCGAAATATTGCTTTAAATAAAAAACAATAGCTCTATATATATATATATATATATATATATATAGAGAGAGAGAGAGAGAGAGAGAGAGAGAGAGAGAGAGAGAGAGAGAGAGAGAGAGAGAGAGAGAGAGAGAGAGAGAGAGATGATTTAAAATGAGAAGATAATTGTAACAAATAAAATGAGAAAATAATTAAAATACGACATTGATAATTTGATATATAATATAATTAATCGATATAGAAATAAAATTATGTATTTAGTTATGTCAAAAATACCAACAAATGATTTAAAGAAGTAAAAGTAGATTTCTTTTTTAACTATTTAGATAGAGTTCAAGACGAGTCTTTACTGTTGACAGGGCTTTACCATTTACTACTCTCAACTCAAACAGAAATAATTTTAGACCGTTAAACGGACAAAAATACATGTGCTTATATCAAAAAAAGTTATGTCAAAAATATATTTTATGTATTTATTTTCTTTTCTATCCAAATGTCTTTTTTTTATATTTTTGTTTTTAAAAGTATAAAGTAAATTACAAAATCATTAACTAAATCTGTCCAAAGATTAGGTTATTCACTCAAATTCAAGAGTACTATGAAAGATTTGAATAAGATTTTTTCTTTTTCTTTTTTTGCTGAAAAGTGGAACTTAGCATAAAAGGAACAAGTTTACATGTTTATATTTTGCAAAGCCGGGGGGAAACAATTCCTATTAAGGGTCCGTTTGGTTCGGGTATTTCAGTTTCTCGAAAATATTTTTTACATTTTCTAGTGTTTGATACATGTAAAACATTTTCGGTCAATGAAAAATAATGAAAAATGAAATTCAGTCAAATGAAAATCTTTAAGGATTTTGGGAAATTGTCTTCCCATTTTCAAAAAGGGAAGACAATTTCCAAACTTATGCCACTTTTAAGAAAAAACTTCCACTAAAACTCAACCTAATCTATATTGGATTAAAACAACAAACAACAAAAAATATTTTTTAGCATATCAACCAAACAACAGAAAATATAAGGCTTCATTTGGTTCATGAAAATATTTTTTGTTTTCATTTTATATTTTCATTTTCTGAAAACAAGTTTTCATTTTCTATTTTCTGAATTTTGGAAAACTTGTTTGGTACAAAAAATGAAAACTTGTTTTTGAAAATGAAAATATAGAAAATGCGTTTGGTATCTACATTTTCAAAACAATAAATATGAAAAACAATAACTAAAAAATTAAATTAAATTACAACTTTTGAAAACAAAGTAAAATGTAACTAAGTAATAAAAATAAATTATAAATGAAATAAACACAATAATTTAAATTATTAAAATGTACTTTAGTACCAAACAACTAACAACACCTCCAAACCAATAATTATGGGTTTTTGAAATCTCAATTTTGTCTATAATTATTCCATAAAGACGTTGCAATCTCTTCTCTAACTTGAGTCATTTCAGCTGTTTGTGACATATCAAATGTAATTTGCTCGTTGTTTGAACTGGCAGAAGTTGCTTCTATGTCATCAAATTCTTGCATGTATTCTCTTTCACCCTCTTCAAATAATTCATCTTTTTCAGCTTCCAACCTAATGAAATTATGCACAATACAACACGCTTTCGGTATATAACGTTGTTTTCTAAGAGGACAGTTAGGCAAATCTCTCAATATAGCAAATCTTTTTTTAAGCACTCCGATGCTTCGTTCAATCACATTACGAACAGAAGAATGCCTTATATTAAATAATTCCTCCTTCCCTCTAGGTTGGTGCCTACTTATAAAGTCTCGTGCATGGTATCTTTGTCCACAAAATGGTGCTAAAAATTCAGGTATTTTTGGGTATCCAGCATCCACCACATAATATTTACCTGTAATATCAATATTAAGAAGTATGAAAACTAGATGAACAATATTTACAAATTAAGTAGTTATTAGAAAAAAAATTAAATTAATTAAAAACATACCAACACTTGGCATTAGAAAAGAATTTTGTGCACCAGAATTATTTAATACCGCATTAACAAAAATTGTTGTGTCATGAGCTGTTCCCTTCCGTCCAGCACATACAAATGTAAAAAGCATGTCATGAGAGTAAGCTACCATTACATTCTGCGACATATTTTGCTTTCTATTTCGAAATGGAACTTTCTTTGATGCAGGAACCCAAGCCGCTGTTTCAGTTCCATCAATAGCTCCAATACAATCCTTAATTAACAACAAATATATATATATATATATTATGTGATTCTCTATTAAAAGAAAAAAAAGAAAAAAATATTTATAAAAAGATAGTATTATATAACATACCTTGAAATATGGAAACCATTTAGGATTTCTAGCAATTTCTGGTTGAACATCACCTCGATCTCTTTGACATATGATTTTAGTTCCCAATTTACAAACAGCAAGCAAAACTTTTTGAAACCATGTAGAAACGTTTCAATTGAATGTTGGAATCGATCACTTGTAACTCTTTGTCTTTCATTTTGACCAATTATATGTAAAAACATTGCAACTGCTTCTTCCACAAAAACCATTTTTTCATCATGTAAAAGATGTTCCGCTTTCAACCTATCACAAAAATTTAAGAAAACATGTTTTCTCATGCGAAACATTTCATAACATACCGTTGGATTTCCATCTAAAATCTCCATAATATATGCCTTTCCACTCAGTATAGAAGTCCTACATGGCATCTTGGGCAAGTAGGTCTTGTAATACTCATAGGCATATTTTATAAGTATAAATTGAGCCATCTCATCATCTAAATCAGATGAACTTTCTGAACTAGAGCTAACACTTATTATAATTACTTGCACAAATAACAAATATCAATGTTATATTAACACATTATACCTGCTATAATAATTTTAGTTAATATAACAAAGTTGAAAGAGAATTTATCAATCACTCAATAATAATAAATAATTTCATGTATTCCACACTATAATGTTAGAATATTATTACATCACATAAAAATATAAATCAAATATTTCACCAAGCAAAATAACAAACACTAGGGTGCTGTTTGGTTGGGGAATTTTATATTACTGGGAGGAATTTTTTTCAGTCAAATGATTACCATGTTTGGTTCGCGGAATAAGATTCCGGCCAGTAATTTTGTTTACCAACAATGCAAAACAGTGCAAAAATGGGGGGAAAATTATTCCCCCCTCATCTTAAGGTATTTTTTTTTTCGGGGGGAATCCAATTTTTTTGCCAATTTTACCTTCCAATAATTATATTTTGTTTCCATTTTACCCCTAAACCTATTTAATATTACAACCATGTTTTTTTTTATGAAGAGAAAAATGAATTTAAAATCAAATGGACCAGTAAGAAGATGGACCCTATGATTTTTGATTAATCAAAATCAATTTAATATAGTAATAGTTTGTTAAATCAAAATAATTTACAAAACAAAAACTGTTGGCTCTTATAGGCAATACCGAGAGGGGGGTGAATCGGTTTTTAGCTAGCCTTAAGCCCGTTTTTCGATTCTTCTAAATTCTCTAGCCTATATGAATATTTTCTAAGTTCTCTAGGCTATTCAATCATGCAATATAAATTTAATTCAATGAGCACAATATAATTGTAAATAAAGAGAGTAGGGAAAGAGAGGTTTACACAAGCGATTTATAGAGGTTCGGCTACCTTGCCTACGTCCTCTACCTTGAGACGCTCCCAAGGATTTTCCCCAAATTCACTATACTTGAATTTGTCTTTACAATCCCTCTTTTTACAGGCTTAAGAGAGTTCTAGGCTCAAGAGAAACCTCCCTCTTTTTCTTAGGCTAAAGAGTAACCTCCCTCTTTTTCTTAGGCTAAAAAGAAACCTCCCCTTTTACAAGGTATGAATTTGTTTACAAGTGGTGCAATCAAAGAAGGCCACTAAGTAGGCAAATGATTACAGAAATTAGGCACAAGTGAAAAGCTATACAAGATTTGTGCTAAGAAATACAAGAGATATGTGAATGATGGAAGATGAGACTTTATAGCTCTTGATTTGTTGTTGAGGCTTGAGGATTTGAGGAATACGTGTTTTGGAGTTGCTGAGTAGTTCCTCTTGCTTTCTTTAGCTTCTAAGCCTCTATTTATAGTCCCTTGGATGTATTCTAGCCGTTGGGTGGAGCCAAATCTCGGATATTACCGTTGTCTCACAAAAACTAGCCGTTATAAGCTATTTTCGGGCAAAGGGATCGATCCCTTCCCATAGGGGATCGATCCCTTCATTCCAGATTCAATTATTCTGGGCTGAGGGACCTTTTCTTGCGTTGAGATGCTTACTGCCAAAAGGGGATCGATCCCTTCCCTTAGGGGATCGATCCCTTCTCTCCAGAAGGTGATTTCCTGCACTTTTTGAGTTAGAAATGATGTGGTCTTTGATCCTAATCCAACCCAAAACATTTTGGCTCTTTTGTGGGAGTTTTTCTTGACTTTCTCAAATGAAAACATAGTCCAAAAATTCATCAAGTGATTTTCTAAAATATTCAAAACATTTATAAAGTATTAAGACCAATAAAGATGTATCATTAAATTATGGCCTTAATGTTTGATATGATCACTTGAAAATGGATTGAGAAAATCATGTGTGATGAAGCAAATTTACAATATGAATTATAACATTAAATCTTACTTAAGTTTTTGTCATTTCAAAATATATATGGCAATTTAAAGCTAACAAAAACCTTATAAAAAAGGGACAAAATAAATAAATAAATGAGTATCTTAAATAAATAATTAATTAATTAATTAATTTAAATATAAATAAATAAATGAGTATCTAAATCTTTTTCTTTTAATTCAAGTTATCAAACCCAACGTTAATTCAAATATGAAGAAGGAAAGATTTAAGAAAGCAATCCATTAAAAAGGAAGGTATTATTATGAAATAATTTACTTATTCAATATCCTATAAACAAATGGAATAATTAATTAACTTGTGTTAAAGAAATTAATTAATATTCCCCAAATGAATAAACTTAATAAATAAATATGTTAAAATAACTTCTATCAACGTGTTATTCATTTTAAATCAACTATTTATTTACTTTAATACAAAAAGGGTAGTATAGTAAAATTTACCATTTAGTAATTTTAAATTCCTTGAACCAAACACAGAAATCTTATATTCCCACAAATACAATCAAACACAGGAATCTAATATTCTCAAGAATCCGTCAAGTAAAATAATTTTTCGTCAAATGATTCCCAAAGGTAATCCTAAATTCCGTGAACCAAACAGCCTCTAAAATTAAATAAGACAAACACTAGGATTAAATAAGGCTATCCACCCAATCTCGTCGCCTTGCATCAAACATTCCAACAAAAATTTGCCTCTATTTTGCTGATGTGAATTTCTCTATTGCTTTATTATAAGAACATGAAGAAACGTCTTCCATTTTTTCTAAAAGACTCATGCAGTTTCCTATAGAATAAGAGTCAAAATTAAAATCAAAAGTTGTACTTCCACTAGCAGTAGATGATCTATATCTCTCAGCTTTTGCTTTAGCAGTTTCTTCTTTTGCACTTAATGTAGCTGCCCATTTCTCCAAAACTATATCCAACTTCTCCATTTTATTCACCTTGCTAGATCAACACTCACCAGGAATCAAATGCATCTTACACTTTTTATCTTTTCCATTCTCTTCATCTTCTGAACCATTACCTCTAAAATCAACATGCATAGAACCTGATAAAAATTCTTCTTCCAGGCGCCTTTCTTCGGTGGGAGATAATGGATCTTCGATAGATAATTGTTGAAGTTTTCCAGTTGTAGTAGTAGTGTTGAATATTTCACCAAGCAACTCATATTCTGCACAGCCTTGTTTTTTGAATTTTTTGAAATCTTTATTTTTCTGCATAATAAAACAACAAACGCATAAGATTAATAAACATATATTAATAATCTATAAGAGAAAAAAGAAATATAAATTAATTTTACCTTAAAAAAATCTTCCCAAATTGTTTGTGTCGCATTCACAATATTGGATGTCACATCCCATTTAACTCCAGTATGTCCAATTAATTCAGAAAAATGACGATAAGTGGTACTCAATCGATTGAACTTACCCTTCAATCTTTGAACACCATAATCGACTCCAATAGTATCATGCAACTCATTGTTGATTTCTAACGACACTTTTTTTTAAACGTAGACGATTGCAACTTTCCTTCTCTTACTTTTCTAATTAAGAGATGAATAAATGTTGTCTCTTTTTCTTTTGGCCAATTTTTCACATCAACTTCTTTACCTTTCCCTCCCATCTAAACTACTATTTAGAGAACAAGTCAATCATTGATAAAGCAATCAATACCATATATCAATAATAAAATTTGTCATGCTATTACAAGTCCACGAAACATAAATCATAGTTTTATAAGGATTTATGAGTTAATCATCAAGAAATACATGATAAGTAGACAATAGGAACATAAATCCAACAAATGTATATCACATATAAAGATATATGTAACAAACAAATATTATATATATAAAATATATATAAATAAATAGCAAGACAAGATTAATTTGGAAGCTTGTCTCGGTTTGGTGGGTAAATCCCACCAAATTGGTCTGCAACGTGCAGATATATTATAAAAAAAATAAAATAAAACAAACTTAAAGGAAAGTGATAGGCAAGAAATAAGAAAAAAAAATCTCTCTAGTAACCCTTAACACTTTGACTATTATTGATATGAGTTTACGGTATTCAAATTGAAGCTAGACTGGTTTCAAGGATATATATGAACACGAATGATAAAATCACAAGATATCAATCAACTGTCAAATTTTTGAGTCACTATCATCTTGCTATTTATTCTTATTTTCTTCTTCGAAACAATCATGGCAGACAGAATAAAGATGATATATGGACTGGTTACAAAGAATTCAAACTGCATGAGATGTCCATTCTGAGTTTTACATTTATTTTCACCTTGCTGTTATTAGTGCTGTCCTTTGTAACAGCTTGTTTTAAGTGAAACAGAAAGACGATGTGCAGTATCCAAAGGTTTTAGTGCTCTATTCATAGCCTCCTAACGTCTAGATTAAAGTTGATCAGGGAAGAAAGAAGAGTCGTAGCTGGAAAGTTCAACAGTATGTTAAACAGAAACTGACATAAAAATAAACTTTGGTGTTAGAATTATTTTGATAGATGCCATTCGGGTAAGGTTCAATCTAGTCTGAATTTAGAAAGTCAAAAGCAAGGTTGTTGGCTTTTCTCAACATAAACCAGGAAAAAGAGAGGTTTTTTTAATACTCGACAGCAAAGCATATCTTGCTAAAGCATGAGCAGCCTTGATTGCTATCTCTTCTCACATGCTCTATCCTTATGCTTCTAAAGTTTCCTTTCAAAATTCTACCCTCTATTATCATAGTTCTTTGGGCATTTTAGAGGATGTGCAAGGCTTGAAAAAAAAGGGAAATAGTGGTTGTTTAGGCAGTGTTTAGAGGGCAGAACAGGGGCATTTGAGGTTTGAATTTAGGGTGATATTTTGATGTTGTTTCAGGCGTGAAAACAGGGCATATTTGGAAACGAGTAGGCACAAATTAGGGGTTCCTTTGGTGGCTGTCATGAGGCTTTAGACAGAGGTGAAAATGAAGACTGATTGAGACAAAACATGGCATGTGTGAGATGGATATAGTTTCAATGCTGAAACGTGATTGGTACAGACACAATTCAGGGACTGAGCAAGTTTTCGAAACAGTGGTGATTGAGGCTAGATTTGGCTTACAATATGGTGGCTAATTGGGGATGCCATTTAAAGCTTAAAACATTCAACATCTGGTCGAACTAACAAAAAAAAAGAAATAAAAAATAAAAACAGAGCCACACAAACAAACCAAAAAGAGACGAACACAGGTTATTCAGATTTAAAGGCCTAAAAGTCCTAACTATTCTAGATTTGTTTGCACAGTCCAACAAGTCAAAGGTTGCGTGTAGTAAGTATATTATTTCTTAGCCATTTTCTTTTTTCAACATTCCAGGTATTACCATGCCACTTTCCAATTTATATTACCAATTCATGAGAGCGAGAGAGCACATACACAAAACAACATTAATAAAATCTTCAATTATAAAGAAGACAAAAAAAAGAATGAGAAAAGTTAGCAGAAAAGAACCTGTTTAACGGACAATGGTGGCTGACTTTTTAGTTTCAGAAAATCAAACAAAGTGAGCAAGAGAAGAGGAATAGTAGCCAACAGCAGAAGACAGGGAATGGCAAAAGAAAAATAAACAAAAAAACCCTTAGATAGCAACCTAATAAAAGATATAATTTTGCATATATGACACTTCGAATCTAGGACATTTAAGTGAAAGTTTAAAAATTTAAAAAAAGCCTGTGTTTTAGTTTAAAAATTTTTAAAAAGCCCATGTTTTCTCCTTTTTCATTTCTCTCGAGTCATTTCATTGAAAATGATGAAAACATCATTTTTTTTTGTTTTCTAAATTTAGCCCATTTTCATTTTCATTTTCTAAAATTTTATTTTCCATTTCTTTAACCAAACATGTTTTCTCTCATGTTTTCCTTTTTCTATGAAAATAAAAATAAAAAACAGCTTTATTTTCATGAACCAAACACACTCTTAGTTTTTCCAAAAAATCAAAATTTCATAAATCATTTTACAGAAATCATTTTTTGAAAGTTATTTTATGCGAACCAAACGGAGCATAAGTCTAAAAAAGCCTGTAATTTAACATTTGCAGGAGGAACATAAAAAATAACAAAATCCATCTCTTGGAACATTCCCAGCTTGGCCAGCACATCCACACATGTGTTTGCCTCTCTGAAAATATGCTTAATCTTGGCATTGCCCAGCTGTTTCAAGAGAACCCTGCAATCATCGTAATAGAATAATAAGGATGAGAATTATTAACTCTATCTTTAACATACCTGAGCACAAGTTGAGACTCGACTTCCACAATGATATTTCTAATGTCGTGGTTAACAACAAGCTTCAATCCATCGTGAAGTCCCCATAAGTCAACATAAACACTCAAAGAGATGCGAAGTTTCCTAGCAAAACCACTTATCTAATTACCCAAATTATCTCTAAACACCCCACCTACACCAGCTCTGCTAGGATTTCCTCTAGCAGAATCGTCGATTTTTAGCTTAAAGTGGTTAACTGGAGGGTGAGTCCAGCCAATGTTCACAATTTTGGTTTGTTTAGATTTTTCTCCATGGTAATGACTGCCCAGAAATCTTTGGTTGACATTCTAAGTTTGTTGAGCCAAGTGTTTGCTGATTCAGCAAAGTTCTCAAAAACCAACTTGTTTCTATTAGTCCATAAAAGCCAAATGGCTTAAGAAAAGACAGCTTTTCATGACATTTTGAAAGGATCAAAAATTTTTTAGTCACAACAATTAATCCTTACCCATTCAACCAAGTCAAAACTCAAAGATATCTTGAAATAATTAGAAGGTTCAAGGATTTCCCAAAAATCCTTGGTTCCAGATTTGAATAAGAATATTAAATTCATTAAATGAATTTTGTTAAACTAACTAGGTCTAATAAAAAAAAGAGATTGGGTCTTGATTTCAACATTAAAAGTTTAGATTCAATCTTGAGAGTTAAATTATATAACGAATATATATTATATATCATATTATTAATTTAAAGATAAAAATATATGTATTATCTACAAATTTTAAATCATATTATTAATTTAAAGATAAAAATATATGTATTATCTACAAATTTTAAATTTTAGAAATCGAACATTTTTATAATAAATATTGCATGTATGTAATTAAATCTCTATTTTTTATTTGAAAAAAATAATGATTGGTTGAATTTGAATTCGTTTTTTGCATGTAAAAATAAACTTCAATAAAAAATTAAATTCGAAAAATCGACAAAATTTTATTTCCTTTGAAGTGTGTTAATACCTTACTTAACTCTCATCAGAATCCATGAATCGATCTATATATTTGATCAAATGAAACGAGTGTACTTTTCTTCTTACAAAGATTATATTTCATAAAAAAAAAAAAGAATTTCTGAATATAAAATATTTAAATTTCAAGGCTTTAAGCCCAATCCGACCCGGCCTATTAACCACAGCCCTTGCCCCCTTAGTCCGTTAGTGTTACTGTCCCATCTTACAATCATATCACGTTTAAGTCACGTGATTTGGATTGAATGCTGCCACGTAAGCCCGACATTTGTTTTATCTCCTTTTTTGATTTTTAATTCACATTCATTTCCCGCTCATTTCTACAGTTCATCTCTTTCTCTCTCTCTCTTCATTTGACAAATCGCTAAAGCCTAAAGCCAAAATCTCTCACTCTGCATCTTCTCCCTAAGCTCCCGATAAAATCCTCTTTCCAAAATACCCTCCACCGCTCTCTCAATTTGCAGATCGGGGCCCTAACCTACTCGACATGAACCATTATCACATCTACGAAGCAATCGGTCGTGGCAAATACTCGGTACGCACTCTTATTCTCTCAGATTTCGCAGAAGTTTCGTCGCCGGTTAAGTTCGATTTTGCGAATTTTTTACTTATTTAAGTTCTCCATGTTTTGTAGACTGTGTATAAAGGAAGGAAGAAGAAGACGATTGAGTATTTCGCAATCAAAAGCGTCGATAAATCACAGCGGAGCAAAGTTCTTCAAGAAGTAACATCCGTTTTTTTTTTTAGATTTTTTGAATGATTAATACTAGTACCGAAAATTAATCTGACAATTATGTAATTTTAATTTGTAATTTTACTGGAGAAGATCTTTGTAGAAGTTACAGCTGTTTCCTTTTTTTTTCTGGAAATTTTGAGATATTGATGTTTAATTACTAATATCAGTGCAAATTAAGCTTCTAAAGCTATTTATGCTATTTTTAACTTCTATTTTTTCTCTTTTTGCATGAATTTTTTTTCAGGTTAGGATACTTCACTCTTTAAATGATCCAAATATACTAAAGTTTTATTCATGGTAAGTTTTTACCAATTTAAATATTTTACTAAAAGTTTTCAGCATATTTAATTTTTTTCTCAGTTTTGTTACTTGTTTTTCAAGGTATGAAACTTCAGCGCATTTGTGGTTAGTTTTGGAATACTGTACAGGCGGAGATCTCCTGACCTTATTACGGCAGGTACTCATTGATTACCTCTTTTTCATTTATTTCTAAGCAGGAAAGCAACTGTGGAATTTTGTTAATATGATTCACTAAGTCAGATTTGAGGTTCTCTATCGGTATGCTAATTTGGAATCATATTTTGAGTTGCATTGTCCATTTTTTATTGATGTGTTGCAGGATGGTCAACTGCCGGAAGATTCAATTCATTTTTTGGCCTATGATCTTGTCAGAGCTTTGCAGTAAGAATATATTTTCTTTTTTCCTTGTTTGTTTAGAGTTTGTGAATGTGATTGTTTTCTAATACTTCTTATGTCTTTTATGAGGTATTAATGGAAACATTTGTTGTTATTAGACATTTACATTCAAAAGGGATCATTTACTGTGATTTAAAACCATCAAACATCCTTTTGGACGAGAATGGGCATACAAAGGTACATAACTGCTATACCTTTCTCAAAAAATCGAGTTTCTATCATTGTACTTCCTATGCAATTGAGTTTCACATTGTGTATTTGTGTGATGCAGTTATGTGACTTTGCACTTGCCAGAAAGTTGAGTGATATATCAAAAACACCTTCTTCCATGGTAGGTTTTGTTAACCATTGTGACATTGCACCCTATACATGATCTAAACTGCCAATTTAATCAAGTTTTTTAGGTAATCTTTGATTTTTTCCCCTTTTCTATGATTTTCATTATTGTGCTTTTTACTGTATGCACTTGTTTAGCTGCCACAAGCGAAACGCGGAACACCCAGTTATATGGCTCCTGAATTGTTTGAGGATGGAGGTGTCCATTCTTATGCATCTGATTTTTGGGCGCTAGGTTGTGTTCTATATGAGTGTTATGCAGGGAGGCCTCCTTTTGTAGGAAGGGAATTCACTCAACTTGTAAAGTCCATCATCTCAGATCCGACTCCTCCACTCCCAGGAAGTCCAAGCCCTTCTTTTGTCAATATTGTTAATTCTTTCCTGATTAAAGATCCAGCTGAAAGAATAAAGTGGTCTGAGCTTTGTGTTCATGCCTTTTGGAGGACTAAATTTTCTGTAGTACCTTTGCCTCCTCAGCCTGCTTTTGAAAACATGATTGAGTCATATGCTAAACCATGTCTCTCAGAGCATAATGGTGACAGATCAGCTCAAAGCAAGACCCCTCCTAAATATAGGGAAAAAGATTCAAAAGGAGGTTCAAAAAAAGATGAGAATTCTCTGGTAGGTTTAAGAGGCCATGAGATACCAGTTAAGGGTACACCAATTGGCCGTAAAACTCAAACAAAGGCTTCTGGCAGAGGAGTGGATGAGAAGCATAAAGATCATTCCAGTGCTATTAAGCGTGTGAACCTCATGAGGTTGTCTAGAATAGCTAAAACAAACTTACAGAAGGAGAATGAGAAGGAAAATTACCGAAGGCCCTTCCCAAATAGCTCTGAGTGTGAATCTGAAGTTAAAATTGAGAACACTGATATGGAACTTGATTTTGATGAGAACACTGAAGAGGAAGGGCATGATGAACCAGATGGATCGGATGTCCCAACTTGTACAACTGAAGACAAGTTTTCAAGTCAGAATCAACAACAGCTCAAAGTGGAAGAGAAGACTAATAACATTGACCGATCAGACAGCCCAGCTGTGAGCAATTTGCCTGACACGGATGAATCAAAAACATTTGGCCAGGAATTAACATCAGATCATGTTGAAGTGGCTGCTACTACCCCATCCAGTGTTGGTTCCCAACACAGAAACCAGAGAATTAACGAAAGTCCAGGGTCTGCCCTTGAGTCTGATTATTCAAAATCATCCAATAATATCTCCCAAGTTTTCTGGCATCCTTCTGATCTTTCAGTAAGACCTGTAATGCCAAGCAGAAAAGCTGATAAAATGTCAGAGGTGATTCCTTCACTGCCATTTGAGGCATTGCAACCATCTGATTTCATAAAAATGTCAAAAGAACAACTGGATGCACTTAACAATAGGATCATATCAATATTCAGTGGAAACGCTGGTATTGGTGAAAAGCAAAATGTGATCAGATACCTTGAGATGCTTAGTAATAATGCAGATGCAGCTAATATTTTGACTAATGGTCCAATAATGCTCATGCTGGTCAAAATGCTTAGGCAGTCAAAGACTTCAGCTTTGCGTGTTCAACTTGCTTCATTGATTGGCTTGCTGATTCGGCATTCTACTTTTATTGAAGATGACTTGGCAAATTCTGGAATTTTAGGTGCACTTACTGATGGTCTTAGAGACAGGCAGGAAAAAGTGAGAAGATTCTCTATGGCTGCTTTAGGTGAATTACTGTTCTATATTTCCACTCAAAATGAACATGCAAGAGATAACATTCCACCAGAATCTCCATCAAAAGACAGTAGGCCTGCATCTGGCTGGCAGGTTTGTTTCATAAGCCACTGCTCTAACTTTGTAGTTTGTATACCAGATAACTGGAGTCTTGACTTTCTATGATATTGCTTCCAATGCTTCCGTTCTTCAAACAAGTTGGAAACTGCAAAGTATAATTTTAACACAGAGCTGTGAAGTTTTGAATCACATGCTTTAAGAGAACTGTTGCTTGTGCAATGCCCTTATGCCTTTTATATTTTCTTTCCCTGCTGATTTTCATTTATTGTTTCTTCCCTTATGGACAGGTTCCAAATTCATTGATTTCACTGGTGACATCAGTTTTACGTAAAGGAGAGGATGATATGACTCAACTTTATGCACTTAGGACAATTGAAAACATTTGCAGTCAAGGAGGCCACTGGGCAGCTCGTTTCACCAGCCAAGATGTGATTAGTAACTTGTGTTACATTTATAGGGCTGCAGGGAAGCAGGAAAGCATGAGGCTAACTGCAGGATCTTGTTTGGTTCGCCTTGTTCGTTTCAGTCCCCATAGCATTCAGTCAGTTATAGACAAAATTTCACTTAAGGATATCACATCTGCTCTTATCAAGGGCAGTCTGCGTGAGCAGCAAATCAGCTTAAATCTTCTAAATATTGCTATGCTTGGAAGCCATACGTTCTCAAATGGACGGTACCTTCCATCATTGGGGGAGGACAAGAATCTGGTGCCTAGTCTTGTGTCTCTTATCGAGCAAGGAAGTGAAGTTTTGCGGGGCAAAGCACTTGTTTTTGTGGCTCTTCTTTGTAAGAATGGTAAGAGGTGGTTACCACAATTCTTTTGCAATGCAAGGTTACTCTCCACAGTGGACAGATTGGCAAAAGAGAAGGATAACTATCTACAGGGGTGTCTAGATTCATTTCTTCATGTTGTGGCATCCACAGTGCCCGGCTTGCTGGATGGTATAACTGGAGATATTCAGCAAATGATGGGAGGAAGGAGACATGGGCAGATTACTGCCCTTACTAGTCGTGCTGCTTCAAAGAACAATATTCATTTGTTCCCGGTCATTCTGCATCTTCTTGGGAGCTCATCATTTAAAAACAGAGTGGTGACTCATCAGGTCTTGCAGCAGTTGGCAAATCTTATCCAAGTTGTGGAGACACCATTTCAAGTAAGTAATTGATATAAGCCATCCTTACTTGTCATCACTGATTATAAACTTTTGACAGCATATCTTCCTATTTCTTACCATTTGAGGTGGACAGAGTGGGTTGTTTCCCCTCTTATGCCAGAACCAGAAATATTAATAAATAAGATGAATAATCATCACAAATACTGATATATGCTATCTTTTTCATTGACCAGGGACGGGATGACTTCCAAATAACATTGTTACGGGTTCTGGAATCTATACCAGAAGAGTCTCCAGTAATTCTTGACAACCCTAATATTTTTATCCGTGGTATTCTCCCCAGCCTGGCTATTCTTTACAAGGGCAATAAAGATGGTAATGCCAGATTTTTGTGCCTGAAAATTATGTTTGATGTGATGGTCAGTTTCTTGAATGAACCTTCATTAAACATGAAAAGGTCAGAGGATCTTAAATTGGTATCTAACTCTCATTTTCTTCCTCTATACCCCACCTTGATTGAAGATGAAGATCCCATTCCCATGTATGCACAGAAGCTTCTAGTGATGCTAATTGAGTTTGAGTATATTAAAATCCCAGATATTTTAGATCTGAAAATGGTCTCAAAATGTTTTGAATTTTTGCTTGGTGATCTGACAAATGCAAATGTGAACAATGTCAAACTGTGCTTCGCTTTGGCTTCTGCTCCTGAGATGGATTCTAAGTTACTTTCTCAGCTAAAAGTAGTTAGGAAGATTGGAAATCTTTTGGAGCTTGTATACGCAAAGGATATGGAAGATTTTCTTGAACCAACTCTTGGCTTGTGTAGGGCTTTTCTTCTGCGCTCTGTAGGCAGGAGAAAAGGTTTTGTTTATACAAAAGAACCCACACTTCTAGGTGATAGTTCTTCTGAGTCAAGTGGTCCGGTTGATCAGCAGCACTGCATAAGAGATATAATGGATTTTGGCAGCAATGTCGGAGTCTTGCTGGAGTTAAGCGCCTCTCCTGAAGCAAACGTTGCAGATGTGGCCTCCGAATGTGTTGTATTGCTGCTCAAGGCAGCTCCAAGGGAAGCCACAATCGGATTCCTGACTAATCTTCCGAAGGCAGGTTCAATACTCGAGTCCTGGCGCAAGGGCATCTCTCACCTGCTCTTGCAACGGATTCTGCACGCTGTTGGTTATTCCTGTAGGCAATACCTGTCACATGCCATGATACTGTCAATATCCATACCTGAAATTACACGGATTGAAGGCGTTGTTTCTGAGCTGAAAAGCTCAAGTATACCTGGATTAGCCAATGTTGCTTCCCTTGTAGTCTCAGAGTTGCAGCGGCTGCCGCGTTGCATCTGAAGTCCTTGAGGTTGTCTTTCTTTTTTGCTTGTTTTCTTTTATAGATGAATAGATTCTCAAATTTACTTGCGTGTTTCAGGCATTGCGGGAGTAACTGGTTTTTTGGAAAGGACATGAACATGATGTTTACGGAGTTCTGCACTTTGGTGATCAAAATGATCCATGTTTGAGGTTAGTTATGTTTCACTGCTGCTCTTGGCGTGTAACTGTATAATCCATGTATACTTCGTACTGTCATTGAGGTATTATATTCAATTTAAGTTTTCCGTTTGGAGAAGTTACCGAAAAGAAAATTCTGTATTTTTTTTTGTATTTTTCAAATCTTATTTAGTTTATGCCTTTTTTTTTATAATTAGGGTAAAAGTTGGGATCTTTTCAACTTAAATTTAAGTTTTACAATATTTCATAATTTTTTTAATCAATTCTACCGTCGATTAATTTATGTAGTTTTGATGCAAGAGGGACGGACCAATTTCATCTTCAGTCTTTGGAATTATCTGCCTGACATATTTCTTGTTTCAAAAGGCCACTCAAAGGCTTAAGCTCACTACTTACTAGGCCTATCCATGGCCTTGTTTGGCTCAAGCCGCACGTGAAATTTTCTAGCTCGGCATGTCCTTAAATATTAGTTTATTAATAAAATTATTTTTATTGAATATTAATATTAAAATATCAATATAAAAATATTTTAATATTTTTAATAATAGTTCTAATATAATCAAGTCAAAATGACGGTTTCTTCGGATTTCAGATTACCGTTGTTTTATTTTTGAATCGTAAGTAAATTTGATTACGGGTGGATTCGAGTTGAGTTTAAATTATATAATAATAATTTATATATATGCTTAAATTATTTGGGTTTGACTTTTGGTTCAAGTTTTTTTTTGTTTAATAATGCAAAGTTTGGGCTTGGCTTTGTCCACCTTAATATTATTTTTTTTATTTTTTATTCTTTTAATCTTTTTAAAGTTTAATTTGATTTGTACATTAAAAATATATAATTATATATAATTATATTTTTTAATTAATAATATTTTATATACATATAATTATATTATACTTGATAAATAAATTTAAAAAATTTTAAATTTAATTATATTTTCGTCGAGTGGAGCTTGGGCTTCGAAGGGTTAGCTTAAAAAGTTTGTTTAAGTTCGTTAATTGCATTCGATATTTTTGTCGAAGTACAATCAAATATCAGATAAGTTTTCGGACTTAGATGGGTGGCTCAACTCTTGAGCAGGTTTAGTGCTAAGTGACCAACAGAGGGTTTGGAGTGTTGTTAGGGTGCAATTGAGTTTGGCTCGATTCGAAAATTCAAAATTTGAAATTTGGATTGAGTTCGATTGAATTTAGTTTTTGAAGTTCAAGTTTGATTTGATAAAATACTTAAATTATTCGAACTCAATTCAATAGATTCAATTTATGAATTTTCAATTATATATTATGAAAGTAAATGATAAATTAATAATAAAATATTAAAAAAAATTTTATAAGGTTTGCGAGTTGTTTGAATTGAGTATCAAGATGTTCAAACTCAATTCAATTTGTTATCTCGGTAGTTTTAGCTCTAGTTTGGTTTTAAAATAAACAAATTAAATTCGAATAATTATTGAGTTGAATTCAAATAATTTACAAATAATTTGATCAAATTCAGCTCGACTTATTATTAGAATAATTTGAGCTAAGTTTAATTTCAATATAAATAAATTAAATTCGAATAATCATTTAATTAAACTTAAATAACTTACAAATAATTTGTTCCATTTCACTTTAAAATACTGTCAATTTGATTGCGGACGGTTCATTGCCCTGGAACTTGTACTTCTACAACCACTTAAGATTGCCTGGCACACTCATCGTCTCGTCGTACACCTAAAAAATGAAATTTAACAACTGAATCTCTTAATTTCGCTCTTCAAAAAACGTCAGGTATGTTACATTTTTTTAGTTGAGAAATTAATATACTTATTTAAAATCTATAACTTTCTCAGCTGTGTAATCTACTTTGATTCCTGCAACTATGAACAAAAAAAAAAAGACAATGCGAAACTATATGCTTAGTTTTTACAATTAAAAAACTTGAAAGATAATGTTTGAATATTGATTTAAATGTTTATGTTTTTATTATTAAAAAGTTTGAGCTTTGAAGGTTTAAAATTCAAACTTAAGATTTGCATTTTTCTTAGATCATTGTTTTTATTGTAAAAAAAGAAAGAAAGAACGAAAACTTGAACGATAAAAGAATTTGTATTTTCTATTGGTAAGATCTACTTCTTGTTTATAAGGATTAAAAAATAGATTTGTTTGCGAATTGAGTAGTTGCTTTTGTTCGATTTAATTTAGATTAGATTTTGAACAACAATTTTTATGTTAGATTTGAATAAATGAATCTTAAATAAATCTTTAAAGGTGTTAACGAGTTTAGTTCAGTTCATCAACACCATTTCTACTGGGATATTCTTAGTCTTGCCATTTAAATTGTGTGAGCAGAAGTGTTTCTCTTTTGGTGAGGGGTGGTTAGAAATCAAAAGTTCTCTTAAATCAGTTTGGTGAATGACAGTTTGCTTCGACTGCCTTGAGCATAAAACATTTAGTTTGCTTCAGAGTAAAATTGGAAAACCAAAAATCAGATGTCTTTTCACTTCTACTCATGTCCACGAGGGTCATTATTCCTTGTTCATGTTCGAGCCATTGTCTTCTCTTCAGTAAATCCCGTAGTTTCCGGGTACTTCACTTTTCCTGTCGAAACAAGTGTTCTTTCTCTATTGACATCTTTGTCCCAAAAAAATTCTTGCTTAATCTTTCATCAAAGTAAATAGTGTAAAACTAAAATCCCCAATCTTATAATTAACTTTGAGTTTCCAGGTTTTGAGTAAAACTCCATCAAATAACAAACTAGACACAGTAGTTTGAGTTGAGATTGATTAACCGAAAAACATGGATTTGCCAAATTCACGGGTTTGTCAAGGAATCATCAGCTAACAAACATGTCACAACAAAAATTCACTGATCTTCCTCTTTCTTTCTTTCTAAATTGCCCACCTCTATTTTCTCATCACTGGCCCATTGTGGTTTGCCACGTGGCAGTTGGCCCCACTGACATCCCCCTAGTCATACCTTTTCAAGGGACTCCATGATCACTTCCTATTCCCTACCTAAAGGCTCCCACCCTTTCTCCACTTTTCTTTTGCTTTTCTTCTTTTGTTTTTTTCACTGGAAAGGATTGATCATTACCTGATATTATATACAAACATTTTACACTCTTCAATAAGTGTGACATTGATTTCTTTATCATTAGAATGGCCTCCTTTTGGTTTCTCATACTCATGGCCTCACCTTTACTATCCTTAACTTCTTCTCAGCTAAGTTCGGAAATCCCTACTATTCCAGCTTCACCAGTATCCATGTCTGATCCTCCTCTGTCTCCTTTACAAGAGTTGTCACCAGATATTGCTCCCTTACTGCCATCTCCTGGTGGAGTTGTGTCTACAACTGGCTCATCCATGCCCACCATTCCTTCCAGCCCAAGTCCTCCAAACCCCGATGACTTCTTGGCGGCAGGCTCCGGCTCTGCACTTCCACCATTTGGATCATTTCCAGCTTCCTCCACATCTCCTCGAACTTCTGTTGGGTCTTTACACTTATCAGCTTTTTCAGTTCTGCTAGCCTTTTGCTTAATGCAGCTTGTTAGAGTACTGTAAGTTAAATTACTGGTTAGAAATCTTTAGTCTTTGCTCATCTTCTTCATTTTTTTTTCACCTTGTCATCTTACATGATTATAATGTATCTAGCTACCTACTCCTAATACAGTTATTTGCCTTTGCAGCTCCTTTTTAGTACTTGAAATAAACATGGATTTTTTTTTTCATACAGATAGAAAACACTGAACTACTTGAATAAGTTGCATAGGATGGAAATTTTGTCTTTTATTTTGAGTCAAATAATAGAAATTTGTTAATCCAATTATTAAGTTTCATAATCACTTTCTTATTTTATAGGTTAATCATTTGGATTAACAAATTTTCTTTTTTCACGCATTCTTTTTTTCTTACTGAGCGAAGCCTTAATGTAATCTTTGCCCATCTGACATTTTATTTAGACATGAAATCCGAGATGGATAAGTTGTTCAGTCTCCCAGGGCGAGATGTAGTGGGGCATTTGATCGAAAATCATATATTCTTCCTAACTGAAGTTTTCTTCATGGATTTTAGATCCTTAAGGACTTTGGTTTTCCTTGCTTCAAATTGCTGATGAACAATAAGGCTGGCAATGGTTTTGTGCCCCCAACCGTGTTTAGCATGTGAGACACAGCAGACGACCAGAAGTTTGATGTTCCTTTTGTTGGAGGATCCATCACATGTTGGTTAATCATGCATAATATAATACGGGTGCTTGGGTGAACCTGTTTGTCTGTTTTGTCTTTCTCTCTCTTTTAATTTTTCTTCCTTCCTACTTTTGGAGTCCCATGCTGCAGTAGGAAGACCAGACCACCTTCTTTGCTCTTCCATGGTGAAATTTTTTTTTCTGTTCATGGGAATGGTAATTTCTTTATTCATAAACTGAATTAATTACAAATAAGAGGTAACTAGCTCTTATTCTTTTTGCTTAATCCAGCTTTGGGATCTAAATTCAAATTTAAAAATTTAGTTCTTTTTTTTCTTCACACAAAAGAAGCTTTATTAGGTAATGATCCACCATAATTACAAGATTGTCGTTTCTTATCTCATCTCATTGCTCAAGTGTCAATCTTTTCGTCAAAACTTTTGAGAGTTTTGAGAATAAGATGTTTATATTAACTTTAAATTTAGAAAAATTACCTTGGACATTATCAATAGAATTTTTAAATTTACTGACAAAATTAGTACGATGAAAATGAAAAGTACTTTTAAAATATATTAAAAAATAAAAAAAATATATGATAACTTTTAATTCACGAAATTAAAAAAATTTCATTGCTAGGATTTGAGTTAAAAAAAATTGTGATATATAAAATTTGAATTCAAATTCAAATAATCTCAATCTATATTTTTAATTTATGGATAATTATTACATACACTGACAGTGGAGTTTTTTTACTCCACAAACAGCGTTAAGATGACATGTGTTACGATCTTAACGCTGTTTGTGGAATAAAAAAACTCCACTGTCAGTGTATGTAATAATTATCCTTTATTTATATATAAAAAAAGCTATCTCTTCTATAACTCTTTCTTCTAAACAAGTAACATCACCAGCTGGTACCAAAGATAAAATGTGATTCACCAAGAGAAAAAAAAAACAGCTTCTGGGGACGTGATTCTGTCAAGTTTTCAAATTGTTCCTTTATTAAAAAGAAATGGAAAAGAATTAATAAACTCTGGCTCCAAATTGTCCTTTCCAAATAACGACGAGAAACAAAAAAATGGCCGAGCGGCGAATACTCGGCCATGTTTATACGGCCGGCGCCAGACAGACTTGCTTTACGTTACCCTTGGCTAACTTTGAGAAAAAAGCTTCTGGTTCATTCAGACCAACTTATAACGTTAATCTCAAGACAACTAATGAATGAAAACTGAAAAGCAATCGAAACCATTTAGATGACAGGGTGCAATAATAATCTTTGTCTACTTTTAATAAGCAAGTTTCAAAGATTGATCATCACTAATGTTTACTGGAGCTTGGAGATGTCCCCGCTTGTACCAAGTTGCCTCTTCATGTCACAGGTACCTTTTGAGTTTAGACATAATCTGGGCTTCGGGTTCGGATAAATTTCGTAATTTGTAGTTTTATATAATGTAAAATTATATTTGTATTATGCAAAATACAAAAATTTTATGTCAAAATTTATATCAATATTCTTAACATAAAACTTATTTATATATGATTTTTATCAACTTTTAATTTATATCACTTTCATGTCTTTTTTTCATGTGCTTTTGTAATCATATCATTGTGCTGTCTTTTTTGTTTCATGTGCTTTTCTAATCATATCATTGTGCTGTGTTTATAATTACCAAGTTTAGATTCGAATCCAAGTATTTCTCGGGTTGATCAGGGTTTTTTTGGGTTTGCCTAGGTGTATTCAAAGGTTACAAGGATCTATTCAACATGTTCTCTAGATGAAGAGTCAAACCTATGGCCTGTCATTCACTCTCCTTTTTTTTTTTTGGTCGAAACTCCTCGGTTTTCATTTTCGGTGACTATTCCGGAGTCGGAAGAAGCAGAGCGTGATTAGACTTGTTTCTCTCCCAACACTGACACTCCATACACAAGTCAAGATTCGAATCCTGACCTTGCTTAAGGGACGAGGACCGTTTGCCACCCACGCCAACCAGTTGTTGATCACTCTCCTTTAATATCTATTATATCCTATGAAAACCCTAAACCAACCCAACTCCTCACTTATCTATGGAAAAAAGTAAGTAATGCAAGTAGCATAGAGTCTAGAATTTTCAAGGTGGAAACATGCTCTCGGCCTAGAGTAGAATGTATTTTTGATAACATGATAAAACAAATGCCTAAAGACAACAGGGAAATGAGACATTTGAGTTATACATAAATGGTAGACAACGATGAACAGCCAAACTTCAGGTTGGTTCATCAGATAAGATACTTTAATTTAAATGTTCCATAAGCAACAAAACAACCTAGCAAACTGTTGGCAGCAACATTTTATGCGCCTTTCTTCTCTATTAGCTTCTCAATCAGATCAGCTGCATCCTGAACAGTGCTAATGCTCTGGGCACTTTCTTCTTCCACACTGATCCCAAACTCCTCCTCGAGTCCCATGACAATCTCAACCTGAAACAGGAGAAATTGGCAGCATTCGATGTCAATATTTTGATTTGAATTATGAACATAATAGACCCACCCGATTCATACATGCAATATAAAAGCAGAATAAACAACAGATCAGACCAAGTCAAATAGTGATTTTTTTAATAATACAACATCACGAGAAGATTTTGACACAAACATCCGAAACTTAAAAAATACTAAATAACTTCTGA
Organism: Heritiera fomes; assembly: GCA_032173925.1. Taxonomy (NCBI): domain Eukaryota; kingdom Viridiplantae; phylum Streptophyta; class Magnoliopsida; order Malvales; family Malvaceae; genus Heritiera; species Heritiera fomes. Next base: position 36,766,600 of record JAPDPM010000008.1, read on the forward strand.
GTGTCTATTCCAGCAAGAAACAAATACATAATGCACATGACGTTATTTACAGGTGTTAAAGCATAAAGGTTAATAATGAGAGGCAAACAACTGATAGTTACTACATCCAACGAATCAGGGTAGATATTTGGTTACCGTGTCAAGAGAATCGGCTCCAAGTGCAGAAAACTTTGACTCTCCAGTGACAGAAGAATCATCAGATAGTGCCAGTTGCTTCTTCACTATTTCACAAACTTTGTCCACAGTCTCTGGTTTGGCCTGAACATATTAACAATCCCATAGCTGGTTAAGCACGTTGATTATGATGGAGAAATGCATGTAAAGGCATCACATCACCACAAATGACAAAAGGACCATTTCCCCATTATTGTAATGTGATTGACAAATGCATGTAGAACTAGACAAATGCAGAACATACTTGATATATAGCAACTGGTCAAGATTATAAAGAATATAATAATCCATTATATACATATGCATGATAAACTGGAATTCTTCAGATTGATAAATAATCCTAGAAACAGCTCTGACTTGGGCAATACAGCCATGGTTAATGATCTTTTTGTCTGTATGATTACATATTGACAATCATAACTCAACGTTAAATGGTCCCAATGTTGGAATTTGTAAAGTCTAATAGGACCCAGCTCATATGACACCTATGCAAAGCTAGTACGACAGTCTCCCTGCCTGGTCAGCGAGTGGGGGTCAAGAAGGCAAATTGTCACCCGAAAAACTTACGATGCGAAGGCCCAATATTTAGGCTCAGTAAAACCCAGTTACTTTAAGTTTTCCTAGCTTCACTATAATATAAATATGTAATCTTTCTTCTTATAAAATGTTCTAGGAAATTAATAAGAAAAACCTAGTGCAATCATGGACGTAAACAAATTGGCAAGCCACGTAAATCTTGTCTTGTGTGTGTAATTGTTCTTTCGATTTTGTTTATTTGCTAGATTTGTTCTTAACACTCCATGATGATAGGTTAGTAGGCTATCTTGTTTGGCACTAAATGAAAATGCATAGCTAAATGGATAAGTTGATGAATGCAGAACCACAAATTCAAGCAAAAAAAAAAAAGGGCAGATGAAGGGAAAAGCATACCGCGCAGGAAATGCGCGTGCGCAAAGATCCTGGTCGCATTGTAAGAGATGGGAAGCTAACTGAGTTGACATTACGGACCCCACGAAGAGGTACCTGCTCAAACAGAATCAAATAAACTTATCAAAAGCAGAACATCCATACAGAACTAGGAAGTCATAATTCATATGATAGAACTGGTACAGAACATGAAAACTGATGCAGTTGCATGTTTGACTGGCAATCCATTTTACACCTTCAGAAACTTTTAAGTACACCTTAGCATTTGTTAGATCTCAAATTCAACCTGAACAGAACCAAAGTCGAGTTCTTGAACTAGGCTTTTTTAGTTGATTTAGACTTGGGTGTTTTACAGAAAGCAGATTGACAATCAGCTCGATTGAGTTGGTTTGAAAAGCTTTGTTTCTTCAATCAGAAAGGAGAGACAACTTTCGTTGAAATGATAAAACAATCATACAAACTGATCCTATATCATGAAAGATGAAACTTTACTATTTCAAATCACATGAAGCCTTTAAAGTCTGTAACTTTATTAGAAAGTTCATGCAACAAAAGATCAAAGATTGCATCTTTCAGCTACTTACATGATTGCATTCTTAAATTATTCAAATTTCACCATCAGAAAACCCAGCAAGGAAAAACCCTTAAAAATGAATCTAAAACAACCCAAAATGAAAAATCAAATCCACCACAAACTCTGTTATTACAAAAAAAAACAGAACATTCAACTTCAACCTTTTTAACCAAACCCAACATAAAGACAACAATCAAAAGACAAAGAAAAACATGAAAAATAAAAGATCAAGATGGGAAGTGACCAGGGTTGGCTTGAAAGAACTTGAAAGAGGAGTGAACTTCAACGAAGCTCCAGTTAAAGAAGCCATTGGACTCGATTTCGATAGACTCAAGGAAGAGAGGGAAAGAGAAAGAAGAGGCGGAGATCACAAAGACAGGAGAACGAGGAGAGGGTGTTTAAGTCTGAAAGAGTTCTAAGACTCCGACATTTTATAGAAGCCTTGTTGTTTGCCTCTAGTTTTTTGGTTGTTGAGATTTGTTGGCCCTCGGCCATTCCCATTTTCCCTTTTCCATAGTTTTCATCGAAAAGATTTTAAATTCCCACGCTTTTTTTCTCCCAATTTATTTCTTTGTTTTTAAATGTCTTTATTAACATTTATGGCAAGGATGGTTTAAGTTTTTTTTAGCCTATATTTGATTAATTGATTGTGCATTATATACTCTGTGTTTATTATAAAAAGGTTAAATTATCAATAAGCATAGTTAAAAAAATATAAAAATTCTATTAAAAAAAATATAGACGTTCTTAAAAAAGAATTAACAAAGTTGAAAAATATTTCTTTTTTAAGAAATTTGTATATTTTTCAACTTTGATCATTAATAATGTGTTACTTTGTGATTAAATGATAATATATAGCAATTATATATTGTTAGTACATGAAATATAAATCTTTTCTAGATTTTTAATCAAATGAAATTTTATAATATTGATTTTGAGCAACGGTTAACACAATCATACTTTTGTTTTTAAAATATAAAAATTTTACAAATTTAAAATTGAAATCTCAATGTATATATTTTCCTTTATTCCAAACAAAAGATATTCATTGTACAAAAAAATCTTATATTTTAATTTTTAACAAAATTATGTATGTTAAAACTCCTACTCATGTGAATATATTTATAGATATTTATAAGAATTATTAAAATGAACCAATGTTGCAAATTGTGTTATGATTCTAAGATTTAGGAGAGAATTTAATGGTAAAGTTATAATTATATTTTTTATTAAAATATTTTTAATCGTGTAATAAAATTTAAACAATTATGAAACTAAATTTGAGTGATTAAGTTCATTTTTTACATAAAACTTTAAAAAATTATTTTTTTTAATAATTGAAGATGGAGTTGTGATTTATTGGGATCTAAGTCGAACAGCATGTTACAAATTTTCCTTAACCAATTTAACAAAATATTGTTGAAAGAAAATAATCTTTGACTCGCTTGATTGAATTAGAAAGTAATGGCAACCACTATTGGTTAACCTAAAACTAGAATTGCATGTTTCATGTTTGCATAGTACATTGACAATTTGCAGCCATGGGCCAAAATCTTGCATACATTTTGTCTTAAAACATGAATCCATGAATATGATTGTATTTGCATTCCTATTAACTAGAAGACACCATTAATTTTGAAGAAAAAGAAAAAGAATTCGAATTTAATTTTTTAAGTTGGGAATCATATATATATATACACACACACATTTTTGTTTATTATTGAACCAAATATTCAAATTACAATAAGAATTCTTCAGTAATTTAGTATTCTTGAATTGTGATTGAAAAACATTTTTGACCTAGAGAAAGTTAGAAATTAGGTTAACTAATAATGGGGTTGAACCATCACTTGGCCCACCTAATTTTAATTCTTAATTTTTATCATAGACCATGAAGCCTTTTCTATTTAATCTCCCAATTCCCAACTAATTTTGCCATAGCCCATAAACCCTCTTAGTCATCTAAGATTAACTAGTTATATTGATTGGATTGCCTAACAAAATTCTCCTTAGAAAAAAAATATTATATATAATTAGAGTTCGTTTGATACACTAGTAGTAAAAAATTTTAATTTCATAGGTAAAATTAAAAAACAGTCATAATTTATTTTCTATATATCCTAAAGGTATGCATATATTTTTTAAATTTCCTTAATAAAATTTAAAATTTTCACTTTTTATATCCTAAAAGTATGCATATATTTTTTTTATTTCCTCAATAAAATTTAAATTTTATTGACAATATTCTCACTAGACATTTTCTTTTTCTAGAAAAACCTTTTGATGGTATTTCTTTTATCATTATTCAACTTTAAGACAGAAAATAAATAGAAGAAACTGCGAACAAAAAATAAATAAAAAGGCATATGCTTTTTTTTATTAAATTTCCCTCAAAAATAAAAAAAATTTGGCCAAATTTTTTTAAAAAAAAGGTTTTTATTTGGCATTTTCTCTTTTTACTTTCGGCGAGTATTATTATTTTATGGTTTTTTTTTTTACTTTTTCTTTTTTAACTTTTTTCCTTCCAAGCTTTTAGTGGGTAAAAAGTTCATCAAAATTTAAAAAGCAGTGCCAGTGATGGCCCATAGTTGGCTCGATTAGCCAGCTTCTTGTCGAAACAGCTCGGCTTACTGACTTGCCAGTTGCCACGTTTTAAATAAAGATGGGCCTAGCAGCATTTATATGCGCACATAACTAAATCTATTTATTCAATGGTTGCGACGGTAATGCAAGTTGAGTTTGTGGAAAGAGTTTTCGAATTTGACTCTTATTAAATGCATTTTTGAGGAGGGGTGAAAAGTCTTAACTGTGACTAAATTCCGAACAGGATTAATCTCAGACCGTTAAAACGGATGAAGATATCTGTGGTATACAAAAAAAAATTGAATCTATTTTAATTTTATTAAATCAAACCATAGTTACAAAAAACATTTTAAAAAATTATAAATAATAGATATAAGAAAAATAAGAAAAAAAAGCCAAAACATAAGCAAATTTTTTTATAACAAAAATCAATTTATTACAAGATAATTCCATCATTTATATTAATCTTGTCCGACACCCAAAGCTTTATATTATTACTTTTTTTCATAAATTTATTTATTGATATAATATAAGATAATTATCTAATAAACTCACAATGAAGCTTTTTAGATTTCATAAGCAAAATTAAAATGATAATATATCTTTTAATAAATATTAAAATAAATAAATAAATAAAATGAAATACATGTCACAATTTTAATTCTGAAATTTAAAAAATTTTATTAGTGATAGTAATATATTGAATAATTATATTACAATATAATTATAATTAAAATTTATTGTTTACATATTTTTTTATTTGACCTTAGTATTCTAAACATGAAAAAAAAATAAACACGTGACACAAATAAAAAATTATATAAAAATAGTGAAAATTAAAAAGTAGTTCATATTAGACGCGTTCATATGAATACTACACGACAATTTTATTTTTTTAGGCTTGTTCGGTAATTAATATGAGAAAAAAGATGACGTAAATATATAAATTTTTAAATCTACTCTTTATTAATAAAAAATAATTTATGATAGCTTTTTCAAAAATAAAAAATAAAAATAAGCCTAATCGCTAAAGCGTAAAGTTGGAGCTGTAGCTGATGGTTGAAAAAGGAAGCAAGCGAAACGAAAAGAAAGTAAACGGGAGCTGGTACAACCGCTGAGAACAGCCAAAGCAAAGCACAGTGTAAAGAGAAAGATAGCCATTAGCCACCCAACGCCACACTCTCCAATGCAAAAACTTTTCTTTGCTTGTGTTCTCTCTTTTCATGGTGGGCAGTCAGCAAAGCAGTGCTTCAAACCTTTATAGATCAGCTAATAATTGCAACTTCAATCTTCCTCTTTTACTTCTCCATCTCCATAGCAATGTAAACTCAAGCTTCCTTTTTGTATCTTCTTTGCTTTAGAAAGATCATGGCTTTTCTCATTTTGCTTTCTTGTTTCTTGTCATCTTTGCAGAGACCATGACAACTGAGCTTTTGGAAATTCACCCGCAAGAACTCAAATTTACTTGTAAAATTCCCTTCTTTCCTTTTAAATTTACTTCCAAAAGGTTAATTAAGTCTTATTTACATGTGTATTTGATTGATTCTTTGCTTTGTCTCTTATTGAAGTTGAGTTGAAGAAGCAGAGTTCATGCTTAATCCAATTAACCAACAAGACTGATCAATGTGTAGCCTTTAAGGTAGTTACTGGCCATCCTTACTTGAAAAGAATCCAATTTCAATTTCTGGGTCTTCTTATTTTTCCCTTTTTCTGATCTGCTTTGAATTGAATTCCAAGACTTAGATTCAACTCCAATGAATTTAGTACTGAAAGAATTTAGTCTTTAAAAATGATTTTCAGGTGAAGACTACTTCTCCCAAGAAATACTGTGTCAGGCCTAATACTGGCATTGTTAAGCCCAAATCAGCATCTGAGTTTACAGGTTTATTGATTATAAAGCTTGTAATCTGTTGTTTTTTAATATGGATTCAGACTTTGCTTGACCCTGCTGTTTAATGTTTAGATTCTGGTAGATTTATTTTTGTTAAGATTTTAACTATAGCCAATTTTAAAGATGTTTTGTTAGTCATTGATGGGTGTTGGTTGGTTGCTCGCTTATGGTTTTAGATTGAGTGGCACTTTTGAAGACAAAATCAGTTTGAAATTTAGGGTTAGTTGAGTTGTCTTTCCACTTAAGCATTGCCTAACATGTTTCTGACATTGGAGAATTTATGGGTTTGTTATGGAATGTATGAAAATGGGTCATTAACATATGTTCTCAAGTTTCTACAAACATAGGATGCCAAGCCTAAATAATAGCAGTTATTGTTGTCTAGCTGCTTGTGACTAAAAGTCTATATCGGATACAATGATTTTTACCTTTTTTGGTTTGTACAGTTACTATGCAACCTCAGCATCTTGCTCCGCCTGACTTGATGTGTAAAGACAAGTTCCTGATTCAAAGTACAGTAGTTCCCTTTGGAACAGCTGACGAAGACATTACATCCGCCATCGTAAGCATTTGCTGATGCAATAATTGTTCTTGTTGTTTCTATGACGTCTTACTGTTTTTCATTGGCAGTTTTCTAAGGAAAGTGGCAAACAAGTTGAGGAGAAGAAGCTAAAAGTATTCCTTACTAGCCCACAGAATTCACCTGTTTTGGCTGCTATCAATGGAGAGCTGAAACAAGATTCAGGTCATGAAGCTTCATCTCCAAAGGATAGAGCATGGAGCGGAATTGAAAACATACCTCCACCTGAGAAGGTAAGTGCATTTTTCGTGTTATAGCAGTGTCTGTCTCAGAGTTGGCAGCCAGAGTTTGGCTTTTAGATCTGATTTTGAAAGAAAAAAAAAAAAAGAAATTCCCCTCTAGCTAGGCATATCAGTTCTGATAATGGCCCTAGTGTAGTAATTTTATTTCTCTCGTGCTAGGTAGCCGAGGAGGTGGTGGGGTGTGAGGTTGCTAAGGATGCAGTTGAGTTAAAAACGACTAAGGATGTTCAATGGTCTGAAACTTCCAAGGTGGACATAAATGAGCTGAAAGCAGCTGATGGTGTGCAATCAAGTCCTGCCAAGGATGTGCTGGAACTGAAACCTATAAAAAGTATAGAGGATTTGAATCTGGGTCACATAGAGGATTTGAATCTGGGTCACAATTTTGAGGAGTTAAAGTCGAAGCTAAATTTTATGGATTCAAAACTTAAGGAGGTTAGTAATTTTTTTTCCCTTGTTCTTCTTAGATTTAAGTTCAATGAGGCTATTATGCATGAGCATTCTTACTAGAAAAATGACAACCCAATTTTTGGCGTCATTTCAAGACCAAGTTCCTTAACTTTACATGCATTTCATCACCAGGCTGAGCTTTGCATCATGAAGCTGACAGAAGAGAAGAAAATGGCTACTCGAGAGAAGGACAAACTTAAGAGTGAATTAGTGAGTAACATTTTCACTGCCTCTTGAACTGATTTCATCTTTGCTGTTTTTGTAACATTAAACTTCAAAAAAAAAAGCCGTCTTTCAAATTGACATATTGAAAGTGAAACTTGCTGAGACATAAAATTATCTAACCAGCAGAATGGTCATAGTAACAGAATCATGGAAACATTATTAATTTGACATTTTAAGTTAGATCAAGGATTGGTTCTTTTCTTGTTATCAGCTACAAAAGGTAGCTGCTGTATTCAGCAGTTAGCTGCTTAGTTCACGAATTATCATTTTTCTCGACTCTATTAAACTTCAAAATATTTCATTTTCCTGTTTGTAGGAGGTGTTGAAGAGGAAGTCTGATGCCAAAACAATCCAGGTGGGTTTTCCTTTCATCTACGTATGCATGGTGGCTGTCGTTAGCCTGGCAATCGGATACTTTAGCCATCTCTAGGAGGCGAGTTTCTTCGTATGAAACTGAATCTCTCGGTGAGAGAACAAGTGAATCGTTTATGATTGTTTATGGAGGGTGTTGTTATTGTTTATGGAGGGTGTTGTTACCTGTTTAATACGATGGAGGGTGTTGTTATCTGTTTAATACGAAGTTCTAACATCGAAAGTATAGTCTTTTTGTATGTTGTATGCAATGTAGGAGCCTCTTTGTTTCGTAAGTGAATTGAACAAATCTTATACTAGAGAATAAAATTAGGATTTCTCTCGGTTGAACGTTTCAGGCCAATGTCTTAAGTGATGTTCCTCACACACTGAACAGCTCAATTTACATGAGAATTGACATGGACTAAGTCAATTATTACTGAGTTTTTCTATAAGTCAAGTTGAAGACCATTAAGTAAAATGATAATCTAAGCCCAAGAGGAGAGAGGACTCAGAAGGTCCATAAATGATTCACTGGGTTATTATTTAAGCTGTGGGGCTTAAAGGTAATTACGCGCAAAACAACTCTTATAAATAGGTCACAAGTATCATTCTTAAACCCTAAGCTCTATCTGCTTATGAAAACCCTATCTGACTTAAACATCGGAGTGCGCGCACAGGGGAGAACCCCTGCGCCCCCTCTGACTTTTCCTATTTTGCAGATCCTTGAGGACAGACTAACGCGAAGATCGAAGATCCGACGTCAGCAAATATTTATTATTGTTTTTGGCAACAACAAGAATATTACAGTGAAAATTTTGTGAAACTCATTTTCTCTACCTGCCTTTGTGTAATCCATATTCTTTATATTATCTTTTTTATTTAAAGTAAATGGATTAACGGCTGCAAATTTATACATATTCTTATAATTGATATCAAGGATTAAAATTAGAGTTCACCACTTTACATATAATTATTGGCAAATTCATATTTGTGAAAAATTATTCCTCGTGCAAACTGTTAGTGTCATGGTAATTAAAGTTATAAGTTTAAAATTTAAATTAAAATGACAAAAAAGACAAAAAAAAAAGAAAAAGAGAAGAAATGAGGAAAACAAAGAAAATAAGTCTTGAGTCATTTACATTTGTGAAGAACTAATTTAATTTTACATATTTTTATATTTTTATGCTTTTTATATTTTTTTAATTCAATTGCTAAAATTTATGTTTTATTCATATAAATCATGCATGTCAAATTTTAAGTTAATAAAAAATATCTAACTACTAATTTGATAATAATAAAATTTAAACTACTAATATATATCAAAAGAGATGACATTCTCGATGTTAAATCTAACAGCTGGTTTGTAACCACATGACTGTTGACAATATGCCGCTAGTTTTTTTCTTTTTTTAATAAGAGGTTGGAGATGAAATTATTTGGATTCAAACCCATATGCCCTACAACATACCACAAGTATCTATTTCTAAACCAATCAGCCAACAGCGAGTTGGCAACATGCAGCTAGTCGGTAAGCTTACAACATTAACTCCTCTATCCAATAAGGTTTTAAATATAACACAAGAATCTATTAAATCTATTAAAAAAAAGTATAAAGAAGGAGAGCAATGTGAAAAAAATACAATCAATAAAACTTCTTTTTTTCAAAAATAAATCAAATACAAAGCCATACAAGATGTCAGGACTCAGAAATACAATCACATTAAGAGAACAACCAATATAGGGTAGGGTTGCAATCAAACAATAAGCAGCTAATGCTGGACAAAAATGGCTATTATAATCAAAACCTCAAAAACTCTCTTTCATATTAAAAAAACTTCACACTGAAAACCAGCTTCGTTGCCCTATCCTACAATTTTATAAAATTAGTAGTATTCAGTACTTACATACCTTTACTGCTTCTTCCTTTTCATTGCCATTGATGACCATTGTCTTCAGTGGGTGATCCAGGAACGAAGGGTACAAAACCTCTTCCACCGAATACAGGTCGCATGAAGGCGTTGTCGAATTTTCTCCAATAATAATGCACGGTGTGCGAAGGAGTGCTCAAGAGCATTCTTAAGCTGGTTGGTCGAGGTATATTTCGGTTGCTTTGGTCAGCCTCTGATTCTTGCCCGTTGCCAAGAAGGGGCACAATGAATGATTTAGGAGTAGATGGTTCAGAAGAAAGCATTCTCGTGAGATGTTTTGGTGAAGGAAGCAAGATTCTTACTAATGGTTTAGTCATCAATCCAAAAACCTGCATGATTCAAAGGAACATAATTATGTGGTTTGATAAAAAAAAAGGGAAAAGAAAAAAACTTAACTAAGATCCAGATTTCTTTGGTAATTTCCATGTTCACTAAAGGGAAACATAAAAGAGATGTGGAATGGAGTGCAACAATTAAAGTAGCTTTTGAGTGCTATGCTGCAGTTTTAAAAATATGATGCTTGGGCAAGACTGAAAATGTATGAGAGGAAAGGAAAGAGGTTATGATCAAGCTTCGGAAAGGGATGACTTGTATCATACCACTGTGCTGAAAAGAACAACCGTGATTGTGCTGGTTATCATCATTGCATTCCCTCGCAACTGAGTATGACCTAAGCTGGTAAACTGCAAAGAGGAATAGTTAAGCTGATCATACAACTGTTCCACATTTTCACTGTCAAAATCATCTTGGCATGCTAAATTAGCAGAATATGCAAAAGTTTGATCAGAATCTTTAAATAAATATCAAAATACTAAGTAAATCTATCAAAACAGCCTGTTGGCCATTCACCAATGGACTTTGTAACACAGTCGTTAGGAGAAAAAGTATTTCAAACTAAAGGCTCTATCACAAAATAATGTTGCTAATTTAGCACTTTTTTGAGTGTCCAAACATCCTACTACTGATATCCAAAAATTATCTAATGTTGTATGGTGGACAGAAGAAGAAACCAGTTGAATCTTATACCTGATTATAAGCAAGTGCCATTGAGACAGCACCACGCATGAGACCGGCCCACCAAATGGTAACCTGCCAAATAAATGTCCACATAGAGGTATGAATTCAACAATCCATCTCAGGTCCACAAGAGATACAAGTCAGAATGGTTTGGAGCTCATACTTGCTGTTTCAGTTCAACTTTCTCATGTGGAGCTTTCTTAGTCAAGTTGGATATGAAGGATAAGGGGAAAACAAAGGCTGCTCTTCCAACAAGAATCAAGCCCAAAATAATTGCACTCACCCCAACTGATTTTCCAGGGCTGAGAAGAAAAGAGTTAAATTAACTTAACTCCACATTTGATAATAGCCAAAACTGTATTTTAAGTTATCTATGAGATCTAAAAACAGTTTATTATTGACCTCACCTATCACTAATAACTCTCCACTTCTCAATGTCCAAAGCATCCATACCGACATAGAGGAAGATAAAGATCTCAGCAACAAATGACAGAGTGGCAAAAGTGTGCCTGCGATAATAATTCAGAGCAATGAAATATAACTAACATGACAGGTTGGCTGGTTTTCTCACAGGATTAAAAAAGAGCTGAAAAACTATTTTAACTGTTCAAATTACAGATTTTGGAGATTGAACATACTTAGTTGTCACTCTTGAACTTTCCGTAACATTATGCCATGTGTAATGAGACATGACAATCCCACAAAAGAATACAGTGAGAATTGCACTTAAATAGAATAGCTGCAAGACAATAGTGGCCAATATTGTGGTTAGACTGCCATTTCTGCTTAGTACAAAAGGAAAAGAGTCACCAAAGAGGTGCCCTACAAGTCCTAAGAAACCTTACTTCGGCCAGCATATATGAGAGGTAAGCCATGAGTATCATAATAGCAACCTCACGATCGGTAGAGTGCCTGTTTTGCAAGAGGAGGAGAAATATGAGGAGACAGTCTTAGAAGAACTGGAACACCCTGCCTTCATATATTACGTAGAACACACACAACTATTGAAGGTCACCATATGATTTAAAAGGAAAACAGCAAGTATTTACCAGCACGTATGACTAATTCAATTAACAGCATAACAAGTGCATATTGCTAGGCAGAGATATAATATTATTATGTTCAACTAAACTTGTGGTTGGCAAAAGTTAACCATTCTATATTTTTGTATTCTATGAAATTATCAGATGATTCAATTTACCCTCTCAGCTAGTTAAATGAGGAAAACTTATGAACATTGGACATATATACAAACCTTCCAAAATAGAGCTTTTTAATAATGTAAGCACTAAGCAGTCCAGCCTGTAGAAGATAAACAAAAATAATCATGAAAAATATCCAACCACAATCAAGGATATTCAAACTGAGAAACGAAAGAAAGCCTCACCAAAACTCCCAGCAAAGTACTTAAAATAAATAAGTACAAAAAGTTTCCAACAAATTGCAAAGCAATGGTAGAGTTGATGTGAGAAAGGTCAAAGCTTTGGATTGCATTGAAAAGAACCACTGATGTGGCATCATTGACAACTCCCTCCCCAAAAACCAGACTGTACAATAAAGGTGTCTCATCCTGATTAAGCACCTGAACAAACAAGCAGAGCAGAGGATAAATAGGTCAGCACAATTGCCCTTTAAAAGTTGAAACAGGAATCTCGATCACGAACATACATACTTGCAAAGTGCAAACAGAATCAGTTGCAGAAAATATTGCACCAATTGCTACAGTTAAGAGAGTGAGAAGAATGAGCAAAAGACTAAAATATCAAATACAACAATAAATAGGAAAAGAGCGGGATGAATATTACCAAGATAATCCCCTATCTGGAGATCACCAATATTCATTTTCTTGAAAAAATGTATGGCACCTAGGTCACAGTAAAGAAAGGAAAAAAAGATTAGCACTGAGCAGTTATTAACACAAATAGTTTAAGGGGAATATTCTAAGCATTTCATCATCATGCCACACAAACTTTTAACCAGAGAAAGAACACCTTATTCTCTGAGATATGACCAATTTCATTTTGTATTTGTGCCTATGTGTGAGCATATGCATGTTTGTTTAGCCCAACAATGATTATGATCATACTCGTGTTTAGAACTTAAAGTTGGAGCATCTTTTCCAATTTTTCACTAATAACTTGAAAACATTGGGTTTCATAACCCATCCACCTTCAACTACGATGTCAAGTTTTCAAGGCAAAACATGAAGTGTGCGGCCTTCGAACATCTGCACCCAATAATAAGATGAAACATATATAGGAAGCTTATCATGAAACCATTAAACATACCTACAGATATGATGCCAAAGGATATTAAAGTACCAACTGCACCAAACAGCATGATAGTCATAAAGTTGCGGAAAAACTGCTTTTTCTTCACCTGGAATCTGGTAAAAAGATAATTATGTCAATAATTGTCAATGTCTAGCCGCTTCCAGTGAAGCATACTACATGAAGTAGTATCCCAGTACATGATCCAACACAAAATTGCAAGTAAAAGCGCACATTCAAAACCACCAAAAGAAGAAATTTAATGCATTTTAACCCAGAACAACCACAATAAATCATGTTCCTTACAAGAAATTGTAATATAGAAATAAAGAGAAAATGCAAGCATCAATAACTCACCCAGCATTAAAAATAATAGGTGGAAGCAGATAAATAAAGAACAAATCTTCACTGAAAACTAAAAGATGGGAGCTTTTTCCTCCTGTTGTAAGCAAAATTACAACTCCAGTGCACACCCCCTGCCATTTTAAAAAATAAAAAATAAAGAATAGGAAAATCAATGGCTTTTCGGTTTAAAAAAAATTATATGCAAACCTAAAGCCTTACAATGGCAAGGGCTGTAATGGACTCGTTCATCCATCGGTTTTCCTCCAGCAAATGACCGATCACGATACACCCACAAAGAAGCGCCACGAATAAGTTCATTGAAACTACTGAGCTGTGATCAGAGGCTAAAAGCGTCCCTGATTTTGCTAAAACAGAGCTTAGTATCCCGATCGCCATGGTAGTAACAATCAAGAATTAAAGGATTTATGTACGCGTCAAGAGTTCAATTTTATAACAACTCTGAGCTCGATTTTATAGTTTACTTTTCCCTCAAGTATTTGATTTTGGATCTGAAAACTCCCATTCCAGATACTTCCAGCTGCTAACCCTGCTGAAACCCTGTTGAAAAAAAAAGAAAAATTAAACACGGAGTTGTAGCTTGGATCAGCCAATTGACGATAGCTCAGTTTCTTAGATTTTCTAGATTGACTGCTGAGAAAAAAGAAAGGAAACTGAGAAAAAAGGACATCAAAATCCATAGTTTTTAGCTTTGAACAAAAAATGAAAGAAGAAATGCGGAATAATTCAAACTTTAAAAAATAAACTGACAGGAACTACAACTTTTTAAAAAATTAAAAAAAAAAGAAGAAGAAAAAAAACTGTTCAAAACACGAAATCAAGTTAACTATTTTTTTTTTCATTTTTCTAAATTTTTTCTAGCTGTCCAAACAGACCCATCTCAACAGCTCAACTTAAAAGCTTCAAATATTGTAGAAACAGAGATAAAGGAGAACTTACAAAAAAATAAATAAATAAATCAGCAAAATAAAAACTGAGTCAGAAACCAGCTCACCTCAGCTCGAGCTCGGAAGCCCAAAACCGTGAAGTGAGAATAAAACCGATTCGTTTTGAATCATAAAATTCCAACTGGAACCAGATTCAGAAACTTAAGCAAAGAAATGCTGATTTCAATGAAAATAATTCAGCAGAGAAACATGAAAACATCTGAATTATTTTTAAAAACAAAAATGACAGAACTGCGGAGGGAGAAGACGACGCGTTACGGTTCAGATAGTGATAGAGAGAAGGAAAGCGAAGAGAGACGGGAAAGAGAGAGTCCGCGAAAGCAGTGTATTTATAAACCGAGAGCTGCTAAATATACTCCCGTTCTTACTCTTCATACCTCTTTTTTTGTGCAATAAAGAGTGATTTAATGAAGAAAAATAAAAATGTGAGTATAAATAGGAATTCTCTTATAAACCTGTCGGAAAGAAAGTTAAAATTTTAAAACTATTTTTACCGTTGATTACAGCTCTTTGGAGAAAGTATGAGAAATGGATGGTCCGTGATGGAGCTGTGATTGTGGTGTCGGGTACAGGCATGATTCGACGGATTCTGTTGTTTGGGAGGAAAGGAGAAAATCAAGAAAGAAAAAAGCAGACGAAGATTTCCACAAAAAAAAAAAAATCAAATGAAGGTCCACATGGTATGATTTTGTCGTCTAATGGAATCCATTCATTCGATAGTTCTTTTGAATTTTTTTGAAAGAAATAACTCTAAAATTAGATTTTTTTTGTTGCGTTGATTTCGGAAAATTTTTATAGAAATGTCATAAATTTTAATTTTATTATAAAATTATCATAAAAAATATATAATTAAACATAAATTTAGAATTATTAGACATAAAATATGTTAAAAGTATCGTAAAAATATAATTATCAATGTAAACATTAATGTCAATAAATTTAAATACATGATAATTTTGTAATAATAGATGTTTATATTAATTATCATATATTTACATGCTTCTAATATATTTTACATTTAATAATTTTATATTTATGTTTAATCATGTCTGGTTTACATTAACCTTAAGTTAATTATCAACTGTTTACGATACTTCTAACATATTTTCACTTAATGACTTTAAATTTATGTTAAATCATATGTTTTTTATGTTAACCTTGCAGTAAGATCAATTTTATGACAGTACAATTTCTCTTTTCAGAAACTCAACAAAATTTTAGATTGGATTTTAGTTTAATCATTTAAGATCCATGTCTGAATCAAACCCAATGTTAATTATATGATTTTTATATATATTACTAATTTAAAAATAAGCATATATGTAAGATTTATAAAATTTAAACTTTAAAAATTAAACATGTGTTGTATGAATGTAATTTACTTAACCGAATATTATTTACTTAATAATCATGACGTGATTCTCATTATATTTTTATTCTTGATTTTTTATTTAAAAATTTGACAGCACTGAAGCGAGCTTGACAAGTCTTAACTCTCTCTCTCTCTCTCTTTTTCTCTCTTTTTATGTAAGATTGAATTTATAAAAAAAAAAGAAAAAAGAAATCAAATCTAAAAAATAGATCGATCGAGCTCAAAATCATTAAAAGTCTGTTGATATTTTGTTGAGGTCTGACTTGAATAAATCAATTCTTATCTCGTGATTAGTAAGTAATGATGACTTATTTTATTTGAATTTTTAATATAATTTTATCATTTTAGTTTTTTAAATTACTTAAGAAACTTTTTATCCACTAATTATATAATATTTATCAACATATATATTAACCGGTGCAGACGTGCAGTTTCAATATCATACGTATCTCTGAAAAAAAAAAAGAATCATACGTATCACAGAGTATATATTATAATAATGTACAGTAAAATATTAATATTATGACGTAGGGAGTTTGCACACTACAGTAAATTGTTAAACCAAACAGAAAGGGAGACCTTTTCTTTCCTTTGAATTACATTGGAGAATTTTCAATTGTAACTGATTGGACACGTGTCTTATATATAGCCACATACGCATTGATGGGACTCACTCCAATAGCTGGAAGACCACGACAGAAGACAGATTCCAAATCATCAACTTCGGTCGCCGGCTTCATTTCTTCTTGCTGTCGCCTTCCTGTCTGAAACAAAACCATGCTTGCGTAACAAACTGCCTGGTGGCCAGCCAACCTGTTTACGTAAGTGCAACCGTATCCTGGTTCTTTCGAAATTGTATTTGGAGTTTTTAAATTTTATAAATAATTAATTTGTGTTTCGTGCTAGAACGATTTTTTTAAATTTTTTTAATAAAACTCAAAACTAAACGAAAGATTAAAATATGAAATTAAAAATAAAAAAATAAATTTAAGAAATAAAATGAAAAAGTTGTTAAAAAATTTTAAATTATTAAAAATTTATTTGAAAAAATATCTATTTAAATTGTGAAAGACAGTACATATTATGTTTTAAAGAAGTTAAAGATAAAAAGGCAATCAATTTTAAATGTTCTAACCAAAAGATGATGTATATGTAGGCGTCCAAATGGCTTACCTTATTATATAACTTATATTTTGTAATAAAATATGAGTTTATATTTGATGTAATGATAATGTATAACATTTATATCATAATAGTTAATTACAGAATGTGATATCATTAACGAGAAAAAGTAAAAAATATACATTCCTTTAAAAATAAAATATTAATAAAGTTTTTTATTTTTTTTCAAGATTTAAAAATTTATAAACTTTTTTGTTTAATAAAGTGACACTTTATGGTTGATTGACAATTAATAGAGTTTTTAAATTCACAAACAGTGTAAGAATATTATTTTGTATCTCACCATTTTTTAAATTAAATTTATTAAATTTAAATATTACTTAATAAATAAAAGGTTTGTTATAATCCTCCAATTATGAATTTTTTGTACTCTTTTTTTACAAGGGAAATATATAATAAATTTTTATACTCTATTAATGAATGAAATAATTTTTCATAAATAAAATAATATATGATAGTACAATAATCTTGTGCGTAAAATTTAAAATTTCATTAATATAGTACAATAATCCTATGCGTAAAATTTAAAATTTCATTAATATTTATAAATAATGTTTTAAAGCGGTTACGAATCACTGTTTTTAGAATATATTTTTGAATTTAATAAAATACTATTTACAATAATATTTTTATATTAACTATGATAATTGATAGTAAATAAATTTATGAATTTTAATATATTGAAAATAAATTATTTGATGAGTTTTTATGTGATGGATTGATAATGTATAATTTTTATACATTATTAATCAATTATGGAATGACACATCATTAATGAGTAAAGTTTAAAAGTGTATAAACTCTTAAAAATAAATTTAAAAATTTTATTAATATTTATTTTTAAAAACATTTATTAAAGTATCGTCTTATAATTAATTGATAGTGTATAAAAATTATACAATATTAATACATCATATATAAACTCTTATTTTATTATATGTAATTTAATAACCAACCCAATGAAAAAGCTTCTTTATTTTACACAAAAGGGACCCAGTCTACATCCTCTACATGATTTAAAGTTAACGGCTGTGATCATAATCTCCACATTGAGACACAAATCAACAATGTTTATAAAACACACTCTTAACAAAAAATGAAAACGGTACGGCTGCCGGTGACTCACAGACGCTCGTACAAATTCAAGGCAACAAGGCATGATTACGGCCTAATTAAAGCCGACAGCACTGTTCAACTTTTTAAATTCGCAGTGGTAGAATCACTCGATGAATCTGGCTGTCTACATAATTGCCACGTGGACTGTGAATGGTGGGTCCATTTCTATGTTGCATCTCTGCATGTCTCCCCACTCGTGGGGTTTTTTTGTCTGCTCAGCCACTCGCATGGGCGTGGATTGCAAGCAGCATGATCGTGTCGAAATGGTTGATTTTCTTTTCTTCCGATGCTTTGATATTGTTGAAAAAAGTCGCTTGGTTTTACGCCATGATGAATTTAAAAAAAAGGGGGGCAAAGTCTACTTACACCTTTGTGATTTAAATATCTATATGAATTATTTATTTATTTTAAATAAGTATTATCACTTGTATTTTATTATTTTTAATTGATTTAAATTTTAAAAAACTTAAATAATAAATTATTTTTACTTATGTAGACACCGTATTTTGTCCGGGGTCTTAACTTGTAAAAAACAATTAATTGGGTTGGGTGACATTTGTATTTTAATTTAACAATTTAGAATTAGGCTAGAATTAAATTAGAATTTTTAGATTTAGAATTAACATTAATTAGGAAATTAAAATTAAAATAGGATTTAGGAATTTAAAAAAAAAAGAGAGAGAAAAGATAAAAAGAAATAAAAATAAAATTAATTTTAGGATTAGATAATTAGGATAATTAAATTTTTAGGATAATTATTTAGATTAATAGAGTTGGATTAGGATTAATATAGGAATTAAGTAGATAAAATATTAAAAAAAAGGGAGATAATTATTAGAATAAGTATAGTTGTATTAGGACTCTAACTAATTTGTGGCTATAAAAAGGATTAAAGCTCAGGGTTTAGGGGACACACAATAAAATATACACAATCAAGCACTCAACCCGATCACCATCGTTGCTGTTCTGTCAGCTAATTTTTCTGCCTGCCTCTCGCACTACCGTTGCAAGCCCAGTCACCGCACAGCTACTGCAGGTTGCCGACCCATCACGTGGATGTTTGCATGCCTCCGTTTTTGTTGCTCTTGATGATTGTTGCAAGAAAATAGAAAAAGCTTTGTGAAAATGCTTGAGGCACGCCACTTTGGAAATATTAAAGAAGAGCTATAGCAAGAGAACACGTGGAAAAGGGGAATATAAAGGAAAAGAAAAAAAGCCAACAAGAGATGAGGTTATTGCCCAGGTAAGTTTTTTTGTTTTATTATATTAATTGGTCAATAATTTAATAGGAGGGTTAGATAGTTAATTAATATTAGATTAATAATTTGTATATTAAAATACTAATGTTGCATGATTTAATTACTTTGATAAAATTTGATTAATACATATTGAATAAACAATTTGTATGTTGATATGATTTGTTTAGTTTAATTCGTATGATATATTTTATATTTTGTATGTTTAGTATGATAGATGTTAAATAAATAAAACAGTATAAAAATAAAATAAATTAAAGGAAAAAATGCAAATAAGAATAAAATGGAATAAAGATTGGATAAAGAAAAAATAAAATTATATTAAGAAGATGAATACAGATTATCCGATGATGAAATTCCAAGAAAGTCAAATGGTACTCCTTGGAAATTTCTAAGTGAGGAGTTTGCTCTAGACTGAACCAGATTGATGGAAGGTTTAGAGTAAATTTTGAATACAATAATATGTGTTCATTTTCTAAAATAAAATAAATAAAATATAATATAAAGACAATTAAAATAAAATAGAAATAGGATATTGAAGTAATATGAATTCAAAAAATAATAGACACATTTAAAATAAAATAGAAAATTGGGTATAGAACCAAAATTAAGATTCTCATAATATATTCCGACGATGGAGCCTCTTCAAGCAAGTCAATCGGTACTACTTGAATACTCCTAAGGTGAGGGGATTTACTTATTGTCTGAACCAGATTGATGGAAGGATTTTAAGTAAATTTTCAATATTTTAAGCATATTGAAATTAAATTAAAGTAAATTTAGAATGACCTATTGGGTATAGAGTCAATATTAGGGTTGTCATAATGTATTTAAATGATCCGACGACGGAGCCTCTTCAAGCAAGTCAATCGGTACTACTTGAACACTCCTGAGGTGAGGAGATTTACTTATTGTCTGAACCAGATTGATGGAAGGATTTTAAGTAAATTTTCAATATATTAAGCATATCGAAATTAACTCAAAATAAGGTAAATTTAGAATGACCTAAAGTAGTTGGTACCATTTTAGGATGGGCGTTGTGGGGGTGCTAATCCTTCCCCGCACGTAACCGTACTCCCGAACCCTAGATTCTTTGAACGTAGACCAAGCCTTATCTTTAGACAAGAATAGGTGACCAATCACACCTTAGGTTTGGATGGTTGGTGGCGACTCCTAGAATTTTAAAGTCTAGCGGTTAGGTTCACGGACCTAGACGTTATGACAACTTACATTTTTACATTACTTATCTTTTGAATTATTATAATTTGAGCAATTCTAGCAACAAGTCACTTTTTTTTTACAAGAGAAATATTAAATAACTATGGATGGAGTGTTTGGATTCGAATTTAAGACTTATAGGTCATGTTTGGTGCATAAGATAATGGATAGTATAGGATATGAAGATAATTATCCTATCTTATGTTTTGTGCACACATTAAAGAGAGAATTGAATTGTAAGGAGGATTAGTCATCTTCCTAGTATAGGATAACTCAATCCTTTCCAAAAGGTAAGGATTATTCCTAATCCCATAGGATTATAAATAAATACTCATATTTTATTATTTTATCCTTAACATTTATATTTAAAAATTAACTTAAACATTTAATAAAATAGTAAGGTTCTTTAATTAGTTAATATAATTTTTTTGCTTCTTTTTTCATTTTTCCTTCTTTTTCTTTCTTTTTGATTAAAGAAAAACTATAATTTTGATAAAATAATATTTTCTTGTACACATTTTTTAAATTATTTTTTAGAAAATAAATTTTCAAACATAAAAATTATTATAAAATATATTTTTTAACTAGTTTTTTCTTACATTTAAATTTTTATTTTTTCTTTCTTAATTTTTTTCTTTTTGCCTAAAAAATGAAAGAAAAATGACTATTAACCATAAATTATTAGAAATTATATATTTTTTTAATTCATCAAAATTGAATTATTAAATTTAACTTGTATTTTTCTTTTTTTTTTGTTTTCTATATTTCCTTATAATTGACAAAAAAAATAAAGAAGGAAGATAAAGAAACTATAAAAATAAAGAAAAATATTTAAGAACAGTCTTTTGGAAATTTTAATGTAATTAAAAAATAAACTTATTTTCAAGAAAAACTCAATTTTCTAAAAAAATATATTTAATCTACAATAAAAAATTATTTTAAATTTAAATCATATAAAAGAAATAAAAACAAAAAGGAAAAAAATGAAAAAATACAGAAAATGCTTTTTATGAAAATTCAGTTCTTAACAAAATAATTTTTTTTGAAAAAGTAATATAAGTTTTTTAGAAGTAATTTTTTATTAAAAAATCAGCTAATAAATTGGACTATTAATTATAGTATTATAAATAATATTTAAATTTTTAATTTTTAATTTATATTTATAACAAAAAAATTATAAATTTAAATTATGTTACTTTAAAAAAAAGTACTTGAAAAAATCATTTTATACTAGTTTTAATTTTACACATAACAAATATTGTGAAAGACATAAAAAATCATCATATCCTATTCTTAATCCTTGTACACACCAAACATAAGATAAGATGATATAATCTAATCTTGTCCTATCCATAATCTTATATTATCTTATCCTATCCGCATCCTATACACCAAACATGACCATAGTGCATGTTTGGTGCATGAGATAATGATAGGATAGGATAAAATAATATTGTAGATAGGATAAGATTAGATGATAACATTCTATTAGATGATAACATTCTATCTTATGTTTGGTGTGTACAAAGATTAAGCATAAGATAGGATGATTTTTATCCTTTACCATGTTTGTTATGCGCAAGATTAAAATTAGGATAGAATAATATTTTTTTATTAGACAAAATTTAAGGATAAAATAGAAAATTCATTAATAAAATTTTTTTGAAACATATCCTATCCTATGGATTAAAAATAATCCTCCACTTTTCTAAAAGATTAAGTTATCCTCTTGGTATAGGATGACTTATCCTCTCACTAATCCTATCCTTTTGCTTAAATGAAAAACAAACATGGGATATGATTATAATCATTCTATCCTTTAAATAATCTCATGTGCCAAACATGTACATAATATGCCACAACTCATCCTTAACCACTTGGGTAATAGTCACTTTTAACACTCATTTTTATTAGGTCACATCACTTTCTAGTTTTATGTAAAGATAGGTTACCCATGTGAAAAGTACTTTCTAGAGTATGATGTGGATGCTAAAAAATACTTTTTAAGTAACTTATAATTGTAAGTAATCAGTTTTTACGTAAAACTAAAAAATAACATGGTTTAATAAAATAAGAGTATTAAAAGTGACTATCATTAACATTTCTTTTTTAATTTTTTTAAAACCCTAAAAAACAGAGTTTTCAACATGAATTAATTTTATAAGATTAAATTGGAATCATTTAAATTCAAAATTTAAAAATAAATTAGTTTCAAATATGTAACATTAACCAATAATATATTAATGATTAATTCAATAAGATTTGTTTTCATTAATATTTGTGAAATTTAATTTTTCTATAATTTTTTAATTAATATTTGATTTCGAATTATTTTTTAATTTGTATATTCTATATATGTGTCAAGTTTTTTAATATATCATTTAACATGTATTTCAAATAATTCTATTCTATTTTTTAAAAAATTATTATAAATTAAAATCGTTATTATGCATCGCACGAGTTTAAATCTAATAATGCTTAAAACTCAAATATATTATCAATCTTTTACAGAAAATGGATATAAACTTTCAATGATTTATTGCATGTAAATTAGTGTATAATTTTTATTTTTCTGCAAATAAACTCTAATATTTCAAAATAATGCAATTAAGTCCAAATATATTAAATGACATTGTCGTTTAGACATCCTACATGACAACTGACGTGAAGAGTTTTATGAGATGTCACATGACATGTTAGATATACAATACAAGCAAAAGTTAATATTATTTAACAGAATTGGATTTCATTATTTGTTTTAAAAGGTTAAGAATTATTTACAGAAAATAAAAATATATAAACAAATTTATATGCAATAAAAATTTTAAGGGTTTAGGTCCATTTTAGATAAAAAATTTTGAGGTTATATTTAATTATTAAACATTTAATAACGATAGCATAAAGAACAAATTTTCAGTTACCTGTAGAATTTTTCAAAAATTAAAACCATATAAAATGTAAGTGAATATAATAAAAAAATAATTCGAAATAGAAATTAGCTTTGCCTTGTAATTCGAGAATGAAAGAAAGCAAAACCTAGGATTGTTACTTCTTTGAACATTGTCGAATGTAGCTAGACGACTAAGATTGCAACTACTCCCCAGGCCATTTTATATTTTTTTGTTGGTTTGTTTATTTATTTATTAGTGGTTTTTTATGCATACTTTCACATTTGCTTGCTGTGTACACTTTTTAATGTAAACAAATTAAGTTATCAATATGACAATACCATGATAAGTAGGGTTTTCTTCAAATCAAAATGGCTATGTTGGACAAAAGCTCTCTTGAAATGGAAAAACCAATTCTCTCAAAAAGTAACACTGCGACAACGTCTACTAAAGAAGAGGACTTTAAAGGAAGAAGCGTTAAACGAACAAAAATGGAGAATTTAAGTCTCCAGAGCTCGAAATGGAAGAAAGTAACAAACAGAAGAATCTCTCTTACAGAGATTCTCTCAAGAGTGATTACATCACAGACCACAACCCACTATTATTTCAGCAAAATCTGTTTGAGGAAGAATCAGACAAAGAAGATGAGGAAGACAACGACATCCCCACTATCTTGCTATCTCATGAAGAAAAGAGTAGAATCAGAGCTCCATGGAAAAAAGCAATTATCGTAAAAACATTTGGAAAAACGGTTGGTTACAACTTCTTGTATCCCAGAGTAAAAGTGATGTGGAATCCTAAGGGAGGGATGGAGTGCATCGATCTGGGGTTTTGACTTCTTTGTCTTTAAGTTTCATAATTTGAATGATTTCCAGAGAGTGTTATATGGGGGGCCCTGGTTTGTGGGTACACACTACCTAACAATGAGGGTTTGGGAACCAAGCTTTATCCCTAAAAAGAACTTAAACTGCTCCACAACAGCAATCTGGGTTCGGTTCCCAGGGCTGCCTTTGGAATTTTTTGACAGACATATTTTACAGAGAATCGGACAGCGAATCGGTACTCTGCTCAAAGTTGACGCTTGTATTGCTCAAAGTTGACGCTTGTATGGCTCAAAGCTCAAGGGGGAGATATGCAAGGATATGCATCCAAATAGAACTAGACGGACCCATGGTTCTTAAAATCCGCATAGGTAAATTTACTCAACTGATCTTATACGAAAGGGTTAACTTGTGCTATCATTGCGGGTTAATTGGACACAAAAGAGAATCTTGTCCTTACGTAGTGAGCGGTGAATAAGAAAGGGAACAAGAAGCCCAACCACAGGAGATGCAAGTTTCATCAAAAACAAAAGAGATTCCACTGGAGAACTTTGGGCCATGGATGGTGGTTACACGAAGGAGGCAGAAGCGAGGTAGAAGCGAGAAACCGGGCAAGGAGAACCCGATGGATAACCTAAAACAGGAACCGAAATACAAAAGAAAAGCCAAAGTAACGAATCAATTTGAGTCAGAACGGTCAAAACTACATTACTTTGGTCAGGTTGGACAGAGCTCGAATGGCAGCTCGATTGACAAACCAAACTTCAAAACTACCAAGGAACACTAGGCAGGACAGCATACAAAAAAAAATAGTCCCAATCCAGTTACATCTAAACAAAACCAATTCGATTCAAACCAAATAACCCCATTTCAGTTTTTAAGTAAGAGTGATGAGTCGCAAAGAGAATAGAGAGGAAAAGAAACCAACCAAAAGCCAAATATAGCCAAAACGAAGAACAACACAAATGGACCAAGTTTTGGACATGATGTTCTTGGTAAAGGAAGACAAAGTGATCAAAGTCACAAGAGCACTAGAGATTCTACTGGACAAGGAACACCAGGAAGGCGACTGGACGAAGGAGGAAATAAGCCAAGCCTGGAACAACATGGTTATCTCGTTGGACATTCCTAACCCACAACCCCACATTCACTTGATCAACAACCAAAACACAATGAGGCCAACAGGTCAGAGAGAAACACTTCCTCCTCTATGGGAAACAACTCTGAAGTTAGTAAAATTGGATACTATGAGGAAGCTACAAATTCAGAGGGACAACAACGAGGCATGGCTCTTCCAGAGCCCTCCATCGAAAAATCCAATCAAGATGTTACTATGGTCGACATTGAAAGACAGGGGGGAAGGGAAGTTACACTCGTTGACATGTATCCCCCATCATCATCAGATGGTGAACTTGTTTTGCAGGAACCTGAGGGGAGAAGTCTCAGCCATGCTAGATCTGGCTGATTGGTTACTCAATTAAACCAGTCTTGAACTTTTTCCAATGAAGTGCTTACTATGGAATGCAAGGGCGTAGGTAGCCCTGATTTCAAAAGGACCTTCATGGAACTAACAAAGATTAACAACCCCAGCCTAGCAATTATTGTCGAAACAAGGATATCCGGGGAAAAAGCAGAATCAATGAGCAACTCACTTGGTTTCGACAAAGTTTTTCATGAGGACGCTGAAGGATATGCAAGTGGAATTTGGATCCTTTGGCACTCTCAAGAGTTTGAAGTTGACATTCTCTAACATGGGTCTCAGGTGATTCATGCAACAGTTCAGGTACAAAATCGTCATCCTTCTAACACGATTCACTCTTCCTCCTCCTCTCTACCCCTTCTCTGGATACTTTCTGCTGTCTGTGCATCACCTCATTTTGAAAGACGAAAACAATTATAGGACAACCTAAGTCAGTTTGCTAGGGAACATAGCTTGCCTTGGTTTATGGTAGGAGATTTCAACGGTCTTATTTGCTATAATGAAAAGATGGGGGGAAGACCCATAAATCAAACCAAAGCCAGATTATACCAGGATTTTATGAACACCTGTGGTATGATGGACTTAGGCTTTGTAGGAAATAGATTTACTTGGACAGGGAAAAATATATATGGACAGGTGGTGAGAGAAAGACTAGATCGAGCTTGGGCAAATGGTGGATAGAGGGAGCTTTTTCCTAATGTTACTATCTTCCATCATACAAAGGTCAGATCTGATCATTCCCCCCTCCTGATGGATAGAAATCCAAAAATTCCTAAAATTGGTAAAAGGCCTTTTAGATTTGAAACAATTTGGTTCTCCTACCTGGAATTTAACCAACTAGTTCAGAACTCCCGGGAAGAGGCGAATTATAGTTTAATTTCGGCCATGAAAGTTTTTCAAGAAAAGATTATTGCATGGAACAAAAGCAGTTTTGGAAATATCTTTACAAGGAAAAAGAGAATTAAAGCAAGGCTTGATGGTATCCAACGAGCTTTAAATGGCTCTAATGAGCATAGCCTTCTACAATTGGAAAATTCATTGATGAAGGAGTACCAAGAGATCCTCAAAATGGAAGAGGAACTATAGGCACTCAAATCCAGAGTGTTACCTTTAAATTGACATATATATTTTGAAATGACAAAAACTTAAGCAAGCTTTAATGTTTTAATTCACATTGTAAATTTGCGTTATCACACATGATTTTCTCAATACATTTTAAGTGATCATATCAAATATTAAGACCATGACTTATTGATACATTCTTATTGGTCTTAATAATTTATAAAATGTATTGAATATATTTTAAGAAAATTACTTGATAAATTTGTTGGACTCAAATTCATGTTTTCAAAGTCACGTTATATTTAAAAATACTCAAAATTGGTTTTAGAATATTTTTAATGCCTAAAGACATAGAAAACGCAAATGAATATTATAAGGGATGGATCCCCTGATCAAAGGGATGGATCCCCTATCTGAAGGGATGGATCCCCTGATCAAAAGGATCGATCCCCTGAGAAAAGGGATCAATCCCTTTATGACAGAATGGCTTCCAAGGTCTCTCAAGCCAAGAATTAAGATTCTGGACTAAAGGGATCGATCCCTTTGGGCATGGGATCGATTCGTCGCGACGAAAAAGTGCTGTAACGGCTAGTTTTGTGAGACACAATGGTTATATTCAAGTTTTGGCTCCAACCAACGTCTAGAACACATCCAAGGGACTATAAATAGAGGCTTAGAAGCTAAAGGAAGGAAGAGGAACTACTCAGCAACTCCAAAACTCATATTCCTCAAATCCTCAAGCCTCAACAACAAATCAAGAGCTACAAAGTCTTCATCTTCCATCATTCACATATCTTTTGTATTGCTTAGCACAAATATTGTATAGGCTTTTCTTTGTGCCTAATTTCTGTAATCATTTACCTACTTGGAGGTCTTCTCTGATTACATCTCTTGTAAACCAAATCATTCCTTGTAAAAGGGGAGGTTTCTCTTTAGCCTAAGAAAAAGAGAGAGGTTTCTCTTAAGCCTAGAAAAAGAGGGAGGTTTCTCTTGAGCCTGCAAAAAGAGGGAGTGTAACACAAATTCAAGAATAGTGAATTTGGGGAAAATCCTTGGGAGCGTCTCAAGGTAGAGGACGTAGGCAAGTTGCCGAACCTCTATAAATCGCTTGCGTACATTTCTCTTTCCCTACTCTCTTTATTTACTTGCAATTATAATTGTGCTTATTGTATTGAATTTGAATGGCATGATTGAATAGCCTAGAGAACTTAGAAAATATTTATATAGGCTAGAGAATTTAGAAGAATCGAAAAACGAGCTTAAGGTTAGTTAAAAATCGATTCATCCCCCTCTCGTTATAGCCTATAGAGCCAACAATTAGTATCAGAGCTTGGGCTCGAGATTGATTTAGACTAACCTCTATCAAGCAAAACGATCATAAATGGCTCACTTGAATGTAAGCACACCCCTAGGAGAAGAGGGACAATCATTAGTTAGACCTTCACTCTTCAATAGAGAGAATTACTCTTTTTGGAAAACGAGAATGATGTTGTTTGTCCAATCAAATGATTATGAAGTGTGGAGAATTATAGTGGATGGTCCTATAACACCTATGAAGAAAGTAAATGGAAAAGATGTCCCTAAGAATGAGGATGAGTGGGACACAAATGACATGAGAGTGGCACAATTGAATGCCAAGGCTATGCACACTCTCTTTTGTGCATTAGGTCCCAATGAATATAATAGAGTGTCTTTATGTGAAAATGCTAAGCAAATATGGGACAAATTGACCATCACACATGAAAGGACCAATCAAGTGAAAGAAATCAAAGTAGGTATACTCACACATGATTATGAGCTTTTTAGAATGAAAGAAAATGAGTCCATAAGTGAAATATACACTAGGTTCAACAACATAATTAATGGACTTAAGGCATTAGGCAAGAGCTATTCCAATCTAGAAATGGTTAAGAAAATCTTGAATAGTTTGCCAAAATCTTGAGAGGCAAAGGTGACGGCTATAAAAGAATCTAAGGATCCTAACACCTTGTCTCTAGATGAACTTATGGGCTCCCTACTTACATATGAAATAAAATTAAAAAGAAATGAAGAGCCTTCAAAGAAAGTAGGGGTATCACTTATGTCTTCCACTCATGAGGTCATTGAAGATGATAGTGATGAGAGTGGAAATGAGGAAGAAAAGGAAATAGCAATGTTTGCCAAAAGATTTAATAGGTTCATGAGAATGAAAGAGAGTGAGAATGATAGGAGACATCAAAGAAGAGGGGTAATGAGAGGAGAGTCAAGTAGGAGAGAAAAAGACCCCTTAGTGTGTTATGAGTGCAATGAACCAGGTCATACTAAGTTAGATTGCCCCTTACTTAGGAAGGAAAAGGATAGGAAACCTAAGAAGAAATCATTCGTGGCTGCATGGAGCGATAGTGATAGCTCCGATGAGGAAAATGTAGATGAAGAGGTAGCCTACTCATGCTTTATGGCCATTAATAATGATGAGGCTAGTAGTAGCTCTAGTGAAAATAATGACTTTACATTTGATGAGCTACAAAATGCTTTTACTGATTTAGCAAATGAATTTCAATACATGAACTCCAAATATAAGAAAATCATTGCTAAATTAAAAATAGAAAATGAAGCCTTGACTAATACTAAGCTAGAATTTGAAAAGAAATTAGAAGAGGCTAACTTAGAGATAAGTGAGTTAAATAAAATGAATACAAATTTGCATAACTCATTTACTAGGTTCTATATGGGTCAACAAAAATTAGATCACATGCTTGAGACCCAAAGAGCTTTCTTTGATAAAGATGGGTTAGGTTATAATGCAAATCAAAAAGAAACTCATCTTAGGAATTTCTTAGTGAGCAAAAATTCTATGCATGATACATCTCTCATATGCTCACTTTGTAATAGAATAGGACACACCTCACAAGCATGCACATATAGAAAAACTACATTTAGAAGAAAAGTAGTAAGAAAAATTTGGGTGCCAATGCATGCAATAAATAATGATGAATTGTGCTTGAAATGGATCCCGAAAGGATCAAAAATGGTTTGCACTAACTCTCATGGACCCAAGAAAATTTGGGTACCAAAACATGCATGAATGTGTTTGTTGTAGGAGTGTTAAAGCATGGGAATACAATGAAACAATGGAGTTTAAATGCTCAACACATCCTCATGGAGTTTGCTTGTGCCAATAAGAAAAAGAAAGAGCTTGGATATCCATCCTTGGCAAAGATCACAACAATTCTTCAAAGAAAGGCCTAAGGTGGATTCAACAATTCAAGGCAAAACACTCTCAAGCAAAGGAGTTTTGTAAGCTTAATTCCTTACTCTTTAAAACTTTTATTTGATTAATTTATTTGTGCTTTGATAATCTTTAATGCATTGTGAGTTGAATGATTGAACAAAGGCATGATAAATAATTTTTGAGTGCTTGATGAATAGTTCTTGATACATTGGATGAAAGGCATGATTTATGATTTTGAAATGATTATTGGATTTTTGCATTTTGAGCAAGTTTTCTATGTGTTGATAATGTATTTACTTGCCTCAAATGATCAAATATGTCATTTATACAAAATGTCATGTCATGAGCAAGAATGAAGAACTTGTATGTTGGAAATTATGGCATGTTGTTTACAAGATGTATGCTTTAATGATATATATGCTTAAAACTTATGTGAACAAGTTTATTTTGACATATTTATGGTATCCAATGCTTTGGTTATGTCAAAATATGCATAACTCTCAAAATGACCTCCTTTGAGGCCAAAAATGCATTTATTTGTGAAAATCCTTCCAAAATTGCAAAATCTATTGTTAAATGGTTTTTCATTCATGTTTTTCATTCATACAAGTCCAAAATCATGTTTTACAAATGTTTAAACTCTTACTTGGACTTAAAATACTCAAAAATGAAGTTTTGGCACCTCAAAGGTTTGATTTTCTATAAAAAATCTGCAGAAACAGGATGAGGGATCGATCCCTCAACAAGTAGGATCGATCCCCTTGAGCAGAACACAGAATTGGTGTATTCTGAAACTAAGGGATCGATCCCCCTCCTATAGGGATCGATCCCCCCAAGCCAAAATGATTTTTCTGTACTTTTTCAACCGAATTTGAGAAGGATTTTTCACTTTCTTGATATCTTCTTTCTTCTCAACTTAAAATTCATTGCTTTAACTTCTTTTTGATGATCTTTAAAATATGAAAATTTATTTTTCATTGATATCATGCTTCAACTCCATCAATTTGTATTATTTCCAACAAATGGTATCACTTTCAATAATCAATATCATTTTTCATTGATTTCACAAGTGCAAAACCAGTTTTCTCATTAAAGATGATCATGAATTACATAAATCTTGAAATAATCCTGAAATATATTTTCAATGAATGCTTAAACATAATTTTGAGATTTATTCCAATGATTTGTGTATATATTTGAGAATTTGATGAGCTTGTGCATAATGACTATTAATCATATCTTTTTTTGTTCATCGTAGTCAAGCATGCTTATAGGATTATGTCTCTTAGCTTGACTTATCTATTCCACACTAGGTTTCATGATAATTATATATCTAGTGGATTGATTTCAAATGTAAATTCAACAATTGGTAATGGTCATTGGCCTATAATTTGTGATGGTAAATGGATCCAAATGTTCAAATGCATGAAACTTTATCATCCATGTACTTAAATTTTTCCTATGGCCAAATTATTAAAGAACTTGGGCTTTAATGACAACACCAACATTCAAAGATAAATGAAAACTTGAACAAATGTACCTTGATTAATATCCATGCATTTATTATTTGAATTTTTCCTTGCTCATAATTGGTTAAAGACTTGAATTGGAAAATGAGCATAGGATTTTTGTGCTTGAAACCATGGAAGAAAATGTGTTTGCTTGAATACCTTATTTTTGAATCTTCCATATGGTACAATTTTGTGTGATTGTGTTCTTACATATTTAGAATGATTATTTTCTTGACATGAACACACTACACATAAATATAGGATTCATGCAAAATGTCTAAGTCAACTATTAGTAACAATTGACATTTAGATTGAAATAACAATTGGTATAATTGGTAACCATATTTTCAACAATTAGTAAGCCAAAACTAAATTGACTATTGGTATGCGCTTTAAATTGACAATTCTTCTTGTGCTCATTAGTTTGAAATGACAAATAGAGAAGAATTCATTTAGCATATTGTTGCATGAAACTCTTCTGTGCTAGAACTTGTAGTTAATTGCTATATGTCTTAATTCTATGCACACTCTTGCTTGAACGTGATTTATGAGCTCATGCATATGATATGTCATCTAATTTCAGCTCATAATCATGATGTATTGACATGCACCTTAGTTGGACCTTAGAGAACGATTGATATACTTAGGTGCTTGCTTAATTTCTTACCAATTGGAAACTTGTTGCGAAATTATTTATAAACAATTGGTATAGGATCATAAGTCATATTCTTTGCATGAATATTTTAAACTCTTTGTGAATATTGACTTTTTTATTTGTGATATGAGTCCTATGTACTACCATATTTCTTGTTGGATGGAGCATCTTTATTTGGTCTCACATAGCCATATTTTTAGGGGGAGCATACTTTTTATTTTTCCTTCTTTTTGCTATGACAAAAAGGGGGAGAGATATTAAGGTATTAAGGGGAGAGATAATGGGGGAGAAACAGTTTGAAAATCTCTTTTGGAAAATTCTCTTCAAACCATGCTTACATTAAGTGGGAGCTTTATAAAATCTTACTTTATTTGAGAGGGAGTATTTTATTAAAGAATTTTCAAAGCAAATTTACATTAAGTTTTGTCATATCAAAAAGGGGGAGATTGTTAGCTTTAAATTGACATATATATTTTGAAATGACAAAAACTTAAGCAAGCTTTAATGTTTCAATTCACATTGTAAATTTGCCTTATCACACATGATTTTCTTAATACATTTTAAGTGATCATATCAAACATTAAGACCATGACTTATTGATACATTCTTATTGGTCTTAATACTTTATAAAATGTATTGAATATATTTCAAGAAAATTACTTGATAAATTTTTTGGACTCAAATTCATGTTTTCAAAGTCATGTTATATTTAAAAATACTCAAAATTGGTTTTAGAATGTTTTTAATGCCTAAAGACCTAGAAAACACAAATGAATATTGTAAGGGATGGATCCCCTGATCAAAGGGATGGATCCCCTGTCTGAAGGGATGTCAAAGGGATGGATCCCCTATCTGAAGGGATGGATCCCCTGATCAAAGGGATCGATCCCCTGAGAAAAGGGATCGATCCCTTTATGGCAGAATGACTTCCAAGGTCCCTCAAGCCAAGAGTTAAAATTCTGGACTAAAGGGATTGATCCCTTTGGGCATGGGATCAATCCGTCGCGACGAAAAAGTGCTGTAACGGCTAGTTTTGTGAGATACAACGGTCATATTCAAGTTTTGGCTCCAACCAACGTCTAGAACACATCCAAGGGACTATAAATAGAGGCTTAGAAGCTAAAGGAAGGAAGAGGAACTACTCAGCAACTCCAAAACTCATATTCTTCAAATCCTCAAGCCTCAACAACAAATCAAGAGCTACAAAGTCTTCATCTTCCATCATTCACATATCTCTTGTATTGCTTAGCACAAATATTGTATAGGCTTTTCTTTGTGTCTAATTTCTGTAATCATTTACCTACTTAGAGGTCTTTTCTGATTACATCTCTTGTAAACCAAATCATTCTTTGTAAAAGGGGAGGTTTCTCTTTAGCCTAAGAAAAAGAGAGAGGTTTCTCTTAAGCCTAGAAAAAGAGGGAGGTTTCTCTTGAGCCTGCAAAAAGAGGGAGTGTAACACAAATTCAAGAATAGTGAATTTGGAGAAAATCCTTGGGAGCGTTTCAAGGTAGAGGACGTAGGCAAGTTGCCGAACCTCTATAAATCGCTTGCGTACATTTCTCTTTCCCTACTCTCTTTATTTACTTGCAATTATAATTGTGCTTATTGTATTGAGTTTGAATTGCATGATTGAATAGCCTAGAGAACTTAGAAAATATTTATATAGGCTAGAGAATTTAGAAGAATCGAAAAACGAGCTTAAAGTTAGTTAAAAACCGATTCACCCCCTCTCGGTATAGCCTATAGAGCCAACACAGAGTTAATTGGATCTCGGACGGTGATCGCAACACCAGATTTTACCATCTGACTACAATCAAACATAGAAGAAATAACAAAATTATCGCACTCAAAGATGGCTCAGACAACTGGATTCAAGATGGGGAAGGCTTAAAACAACTAGTCAGAAGTCACTTTGAATCTTTGTTCACTACGTCAAAAAACCATAGCTTCATTGAGTCTCAGTTGGATTGCCACTTGACTCACTCTTGGGAAGAAGGGGAGATTGAACAACTCATCAAACCAGTTCAAGATGCTGAAGTTCTTAAAGCTCTACATTCTATGAAACCACTCAAGGCACCGGGACCAGATGGACTCCACCCAATTTTCTTCCAAAAATGTTGGGGATTAGTGGGTAGATCAGTTATTGATCTAGTCAGACACGTTTTTGAAAATGGAAAAATTTCAGAAAGTTTAAAGGAAAGTTTTATCTGCCTCATCCCTAAAGTGCAAAGCCCTGAATATCTTCACCAGTTTAGACTGATAGGATTGTGTAATACAGTGTACAAAATTATCACAAAAATGCTTGTTAATAGGATGAGAAGGTTTCTACCACATCTCATTTATCCCTTGCAATCTAGTTTCATTCCTAGGAGAAGACCACATGATAATGTCATTATTGCAAGAGAAGTCCTTCACACTATGCAGAGAAAGAAAGGGAGAGTTTGTTTCGTGGCAGTTAAGGTTGATCTAGAAAAGGCGTATGACAAGATGGCGTGGAGTTTCATTAAGGAGGTGCTTCATTTTTTCAAATTCCCTGAGAAGTGGATCAATCTTATAATGGACTGTATTACTTCAGTCTCCATGAATATTCTTTTAAATAGGGAAATCAGTTCCAAAATCAACCAATCAAGAGGTATCCGCCAGGGAAACCCTTTGTCTCCATATATCTTTATCATCTGTATGGAGTACCTTTCGCGCATGATCACGGAGGAATGTGAGAAGAAACATTGGCTTCCTTTTAAAGTGACAAGAAAAGGACCAAATATCTCACACCTTTTTTACACAGATGATCTTCTTTTATTTGGGAGAGCCACAGCTGAGAACGTAATAACAATGAAAAAGGTTCTCAAGAAGTTCTGTTCTCTTTCGACTCAAACAATTAATCTTGCAAAATCTTCCATTTGTTTCTCATCAAACACTAGTGAAGAGGCTAAGGAATATTTGAATAGCATAATGGAGATGCTGCAGTCAAATTCTATTGGGAAATATCTTGGATTCCCTATTAGAGGGGGTAATATGAATGAATGAAAATTTTAGTTTTATTATTGATAAAATAAAAAGGAAGTTATCAGAGTGGAAGGTGAACCAGTTATCTATTGCGGGGAGAACTACTCTTGTTCAGGCAGCAATTACTTCAATACCTTCTTATTACATGCAGGCTGCTTGTTTGCTAATCAAGATATGTGAATAAATCGATAGCCTGAGTAGAAACTTCATTTGGGGATCCACGGATGATCGAAAGAAGATCCATTTAATTAATTAGGAAGTGATTACTAAGCCTAAAGAAGATGGAGGATTGGGGATTAAAAATATGAAGAGTCTCAACGAAGTTAATATGGCAAAGATCAGTTGGAAACTCATCAAAGAAGAATCCGTTTGGACTGAAGTTATCAGAAACAAATATATGAAAAATGGAATCCCTTCAAGAAAAACGAGATCCACACTTTGGAATGGGTTAAAGAAAGGTTATAAGATTCTTGAAGAAGGCCTCAAGATGAACATTAAATCAGGAAATCAAACTTACCTTTGGAAAGATGATTGGATTGAGATTGGCCCACTTGAAAAAATTATTTTCGGACCTTGGTTACCGAAAGATGATAGAATGCTAGTCATAGAGGTTATATTTAATGATGGAAGGTGGAATTTTAATATGTTTGGAGCACCTATTCCAGAAAGCATTTAGGATAGGATTGTTGCAATACCGAAATTATATGATCCTAATGCGAAGGACACCTTTAACTGGAAATTCTCCCAGGATGGTGAGTTCACCACCAAGTCTGCATACAGGTTAGCAAGGAAAGGGGAGCAACAAAACAAACGAAGTTGGACAGCAATATGGAAAACTCCTACATTATCAAAAATTAAGCACTTTTTATGGCAATGCAGTCATAATAAAATAGCTACCAGGGATATTCTAAATAGCAGAGGAATACAAATATCTCCTAACTGTCCAAGATACGACCAACACAGGGAAACACCAATCCACTGTCTTAGAGATTACATACTGATCAAACCGATTTGGGAAATGTTCCAAATCCCTTCCGACATCAGACAATCGTTCTTAATAGAGATAGACAATTGGATAACAATTAACTGCAAGAACTTTGGCAATTCAAGTTTTTTTGGGTTCCATGGAGCACTATCTTTTCTTTCATTGTATGGTTTATTTAGAAAGACAGGAATAATTTGGTCTTCAAAGGCAACTCAGAAAACAGGAATAGATGGTTTCAACAAGTACAAAACAACTTTAAAGAATTTTGGGTTGTCAAAGGAAACTCTGCTCAATCCATTTGTTCTGTCGAAAAACACATTGGCTGGACTGCTCCTCCCCAATGATTTCTCAAACTTAACTCTGATGGATCTGCAAGAGGTAGTCCTGGTAAGGTAGGTGCTGGTGGGGTTTTTCGAGATCACACAGGCAGATGGATCTGTGGATACATACGATCGGTAGGAGTGGCTTCTAGCTGTTGTGCAGAACTATGGGGACTTAGAGACGGACTAAAGATAGCAGTCGACCGTGGATTAAACAAGATTCAAATTGAAGAGGACTCTCAAATGGCCTACAGGTTAGTTAGTAGTGGCATTAATGACACCCATCCTTATAGTACTCTTGTGAATGAATGCAGGTGGTGGCTAGGAAGGATCCATGAGGTGAAGCTGAGTCACAAACACAAAGAAGCTAATTTTGTTGCAGATCACCTGGCTAATGTGAAATCCCTAATTTCATGTAAATTTCCATAATTGTATAAAATGTCCAGCTGAAATGATGTAAACAAATATGAAATTATGAAGTAAATGATATATGGGACATGGATGGAATAATAGCAATAGAATAGTCAAAAGGTCAAATGGTCAAAAGTCAAGGTGATGAGTTGGTGAAAGGGATAGCTAGGCATTAAATGAAATTTATGACAATTGTCATCATCTTCACCATCAAGGATCGACAGCCATCCTTTGCTCTTTCTCTCATTTTCTCTAAGTTTTCCTTCACACTTACCTTGACACACAAGCATATTTTGTTAACAAATCGTTAAGCTTACTTAACAAAAATCGTTCCTTGTCGCTAGCTTAAACTATAGCCGTAATATGAAAGGCTGAATCAAAGGATTTGAGGAGATCATATTTCAGTCATTTTGGTGATTAACAAAGGTAAAAGAAGAAGTGATTTCATTTGATTCTGTCCATGGTTTGGAGTTGTGTAAAGTTGGTAGAGTATATTTATAAAGGTTTCTTAAAGGTTTGGAATTGTTATGATATTTGCAGCGTGAAGAGTTGAAAGGAAAAGAAGTGGTGCAATCAAGTGAATTACGTATTCGAAATTATTTGAGGTAAGGAATATATGTAACGGACGTAGGGTGACTATGTCTGCATGTTTTACATGTTTTAGGATGAAACAAAAGTTGATTGAAGTGCAGGAAGTGTCAAATTCGGGTTTTTCTCCTAGTTACCAATTTGCTAGAAGCAACCGACTGCCTAAAGACAGCTGAGCGTGAAAATTTTCAAAAACGACTCAAACCAGTCGACTGCCTTATATACCAATCGACTGCTATTTTCTAGAAAACATTATGTTTCAAAACCAGTCGACTGCTATATGACCAGTTGACTGCCTTGTTTTTAGAAGCATTCTGTTTACGAAACCAGTCGACTGCATTTTCTCAGAAAACATTCTGTTTTAAAACCAGTTGACTGCCATAGAGGACCAGTCGACTGCCCCTGTATGTTTTCGAATTTTGAAATATTTGAATTTTAAAGGAAATTAAATTCAATAAAACGATATATGTGGTAGCAGTCGACTGCCCTCTGAAACCAGTCGACTGCCTTGTTTGCAAATGAGGTTTTTAAAGCCTATTTTATAAAAGTGTATTTGTATTACCCATGAGATAAATAACAAATGTTTTAAGACTATGGACTACTTGATGATCGTGCACTATTTGTATCTGGCTGAAAGAATCTAATCAAGTCCTCAGTATTTGTATCTGTACATGGCCGAGGAACCCTAGTCCGGTCCTCAGTGTCGCAGATGTCACCTGACTAGTGTTCACTATAGTCTATCGACATTGGCTAATTGTCTCTGTTATATGTTTGGCTAAGGGAGGATTCCTGGCTCTTACATGGGTACACCACTTGCCCTTATGGGATATTATCTAGTGCATGATTCCGTTGGAAATGTTAATAGTCTTTATCCAATTTGAAGAATATTTGTATATGTAATTTCGAGTGACTTAAAGTATATGCCAGTAATTGATTTACTTGAATATCTATTACTTGACTTATCTGATTATATAAAAATAAGTTATAAGATCCAATTTATTGTCTATTTGATATCTGACAAACCTTAAAAGTATTTGATATTTGATTTCAAAGGTTTCCACATAACATTATAGAACCAAGTAGGAAACCAGCATATAGTGATATAGTACGCTCTTTTATATATATTTCTTACTGAGCGTAAACTCACCCCTTTACAACAATTTTTCAGACTATTTGAAGTGATCCTCCGCTCAATATAGAGGAGCATACTTTTGAGTTAGCTATAGCATTCCTTCGAGGCATGCTTCCATCTTCCTTGAAGGTATATACTTATGTTGTCATGTATTTCAGAATACAGAACAGTACGATGAGGTACAATAAAGTATGTTGGGGATGTAAATTATTAGAAATTAGTACACATTTTGTACGAGAGCTTTAAGTATATGTGTAAGGCGATCCTGTATATGCATAAGAAGTAATTGTTATAAAAATGTAATCGCTATATTAAGCGACTTTAAGTATGAGGTAGAAGAAGATGAAAGAATGATTCCGACAAACAGCCTAACTACCCCTATGTGAAAGACAAAAGTTAATTGATAATCGGGAGTAACGAGGATGTCACAGCTAAGTTGGGGACGAACTTTCAACCGTTTTGCTATCTGATGGAAGAACCCCCTGTCGACCTTTTGTTAACTTTGGATGTTGATAGAAGGGGAACGGTATTCCTTCGTTTTGTTAAGGTTAATTCTTGTTAGCTTTAAATTGACATATGTATTTTGAAATGACAAAACTCAAGTGATCTTTTATGTTTTGATTCATATTGTAAATTTGCTTTATCACGCATGATTTTCTCAAACCATTTTAAGTCTAAGATCATGATTTAATGATATATTCTTATTGGTCTTAATACTTTATAAAATGGTTTTGAATATTTTCATTAAGTAATGTTTTCAAGAATATATTTGAACACAATCTTAGAAAATTACTTAATGAGTTTTTGGACTATGTTTTCAATTGAGAAAGTCAAGAAAAACTCCCACAAAATTCTAAAATGTTTTGGGATGAATTAAAATCAAAGTCTACACCATTTCTAACCCAAAATGGCCCAGAAAAGTGTAGGAAAAACATGAGGGATCGATCCCCTAGGATAAATGATCGATCCCTTATTGGCAAAATGCTTTGGAGGCGTGGAATGAAGCATGGGATCGATCCCCTATGGCATAGGATTGATCCCTTAACACATGAAAAGCCTCCAACGGCTAGTTTCTGTGAGATACAATGGTAACTTTCGTTTTTGGCTCCAACCAATGTCAAGAATACATCCAAGGGACTATAAATAGAGGCTTGGAAGCTCAAGAAAGAAGAAAGAGTAGCCAAGACATATTATCCTCAATTTCTTCATCATCTCCAAGCATCTCAAAGATTACAAGAGCTAAAATTCAATATCTTCTATCATTCTCATCTTCCTTGTATGATCTAGCACAAGTATTGTATAGGATTTTCCTTGTGCTTAAACATTGTAATCACTTGCCTACCTAAAGGCCTTTCCTTGATTACATTCCTTGTAAACACATTCACACCTTGCAAAGGGGAGGTTTCTCTTAAGCTTTAGAAAAAGAGGAAGGTTTCTCTTTAGCCTTAGAAAAAGAGGGAGGTTTCTCTTTAGCCTTGAAAAAGAGGGATTGTAAAGACAAATTCAAGTTAGTGAATTTGGAGAAAATCCTTGGGAGCGTCTCAAGGTAAAGGACGTAGGCAAGGTTGCCGAACCTCTATAAATCGCTTGCGTACATTTCTCTTTCCCTTCTCTCTTTATTTACTTGCAATTATATTTGTGTTTATTGTATTGAATTTGGATTGCATACTTGCATAGCTTAGAGAACTTAGAAAACATTAATATAGGCTGTGAATTTAGAGGAACTGAAAAACAACCTTAAAGTTAGTTTAAAAACGATTCACCCCCCTCTCGATATTGTTATAGAGCCAACAATTCTGATGTTATAAGTGAAGACACTTAATGTAGGCCTTTTGTCTATTATGAAATTCGGTTATTCATAAAAAAAAAATGGCTATGTTGGACCAGGGCGGAGTTGAAAAGTTTAGTTAGTGGGATTTCTTCAAATATATTAAATTATTAAAAAAATAACAATAATAATGATAATACAAAAACAAAAAATTTTATGTAAACATTATTTTTTTGATAGGCTGTATCTAAACATTATTTAATTGCTTTTGACACGCATGAAGAACAATAGCTTTATTATCAGTACTTTTTTTTTGGTCGAGATCACCCAATATTCCCACACTATTTTTGGTGTAAGACTAATCCAGATTCGAGCCGAGCAGGACCCAAAGGACAGCAAAACTCTTCCTCAAGAGTTTTAATACAACTGCATACCTAGAACTCGAACTCGAGACTATTATCAGTACTTTGAAATATATATTTTTCAAGATACACAATTAATATTTATTCAACCATTAATTTATCATTAGATTATGCAAACAAGTTTTTAACATATTTATTGTTGAAATTGCATTATCTACCTCAGCAATGAAACAATGATAATCAATAAAATTAATGTTAATGTCAACAACAAATAAATTAATGGATATACTTTATCATTTCTAATGTCATACTTTCTTATAATAAAATCAAAAAAAATTTCAACATTGAAAACCCAATGTTAAAGTACATAAAATCTAACTTCATCTATCAATCGATTCAACAAATAAAATTCAAATAAATTTGTGTAATGTATAAAAATTTATTTATATAAATATAAATTTATTTTTTTATTTATTTTGAGCAGTGGGAGCTTGAACCCTCACTGAACCTAAGGGGCTCCACTCCTGGTTCGACGCCAAGAGCTGTGGTCTTGTAATAAATTAGTTTAATTTTAATGATTAAATTTCAATCATCAATAATTTTAAGTATAAAAAACATGTCATAAATAATATATAAAATTGTTTAAGAGTCGGGTTAAGTTTGATTTAGGCCTCAAAACTCTTTTCAAAGTCTAATTCGATTTCACTTCAACCGAATTGATATATTTAAAAATACTTAGATATTAAAATTTTTTATATTTGATATGTTAGTATTTTCAATATACTAAAATTAAATAATATCTCAAAGTCGAGTAAAATTAGGCTGAAC
This sequence comes from Heritiera fomes, assembly GCA_032173925.1. NCBI lineage: Eukaryota > Viridiplantae > Streptophyta > Magnoliopsida > Malvales > Malvaceae > Heritiera > Heritiera fomes. The sequence goes on from JAPDPM010000008.1 coordinate 36,808,297, forward strand.
TTTAACTTTAAATTCGACCTTTATATATGTCTAAATATAGGAATCAAATTCATTTTCTACAGAGATTTATGAAAATAAATGATGTTATAAATTGCTATACCAGATGATGTAATCTGTATAGTATTTGATTTCAAATCAATCAAGATGAATTATGGTAAATTAAGCGATAGTTATAAATAGATATGACGGAGACACATGTTCACATTAAGATATGTGCATAGCCGTATTTGATTGATTTAACTAGTTTTAAATCTGTGCGATGCATGAAAATACATTAAACAAATAAGAAATTCATTGATAATATATTTTTTGAAACTTTATAATATAAATTATTATGTTTATGAAAAAGACAACATATGTATATTTAATATTTTTTGTTTGTAATTTGTATATTATAATATAATAATATAAAAAATTATATATTGGATATAATTATGCAAATTTTAAAAAAATTAAATGAAACTATTATTGTATTTTATTGAATAAATGTAGTATATAAAAAAATTCAATATGTCTTTGATTTGAAGAAATTGAAATTTTTTCTATCTTAAAATCAACCTCGTGTAAGAATTTTTTTAAACGGAGATTCTTCAATGAATTCTTGTTGAGCTGAAGAGGTAACATATGATTTTTTAGTATTTATTGCTATTTTTAAATGATGTGTCACTTTATTTGATGATCTAATAGATTTCATAGAAGAAATAGAAGACTTAAATAAAACACTAATATGCAATTTGATTAAATTAAGTTTCAGTTATCACTTATGTTATAATAAATATAACAAAGATACTCATATTATGTAAATATTCATACCTATGTGTCAAATATATATATGCATACCTATTTCGATAGTTTTAAGCTTAGTATTTCTCGTCTCAGTATTAAAATTTGTTACTTTTGTTTCGAACAAAAAATTTTACTTCTGAGATCTTCAAATATCTCTCAAATTTTATAATCTCAATTTTCCTAAATTATAGTCATAGACATATCATTAAATTAAATCAAATATTGGACAATATTAAAATAATTGTTAACTAATCAATATCTTAAGAGAAATTTTATAAAGATTGTCAACATCTTTATTAATTAATTTTTTATCTTCAATGTTGAAAAATACAAATATCGCTTTTCCAGAACCATTAAATGCCTCAACATTCAACTTCTATTTATAAAGTATAATTGTTAATTAACCAATACCTTAAGAAATTTTTTTTAAAGATTGTTAATATTTTTATTAATTAATTAATTAATTTCTTAGCTTTAGTATTGAAAAGTATAAAACATTACTTTTTTAGAATCATCAAATGCCTCAACGTTCAACTTTTATCTATAAGGTATACAAAATGCTACAATTAAGTTATATATATTAAAATTATAAAATGTTTATATTATTATCATGGAATAATTTTTGTTTTATGTTTTAAACATAGTAAATATAATTATTATCTACCTTAGAGTTGGATTACAAACATTAATATTACATGGGAAACAATGAAACTTTTTATCAACTTCAGACAACCTTTTTGTTTCACTTGTGTGACATGTAATACCAGCCAAAAGTTAGATCAACTTTTATGATAATTACTCTATTGGTGAAAGATTTTCCTTAAATAATATATATACTTATATATAAAACACCAATTCAAAAAATAGTCAATAAAAACATGGGTTTGTTATGATGCATTGACAGTGTATAGTTTTTATACACTGTCAATATATCAGATGTTGACACCTCATCAATTGGCAAATTAAAAAATATGTCAAGCTCGTAAAAGTAAATATAAATAAATTTTTTTAATTTGCTCATAAGGGTTTATTAATGAGGTGTCAACATATGATGTATTGACAGTGTATAGAAACTATACACTGTCTCTATACACTGTCAGTGCATTATATATAAATCCTAAAAACATACATGTTGAATCAATTATATTTTAAAATTATATTGCCATATATGTTATCATTGAAAAAAATATATGTTAGTCTAATTCATTGAACAGTGACTTTATGACCAATATTTTAATATCCGACAGAGGTGTGTTATTTATAAACATTCATCCAATTATAATCTTTTATGTGATGTGCAATAAAATCCTAAGCCAGAATCTCATTTAAATAAACTAAATACAAAAAAGTAAAAGAAATTAGAGTTTTTTTTCGTAATGTTATATATTAAAAAAATTAATATATAAAAGCAATAGTTATAATTGTTGTATTTTGTAATGTTAATATGAAAAGAAAGAATAATTGCATGTTATGTATTAATTTAAAAAATAAAAAAAATTATGTTATATTATTGCACGTTATATTATTGCAAAAAAAATGTAATCATTGTACATAAGATGTTATATTATTGCATGTTATATATTACATTATCCATAGTAATGTTATTTTTTAGAAAAAAAAATTAATTGATAAAAGCTATATATATAGATGTTATATTTTGTAACATTAATGTAGGTAGAGATAAATGAAATATAATTTTTATTTAATTTTAATCTAGATAGAGATATATATATATATATGTTTATCTTTTAAAAATTAAAATAGGTAATTAATTTAAAAATATAATTTATTTAGTTTTATATTTATATATATTTTTATTTTTTGAAACTTGAAAAAGGATAATTATTTTTTAAAATAATATATTACATGTGTCAAACATTTGGACTATCCACATAAAATGTCTTACTTGTAGCCAATTGTTTTAGCTTATATATATATATATATATATATATATATATATATATATATATATATATATATTAGATTATTAAAAGAGTATCATCATAAATTAAAAGTTAGTTACAAATCAATGTGATAAGTGCACGTGTTCATATTGATAGGTACATATGTTCATACTGAGACATAGTTGTGATTTATTGATTTAATTATCAAAATATCTTTAGGGAAAAGGTGAATTTAGTTAAGATTTTTACATGTGATCAAATATCGTCAATTAATTATAATTTTATTTAGAAAGCAAGATTAAAATATTGTTCCACATTATTTATTATATATTAATATAATTTTTAAAAATATACTTTAGTGAAATATGTGACAATCTTTTAATTTCATCGATAAAAGTAAAAATTTTCAAAAAAATGTATTAGACTTTATTTTTCCTTTTTTTTTATAATTATATATGTTGAGTTTGTTTTTGATACACAAATGGCGAAGACTTTTAAATTCACAAATAAGATTAAGAAAACTATCACATATTTTAATTAATTTTTCAATATATATCTTACGGAATATATATCAACAAGTTAATTCTGATGATGAATGAATTTTTTTTGTCTCTGTGGATAGTTTATGGGACCACTATTTGAGCATCTAATTCAAATTTTTAGTTGCCTTAATATTAAAACATACATTCAACTTTTTACGTAAAATGAATATAAGTTCTCAATCTTTTTTGACATGTAAATCAGTCTATAAATTTTTATTTTTTACAAATAAATCCCAAACTTTTCAATAATACAATTAAATCCAAATTAAAAGTATATTTGACTATTAAATCACATTTAGTTTAATAAAAAATCTAGTTCTTACTAGGTTTTGGATCAAACAGCTTTTTCAACGGCCCAATTTAAAGAACCATCTCCATACATTTAGAAGCCCAAGATCTCCTTAACCCGAGCCATTCAAATTATTTTACTAATGTATTTTAAATTTTCAAATTGAAGTGGCTGAAATGCCCGGTTATCCAGTGCGGCGCCGACCACATTAATACGATACAATCGACTGTGCATGCATTAACACAAACACCAAAATTCAAAATTCCATTTTCTTTTTTTATTCTTCCCAAATTTGCTCTGCCAAATTGCTACCTCTTCTCTTCTCTTCTCTCCTCTCAGAGGAGAGAGAAGAAGAAGAAAGAAAGAGAAAAGAGAAACACCAAAAATTGCAAAGCTTATTTATTTAATTTTCTTTTTTTGTATATAAAAGAAAAAAATCGATCTCTCTTGATTTCTTTTTCCTCCTAGGGTTTCCGTTTCGGTTTCCGTCTTTGCTGCTCGCCCTTTACCGTCACTGACCTTTAGTTTCACTCACATTGCATCGGGATCGGCGCATTGCTTTGAGAACTAATTCGAATTCTTAATTTTCTCCCCATTTTTAGGGTTTTTTTCAGATTTTTTTGTGTAGATCGAGGTAAGTTCGTTTCTTTATCATTTTCTTATTCTATTGTTTTTGTACGGTTTTTTAATTTTTGATCGAACAATACTCTCTTTTTTGTTTTATTTTGAATTGCATGACTGCGTAATTTCGCTGTATAGGTGCAGTTCATATGATTTTCACTGGTTTCGTGTGTAGTCTTTTGACATTTGATTTTCATTGTCTGCGAAAATTAATGAGACAAATGCAACGTTACAGACATGATCGTTAATATCAACTCCAACTCCTGGAATTTCCCGCATTTATCTAAAAATAGTAACAAATTTTATGTACGTGGAATTAATTATTATTGTTTTTTAAAAAAATTGGTGGCATAATTTTTAATTTTATGAGATATATATTGTTATAATATTATTGTGGTGATTTTAGCTGGCATTGTTTTTTGCAGTGTATATATTTGGAGCTAACTTTTTGTCGCAATGGTATGCTCACTTGGAAGTGGTAGAATGGCCGTTATGGCTAGGCTTCTTGAAGCAGGAAGCTTCTCGCCGGGTATATGATGACTTCTTAGTATGAAATATTGGAATATCTATGTTATGGGTCTCACTATCCAACGTGTTACGCTTTGTTTACATGGTCAAGTCAATTTGACATTGCGAGTAATTTGTATCTGGTGAAATAGAGCATTGTCAAATGGAGTGATACCAAAGAAATAGAGAAATAATAAATGAAATATCTCAATTTGCAACACTCATTTTTTTAGTTTGACCCTTTATCTTTTATGTGATCGTAATGCTATATAGATACTTTAAGGTTGACCATCTTCATCGTCAATGCTTTTATCCTTATACTAAATTATGGTACATGAACTAATATATGAACTCACGCTAAGTCATTAGCATGAAGGATACTTTAAGGTAGATAAATATATAATTTCATACTTATATTTGTGCCATGCAATGCGTCTTCACTCTCTTTCTGAGATGTTCTCAGTAATTATAACATGGAAAAAAAATCAGTGGTACATTATCAATGGCTCTGCTCCACCACAAAAAAGGAACCCACAATTTTGGTTTCTCAATGAATACATGATACATTACACTTTTGATCCATGTTTTTGCTGTTCTGTTTTATTATTGTCTCTTTCTTTCTGTCTCCTTGGTCTTGTTCAAGCATGTAATTAGATATGTAAAACTCCTGATTCACTTTTAAAGTAGTATAAAAGAAAATAAGAACATTAGGTAAACACAAGTTAAACTTCTGACCATTTGCTTCTTTGACCAGGAGGATTATGTTAGATTAATTTAGGTCTACCAGTTTCAAATGAATAGGAGATATTGTTTTAATTTTCAAACAACTTGGTATTGACATTGTCCTCAACCGTTGGCAGAGGAAGTTGGCAATCAAAAATTAGCTGCTCAATATATTTACAGAGAATTACATGGGGCAGATGAGGCAAATTTACTTGATGAAGAAGGTGATGCTTATGTGCAGACTCATGTTAGTTTTATTGGTCTTTCAATTTAATAATGTTTCTGTTACACTGAACTATATGGTCTTAGCTGTGATCAGTATAAATGTTGAGTTCATTGCTTATGGTGACCTGTTAATTTTTCTCTCACAGATATGCATGTCTTTGGTTTGAAGCCCATGGCTGATCCCTTGAATTTGGTAAGCTTATCTGAACTATCAGTTTTCCATTTTAGCATTACAGTTCTCTTTGATATCATGTTATAAAACTCTTCCTGTAAAGAGTTTTTTGCTGTTTATGGTCTCTCTCTCAGCTGTAGCCGTGTTACCTTTGCCAATTAATGGCTCCCTCCATCTGGTTCAGATTGCTGATTTCTAATCTTAAATCAATAAAGAAATTCTCTAACCTTTGAGTCCTACATTTAACTTTCAATTAAATGCCAACAAGATTTGTAACCTTGTCATATAAGAATATTAACCACGTTGCTTGCTTTTTACTTTCTTGGTTGCCCAATCGTATTTGTAATATCCTAAAGTGTTTTTTATTTGTCTTAGCTTTTAAGGTCATGTCTGCACCAAGGTAGAAATTTAACCTTTATAATGTTGGCTTCTTGTTTTATTTATCGATTGTTGATGTGCATACAAAAATTTTATTCTGCTACCTGATTGCTTAATATAATTGTGAAGGTATGTTGTAATGCTTGCAAGAAGCCAATCAAGGCCAGTCAATACGCTGCTCATTCAGGTTTGGAGGCCTTTAACTTTTCTAATCAATCTTTTCCCAATTTTTATCATTCATGACTAGCTCAAAGACATATAGGCACTTAAAATTTTTTTGCACATACATGAATACTGTTCCAGGAATTGAAGTTAAGACTAGATTATTGTAACTGTCTATAATTTTTTGATCGGCATTTAATTTATCCATGTATAATGTAATTTCTGTTGTTGGTCAATGATGATTGTTCTCAGTGAACCTCTACAAGCCGTATGAACAAGGGATTTATAATGTTAATGTCTACATTTGGCATTGTTTCTCTACCAGGGACAACTAGCTATGAATTTTTCAGTGGTGTGTTAGTGGTGCTTCACTGAAATTGTTTCTTTTTCCCTTCTGATTTTTTTTCAGAACTCTGTAGGTCATTAAAAACCACAGAAGAAACTGTTTTGGAGCTTGATGGTAGTACAGGGCATAGGAAAGCTCCAAGGAAGGAAAGGAAGAAGTCACTAGCTGCTTATGCTAGTATCCTTTCTTTTCACCTTCTTTTTGAAACGTTTTTTAGTATTTTCTTGGCTTTGTTGTTAAGTTTTAAACTCCTATTGCTTTTATGACAGCATCTTTTTAAGAAAAGAAGCATCAAAAGTACTGAAAAGAGTTTTATATTTTTTTCTTTAATGAAAAGTCATTTTTTGGTTGTCATGTATGTTAAAAAAATGTCTTACATTTTTGGTTTGGTTACAGGAAACTTATCGTTCCTTGTTGATTCATATTTTCATAGTACTTAACCTGTCTTAGACCAGCCTACACCAGTTGGGGAGCTGGAAAAATCAGAAATTATTGATGCTGATGATACTACAGCGTCAGAATCCCACATGGATGGGCAAATTGGAATGACTTCTTCCTTAGCCATGGATGCAAAACGTAAGTGGATAATGTTGTGGATTTCTCTCCCTTTTTTCTCCCCTTTATCATTATGATTTTATGAGGTAATATGTCTAATGTTAAATGCAATCTAGTTGCTTATTATATGCCAGTTCTCTGATTGCAGCAAGTGCTTCATTATTTGAGCTTGATGCATCATTTTCCTTTTTCTTTTAGGAAATTCCACCTGTGTAGATATGGCATCTGTGATGTATGGCTCGGGAGTTAGTCCCCAGAATACAGACCATTCGACCTCTGTACTGCCACCATCAACAAAACGCTTGAAATTGTATGTCTTTTCTCAAACACATAATGCACCTTAGTGTGCTTGTTATATCCTTTCTTTTCTTTTCTGTTGATCTTATGCCCAGTTTACTGTTTCCAGAAACCTTTTTTTCTTTTCTTTTCTTGCTTCCAGTCTCAAGCCTGGGGATGATTTCCTTAAAAAAAAAATGCTCCATTTGTGATAATTTTTTAAAACTTTTGTTGTGCAAGGCTCCTTATGAAGTAGCAGATCTCATTATTCAAGCTTTTTCCATGCTTATGAAGATCTTATTGGTTTGCAGTGAATAATTAAGTTATTTTTTTTCCATGTTTGTAGGATAGCTGGTGAGCACCTTCTCCTGTCATATGATCCAAAAACAGCTTCTGGTGTGACAAAAATTCTAGATACTCATGACCTATATGCCTGTAAGGCCAGATTGAGTTTGTTGTTGTCATTCTGTTTCCTAAATTTTTTTTTCTGGAGGACATTCTGTTTAGCATTTAGCAGCTAATGCAGAAGGTTTTGGTTCATAATAAGATTTCAGTATGTTCTTTTACGAGAATTTTAGGTGTGGCTTTGAATTAAAATTTTGGAGTCAACTATCCTGTTACCAAATTATTGCTCTTTGATACTCATGCATCAATGCTTATCTTGCTTGTTTGCAGCCAGGGACTCTTCAAGAGGAACAGTTTCAGGAAGCGAAACACCTAATAATAGGCAAGCCCATGAAGAATGTCTGCTGACAAAAGGTAAATTTTACAGTTTTAGTTGTCTATGCTAGCTTCTGAATGTTTTATTGGACCTTCCTTTTTTTCATTCTTGACCTTCAGTTTGCTCTGTGTCTGTAATTAAATCAGATCTTCCAGTACCTCTTAGTACCAAAATGTATTACTCTCAAAGAAACAGTCGTCTTCGCCTGGCGCTTAGTGATCAGTACTTTGTCACATCAACCAAAGAACTTTGCAGTGGCGTGGTTAGTCAACAAGCATCACCACAAAGCATGATGATGTTACAGGCTTCATCTCAGGGGGTCTGTCCTCTCAATCAGGTGGATAATCTGCTTATCAAGAAGGTTTGTCCCTTCTAACTATGCTACTTTAGGCCTTCTCTTCCCTCTGGGTTGGTTTCAGATGAGTTGGAATCTGACTTGATTAAGGATGCGAATGAATGAGTGAGAATTTTTTTTTTTGAATGTTAGTTCTCTGTTCTTCATGCAATGGTGTTGCCTTCTTAATTGTCAAACCTCGCATGTGTAAGGATTTTTCTTTTCTGATTAATCTTGAGTTTCCCTATGAAATCGTCATTTTAATTTTAGTAGGGTAACAAAGAGAAAACAACAGAAAAAGGTTCGTTGATATAACTTCTACAAGAAACCTTATTATTTTTGCTCAAAATTTCAAGATCTTATCCTTGGCTTTAACAATCAGTGGAATGCTTCACCAAGCAAACAACAGATCCATGCTCATTGTTTGAAACTATCACGTAGAGCACAAGGAAACCTGTGACAATGATTGAGTGGCCTTATATCTTTTAAGTAGCTGCATTAGGTCAATAAATGTCATCAGAAATGAATAAATAAATTTTTATTTACACAATTGATTACCGTGACTCTTTTTCTGCATTACAATTTCCTGAATTATTTTTTGAGGACTGAATAACTTGATTGAAATCATGTTTCTTGCAATACAGCAAGAGTCTTCTGTGCCACAACCTGATCAAGTTCTTGCTCAAAGTTCAGAAGCATGTTTGAGTAAATCTGGGGGGTGCTTGCCATACAATGACCCTTCAAATCAGCATCCAATTGATAATATTCCAATGCCTCAGGCTGCTTCTGCTGAATTTACAAGAAGCAAATTTTATTCTTTTGCAGGCAACTCAAGTAGTCTACTAATTTAGTTGTATTATTGTTCAGATTTTTTACTTCGTTTTTTATGAATCATCTTTTAGTTTGATTTTTTGCAGGCAAACTGCTGGGGCCCATGCAGCCTCCAAATGGAAGTGTTCCTGTTGTATAGAAGGCCTAGACCGGATTTTTACTAGGCAAAGGTGTATTTAGCCATACATGAGAGTTAGGATCCATTTTTGAAAACCTAGAAAAGCATATCACCTTCAACTGTTCATTCTAGCCTTCTGAATTACAGTTTGGCACCTAGCCTCTGTTTATATTTTGATGGAATTAAAGTAAATATCTTTTAAATACTGTTGCTGCTAGCTGGTCCATTCAAGCTCTGCTTCATGCATTTTTCCCCCTTCTATGTCTTCTAGATTCCATTATCATTCATTTATTCTTTATGGATCTCAAGCCAGATTTCAAGATCCCGGGCTGGGTCTAGCTCTCCAACTTGGACAAAACCGATAGAAATGTGAAAGAAAGGATATAATTTCTCATATTTTTGACCACGAAGAAGTTGTTGAGTTAGGGATATAAGATTTGGCTAATGGTCATTAGCTTTCAAGGTATGTTGATTGTATTGCAGCCAATGAAGGTTGGTAGGACTAAGACTGGGTGCTCCAGTTCAACGAGAAAATGATGCAGGGTTCCCCCGAGCGGGGCCTGGAAAGTTGCCACCAGCAAATGCCACCGATGCTAGTGAAAGTGGTAATTGACAGTGGCTGATAGCAACAGGCTTGGAGAGCCTCTTGTCTTTGTGCAGGAGGGTTTCTTAAATGTCCTCAACTTGCATTGTCTATTTCTGTGGAAAATTGGAAATATCCGGTAAGCTTAACTGCGAAAGAAAAATCTGGTTTGCTGATGATGTGGTGGGATTCCATTGGCCAGCTCGTTGTGATAAGAAGAATTTGTCTTGTTCTGGGACAGTTGATGCTGTCTGATGATGACATCTGACTGGGATTCTTGAGGATCAGGGATTTCCTGCGATTGTTCTGGATTACGGTGAATGCGGTTTACTTTTTAGCTTTTGAATGAAGATATTTATGCTTCGACGAAATTAAAAAGGTGGGGGGCAGTATTTGAATAAACAAATCAAATTATCAAGTCAAATGGAATATCTGAATAGTTTGAACTCTATTCATCTTGATAACTTCAAAGTTAATTTGATTTATTATTTTTTAATTGTATAGTATAAAAATAAAACAATAATTTAGTATTAAAAATATAGACCATGATAGATACTCGGCCTCTTTCCCGGAAGACATGTGAATTAACAATTGAAACAGGAGTCCCATTCGATCAATGTTGAAAGCATCCACATTCCACATGCATGAAGTACAAAAGGGGATTCCAAGAACGACCGAGTGCTCTCAAAGGTGCCATTTTGTAAACCAAAGCCGTATGCCATGGAACCAAAGAATGAAAGACTTGAAAAAAAAGAAAAAGGCAGATTTCTTTTATTATGTTGCTTTTCCTGAAAAAAAGAAAAAGGCAGATTTCTTTTATTATGTTGCAAAAGCCGCCATTAGCGGTAGTTGCATAGAAATGGAATGTTCTTAAAAAAAATTAATACCTCCATTTCTTTCCTCCTCGAATCAATACCCGAACTATGATCTTAAAAAAGTCGTTATGCTTTTCCCACTATGTTGAAAATTACAACAAAAATCTTATGGAGTCATGTCCGTACGAAATTTGATCATCATATTCAACTTGGATTTTTCTTAATATTAATTTTTTTTTGAACGGTTCTAATATTTCATTTAGGGGTTTAAATTTCATTCAATATATTTTTTTTTATAAACAGATGTATTAATATATGAGAAAAAATAAAATAAAAAATAAACATTCTGAAGTGATTGGATACATAAGATAGAGATCTTTAAACGTTCCAATTAGGAGAGTGAAAACTATAAGTGATATAAAAAATTTGTTGATTTATGTAGCTTATTTTGATAATGGGATAAAAGTTTTTTTTTAATCGAGTTTTCTATTTTTTTTAGTATAATTGATTTTAGGATTTTATTTGATAAGAGGAGAGAGAATAAGTAACATATGCTACTGTTCAGTGGCCAAGCAAATTCCTTCTGTCCCTTTTCCTTGCTTGTTTTTAGTAGCAAACTCTACGTAGATGCTAAGGAATATAGATTTGGAATATCCATATCAAAAACATGATTCCATTCCCGAATTGATGATACTATAATAGTATTTTATTTTTGGATAAATTACAATAAATACCCTACCATTAGAGGTCAATAAATTTATCATTGAGATTTAAAAACTAAAACAATATTTTAATAAAAGTAACATATACACATTTTTAACAAGAAAATGAAACTTTTGAGCATTGAATCAAATGATTATATTTTTATCTCTATATTCTTGGAGTTCTACAAATATGAAGTTTGAATTTTAACACCTACATTTTTTATTTCTCATATTAAATGATTTCATTAAAAAAATAAACAAATTAATTATCACTTTCAAATCTCATAGACATATTTTTAACGTCTTTAATCATTCAGTGAAATATGAGAATACAATATAAAAATGCACAAACGTAACCGAAAAATTCGTAAATTAAAGTTCAATAGATTTATAAATTTTAGTAATGAATTGACGATTTAACTTAATCTTAAAGATGGAGTAACACTCCCTACCCCTAAACTTTTTTGTAACCAAAAATTTTTTGGAAGGTGAGAAAATGTAAGGCAATCTCTGTAGCTTCCACCCATGGACTGAGATTCAAAATATATAAAATAAGGAAAGATAAGAACCCATGTTGAGAAAGATAAAGATTAAGATAAATAAGAGGGAAAAGGAGATATTATTGAGTGGGTGGGTCCAAAGGTCACATGTCACCAACTTTCTTTGCATTTTAAACAAGAGAAATTCTAAACTTACCTACTTTTTTATTTTTTATCCTATTTTCTTCAATAAATTATTGTCTATAGCACTAAAATAGAGTATGAATAGTAAAAAATGGGTATATTTAAAAATTTTCTTTAGACAAGCCAAATGTTTTAATTCTCCATTTTCAGACTAGTATTATACAAGAAGAAGACATGGAGACTTTATAGTCGCACCGATTTACCAAACCTTATGGAAATCATTATTGGGCAATGAGCTTTTGATTTTACTACAACTTGACAGAGAAAGCTTTATGAACAAGAAAGGTTTGTACAAAAAGAATCCTAAGAAAAATTAAATATCATTTCTATGGACAAATAACAATTTAAAGAGTTTTTTTTCCTTTTTTTTATTTATATTTGTCATTGGATTTATTAATAAATTGTTTTCTTGATGATTTCTAATCAAAATTTTAATACTTAAATAGATTTTTTAATTAATATACTTTAATCCATTGAAATTGATGGTAGCTCCATGTAAACATATATGATTAAGCATAAATTTAATATAATCAGGCATAAAATAGATTAGAAATTTCATAAACACATAAGAATATATATAAATATATACACTGTAGTGACATTATCATGCGTTTACATTTATTAATTCTAATTTTACATTTATTTTTATGTATTTATGATATTTTTAACATATTTTACATATAATGAGATTAAATTTATACTTAATCATGTGTATTTGCATTAACTTTATAATAAGATAAAAATTTTATCTTATTATAGAAGTTCCAAGCACATTGAAATGTTTTTGCAAATGAAATTTTATTATAATGTCATTAATTTAAATTTTATAACACTCGAACATTGGATTTAATAATTTTTTTATATTTTTTTTAAAAAAATTTGAATCCCTTCATTTTAATACAAAAAGCCTGATCTAATTCCATTTACACAATTTGACTTATATGTGAATATGAAAAAAATAAGAAAATTATTCATTAAATTAATTAAAAAAACTAATATTTTCTGTTAAGAAATTGCAAGTGTGAAACAATGTGAACATTGAATCTATGAAATAAATATAGTTTTTTTTCTTACCAATTCTGACAAGTGGGGGAGGTTGCTGGGAAATGACTTGCAGAACTTGCACTTTACGCATGATTGGATAAAACTAAAACTAAAACTAAAAGGAAATTTAAATCTGAAAGTGCATAATTTAAGTACCACACTGCCACAAGAAATTAATGATAAAGTTAAAATTTTTTAGTTTATTGTAAAATTAATGTAAACAGATATGAAAATAAATGTAAATTTAATGTCAATAATAATAAATTATGCTAAAAATATTTTAAACATTTGAAAATAAATGTAAAATTAATGTTATTATATAAATTAATAATAATTTTATTGCAATATATATTTATATTTATTATTATGTGTTTATATTTATTGGCATTATTACTTAAAAAATGTTTATTGACATGAATTTTAGCCTTTTTTTCGTCTGATTATGACATTTTTAATGTATTTTATGACTACTAATATTAAATTTATGTTTATTATTATTATATGTTTACATTAATCTTATGATAATACCAAAAATCTTTTTGAGTAATACGTTCTCATTCAAAGTTATAATTACAATCAGCATATTACATTTCATGAACTGATAACTTGATAAATTGATAAATACAAATGATAATAATCAACTAAATCAACTAAACAAATAATAAATAAACTTAAGAAGATGCTGTTGTCACATCAGTTTCATTTTCAGGTAATTATAATAGTAAGAACCAACCAATAGAATTAGCTTGACAATAAAACACCAAAACAATTAGCTTTAAAAAAATCTAAAAAAAAGACAAATTAAATATTATAATAATTATCGATTTCTATTTTTTAATTTTTATGACATTATATTCTTTACTCAAAAACAAAATTAGGTAGATAATGAATTTACTACTCATCAAGGGCCAATACATTTACTCTCCAAAAATCTATTTTCTAGCCTCATCTTTTTCATTATTTATTACTTATTAGTTAAAAATGACAGGAAAAAAATCTAGAAGTACTTTAGAAACAAATTATTATGATGAAATTATATTATTTGTTACGCTCACTCTTTGAATGAAAAAAGAAGTTTTTTTGTTTAACGGAGGAAGTAATATGTTAAAAAAGTGAGTAATTTTTTTAGTGGGTAACTTTTTTTTCAAAATGAAAAGACATAAATATATTTAATTTTTATTTCACTTATAATATTTTTAAGATAATTGATCGAATTTACCATTTCATTTAAGATAATTGATCGAATTTATGACACATTTTTATTTAAACGCAAAATTATCAATATATTTTTAATTCAATTTAAAATAAATAAAAACATAATGTAAAAAATATTTCTTGAGTAAATGAAAGAATATTTTTCTATTCATAAAAAAATGTACAAGAAAAAAAATGAATCTTAAATCTAATCTCTCTTAATGAAATATAACAACTATTACACCAAACTTTAATGGTTAAATAAAAGAATATTTCTCATAAAATATTCTAATATTTATTCATTTTAAATCAAATTAAAATATATATTGATAAAATTTATTGTTTTATTAAAATAAATAATAAATTTGATTTTTTATTTTTAAATAGAATAAAAAATATTATTAAAAAATTACCAAAATTTAGAAAAGAAAATAAAAAGAGAGGTTTTGATTATGGATTATTATTTCCCAAAAAACCTCTTCAGAGAAAGGATTAGGAAACCCACTGAACTTTCCCTCAAAAAACCGTCTAAAGTTTCAGCAAACAGCTACCTCTTTTTTATACTTATCTAAAGTCTGAACAACTTTTTCAATTTTCCTTTGAACACTTGAAAACTTCCAAACTCCAATTCACAATCCAATCGAAAACCCACTCTGGAAAAATCCTCCAACAAACAACAAAATCCCAACAGTCTTCCCATTTTCTAACAACCCTTTTCTCATCTCTTCATGCAAAACATAAATAACTGAGCATTGTCACCAACAATCTTAAGTTTTGTTGCACTTTTCAACTTTATTCATGACAATAAAGTGCATTGCCAGGCTAAGGTCACGCCGGGTGGTTCAGGACCAACTGGAAGGTTCAGACCATGCGGCGGCTGCTGGCGGTTGCTGCTGGGCCAACCTACCTCAGGAACTGTTAAGGGAAGTTCTGTTAAGGATTGAAGACTCTGAAAGTAGTTGGCCTCAAAGAAAGAGCGTGGTAGCTTGTGCTGGAGTTTGCAGGAGTTGGCGTCTTATCATTAAGGAGATTGTTAAAGTTCCTCAACTTTCAGGAAAATTAACTTTTCCTATCTCGGTTAAACAGGTTTTTAGCTTCAAACTTTCTTCTTTCTCTGTTCTTGTCTCAAAATCATGGTTTTCCAATCACTTAATTATTTGTGAACAAAGATTCTTCTTTAATCTGTTTTCCTTTTTAGAGCTATGATTGTAGCTTGAAATCGAATTACCGTAGTTGAATTCCATTCCAATCCTCTTTTCAGAATCAGGGTCTTTTGATCTGGTTGCTATGATTTATATTTGTTTAATTTTCATTCAAGGCTTGCGAAGGTGTTCTCCTGCTCTGGTTCAGTCAAAGTAATGATAAATCTGATTATACTTGCGTCTTTAGCATTCTGCAGATTTTATGTTCCTGGGAATCTTGAGTTGAGATTTGTTTCCTCATTTTTTTGTTTGGTAATCTGATTTGTAGTCTGATTTTCTTGTTTGGATTGGAGAGATACAAATTAGGAAACTTCCTTGATAATCTCAATGTTAAGTTTGGGGGAAATTTGCTTCTTCAAAGATAATTTCTGGCATGGGCGATGGGTTTTGAGCCATTTTTGTCTACAAGATATTGACCATTAGACAGGGCAGGTTTACCATCAATTAGTGCGACCATCATGACTCCCTAATCATTGTATCTTTTATGCGGTAACTTAGTAGATAAACTTCCGTTAAAGACTGGTTCAGGATTTGGGACCACTTTTCATTTAGCTTACAGTAATCATTAGCTAGCCACCTTTGTTTGCAGTGCTGTTTTTTTCTCTTTCTTCCCCCATCCAACTGGTGCCACCCCAATCCCTATGGCCCCTACAAAGCCTCTTTCTTCAACTGTCATTTTGCTTACCATTATGTATTTACTGTACATTGGATTAAAGCCTTGGACTGTGTGTTATGATCAATCATTTGCTAGTATGTGAAAGGAAGCATTTTCACGAGCAGCATTTCTGTCCTGTCTTTGAAGTCTAATTTTTCCTCATGCAAACTTGTGTTGGATTGCTTGCAGCCGGGTCCGAAGGATTGTCTCCTCCAGTGCTTTATAAAGCGGAATCGATCCACCCAAACATATTATCTTTACCTTGGTTTAACTAATGGTAAGGTTTTTTCTTCGTTTATATTGTTTTCATAGTTCTTCTGCCCGTTCAATGAAGCTGTCAATGTATTTCAAAACAATAATTATGCCTTTTGCATTATAATTGAATAATAACTGAATCTAATCTAATCACTAGATTAGATTAAATTAGGGAGGCGTTGTATCTTATTCTTAGTATACTTCCTTGAGCTGTAACACTTTGGAGATTTTCTTTTCATTTCTCTGTGGCAGCACTAACCGATGAGGGAAAGTCCCTTCTTGCTGCTCGCAAGTGTAGGCGCACTACTTGCACAGATTATGTCATCTCTCTACGGGCTGAGGATATGTCAAAGGCAAGCAGTACTTATGTTGGGAAATTGAGGTGAGCAGTAGTGAGCTGTAATCAGCAAGATTATGTGGAATTGGTTCTTTTTTCATATTTTCTTGCAGTCTTAAATTTTATGTTTTTCGTTCTTTTTGGCAAGATCAAATTTTTTAGGGACCAAGTTCACAGTCTTTGATGGACAGCCTCATCATGCCGGTGCAAAGATGACTAAAAGTTGCTCCTCTAGGCTAGCAAATTTGAAACAAGTTTCACCTAGGGTCCTTTCTGGAAACTACCCCACGGCTCACATCTCATACGAATTGAATATGTTAGGTTCAAGGTAAGAATTTGACATTATTTTGTGTAAGGATTTGATAATTTCGTATTCTAACCATCATGTCCAGATTATATAATGCCAATCCCCCAAGGCAATGGTGATGCATCATTATTGATTAGGTCATGAATTAAATTCTCTGTGCACTTGCATACAAGTAGCTGATACTGACGTATTTTATATGGACTTCCAGGGGTCCAAGGAAAATGCAATGTATTATGGATACCATCCCTGCCACTTCGATACGACCAGGAGGAGTAGCCCCCACCCAGGCTGAGTTTTCCCTTAGCAATGTGAATCGGTTTCCATCAATCCCAATCTTTCACTCAAAATCAGCTAGAATGGAGAATTTTCCATTGGGAACTTTGTCTGGTCCAAAGGATGATGCACTGGTGTTGAGAAATAAGGCTCCAAGATGGCATGAGCAACTCCAGTGTTGGTGCTTGAATTTCCATGGACGAGTGACAGTTGCTTCAGTGAAAAATTTTCAGTTGGTAGCTTCTCCAGAAAATGGACCGACTGGGCCAGAACATGAGAAAATTATCCTCCAGTTTGGAAAAGTCGGGAAGGATTTATTTACCATGGATTACCAGTATCCAATCTCTGCATTCCAAGCATTTGCTATCTGCCTCAGCAGTTTTGATACCAAGATTGCTTGTGAATAAATGATGCATGCATGTTTGTGAACAGGTTTGTATTTAATCATCTGAAAACTGACTAGCCTCATTGTCAGCATGAGTTTTATCTTCTCAAGTCTCAACCCACTGCTTTATTACATTTTAATTCCAGAAAAAAGTAAACTTAATCAACCGGCTTAAACATCTGCGATTGTTTGAAGAGGTTGATGGATGTGTATTGTTTTGACCTGTTATGTATAAAATATTAACCTTGACAAGTGATTGCTCATCCAACTGATGATTACAAGCTCTGATACATGCAAATCACCATGCACACCATAGTTATCGAGTCTATGAACAGTACTGACACGTTTCCGATTTTATCTAGGAGCAGGAATCTATGAAGATTGGTGCAATAAGATTAATAGTCGAGATACAAGTGCTTGAAATTGAAGTGGAACAAAAGCAGCTAAGTATACAGGTTTTAACATGTCAGCTCGGATTCTGGATTTGCTCATATACAAGAAGGATTGGGAATTTATAGGGAGGTTAGAGGTTGTGTAGTGGAATTTGGTTGGTTACCAAGTTCCATTTATGTTCTTCAGTTATGTACATAATAACTATTTGTATGAGGATTTTCTTTTGCTCTGTTTCTAGTTTGTAATTAAATTGTTTAACCAGTTTCTATTTGTCTTGAAAAAGCTTCTGAGTATACAGTCCAATCTCACAATTACTGTCATATCCTTTTCAGCTTTCTGTAAAAACTTAAGGACAAAAAAAACCAAATCTTGTAAAGAGATTTGGTTGACATTAGTCGAATTTTTAAGTTAAATCACTGCAAGTTAGTCTATGATTTCAATCATGTCGAACATTTGATTTAATTGAAATATTGGTGCCTGATCATCTTGCACAAAGAGCCGACTCGGAAACCATGGTTGCTTGAACGTCCAGAACATTAACTCTACCGCTAATCCCCCCGGAAAGACAAGTTTAAAAGGCAATTGTGAACAAACTCTGAGCACTCTCAGCTCTCCTTTCATAACGGAAAAACATTTGCTTAGCTATGACTGACACGAAGCCATACAATAGATCCTTTCCCAACCCAATAATTTGGTATCTACACTAGTACTATTCACTATGTACATATAAATATCCTCTTAATCACTACTAAGCTAAGCTGCTTGCATGTGGAATTTCAGGTTTGAACTCGTACGTACAGATTCAGAGCTAAGCTGCTTGCATGTGGATGTTTGGGCTTGAACTCGTATGTACAGATTCAGTGGCTTCTTCCTCTTTGGAAGGCAAATCAGGCAAATCATCCGAATGCAATTCAGGTTGATTCAGGCTCCTGACAAACTTGGTGAATGAAGGAAAATGCTCCGGTGAGAAGAAATGAGCTCCCATCCTCTGGAAAGTGAACAACTCTATCATATTCTCACCCAACATATTTTTCTTGATCTGCTCAAAGCCACCAGGAGCTCCAAAAGCCAAGTTCTGCCCAGCAACCTCAACCCCGTGCTTTCTGCAAGCCATTTGGATTTGTCCAAGTAATAATTCAGGGCTTGAGAGGGATTCATGTGGCTGGTGCTCATCTGACAGGTCCATCCCGGGCAAGATGATTTTGCATGAATTCCTTGAAAACATCTCTGCAACTGCTTCATAACCATCTCTTGAGGCAGTGTTGTAGAAGCCAGCTGTCAGCTCACAAGGGTGAGTCCGGGTTTTGTACCACGAGTGCATCAGTGGGACTTTTCCATAAACATTCAATGCAGTATCGCTGAAAATGGAAGAGGCAAGAGAGAGGAGACGATTTCCATGGGATATGAGCTGGTTTGAGTACCAGGAAAGGAAGAAGTCACCATAAGGACTTTCCCATGATCCACCATGATCCTTGAAGAAGCTATTTGAGTTAGGAGACTGATCATAAGTTGGCGCATCATGTGGACCACCTAGTCCCCATAAAGGATTTCCATTTGCTTCAGCATGTTGCTTAAGAAGTCTGAGCATGTTTCCGTCATAACATTGGAACTCCCCAACTCCAGTAATTGTGCCATTTTTGACAGGCTTGTGGTGAGAGGGATACCGAAGCTCGCCATCAGGCCCCAAACCCATTGAGATTCCCTGGAAAACCACAATACAGAAGCCATTAGCATCAGCACACCGCAATTGAATCCAAAAGTTTAGCTTCCTTGATCAATTTATAATTATTATACAGGCAACATTTCTTACCGTAATTGTAGAACCAATGAAAGTTGAGAATGCTGACTTAAAGTTCTCACAGAAGTCCTGGTAAACTTGAATTGGAGTCTTTCCATTAAGAACAGTAAGATCATCAACAGCAAGCGATAGACATTCTTGATAATGCCGTCCTGACCGATCCTTAAAGAATATACTAGGTTGGGATTCCCCGATCTCCATTACCCACTTGGGAAGTGCGATTTTAAGCTGTCTAGATGCATGGAAACCAAGTGATACATGAAGCTTAAGACCTGCTTCCTGAACCATCTCAGCAACAGCAAGATAGCCTGACCAGTCATACTTTCCCATTGCTACATTCTCAACCACTCCCCACCAGACAGGCAATTCAACACCTTCCACACCCAAAAGCTTCAAAGCTTTTAGTCCTGCTGCAATTGCCCGGGCGTGGTTCACTGTACTGCACTCAGAAACTGTATCTAGTGGTAGGCCAACAAATAATCTTACCATATCAAGCTGAAAAAACCAAAATTTGCTACAATCAGCACAATCGAACACAGTTGTTCATCAATCCAATCGTTCTAGTATGGGGAAAAAATAGTTTGATGTTTTCAGCCAGAATTTGCGTTAAAACAAAAGACTATGTCCAGTACACGTCTCATATATAATCTTCCAATACCTCAAAGAACATGACAGCTTGACAGCATTGCTTTGAATAAAGAATTGACTGCCCATCACTTGCACACGTTCAAAAATCAAATGCTTAAGAATATAAATCAAAATGCCTTAGGTCCAACATTAAAACAAGCTTAAAGAACTAAATAAGCAGAGCTATTAGCGTGCCAAAACAGATAGCTATCTTTATTTTCATTCTTCTACAAGTAATTAATACGACAATACTAAATTTCTTCACAATTCACAAAAAGAACAAACATGATATATCCATATAAGATTTTAATTATTTCTTTAACAAATAAAAAGAACATTAAATACATAAATTATAAAAAATTTAAAAAATGCAAAATCTTAACAAATAACCCCAAAAAAAGGATGTAACTTACAGATTTGGATCTTGTAGAAGGCTTAGATTCAATGATGGGTTCAGACTGGACAGCTTTCACCATAAATCTGTGGGCAGCTTTTCTCAACCTCGTAATTTGTCTCTCAAAGCAAACGCTGTTTGGTTTTCGAAACAAGATTTTATTTTTATCATTATTTTTCCCAAAACAAAACCTGAAATCCCTGTGCGCTAATTTTGTTCTACAGATATTTGCCTGAGAAGAACTCGTAATTACCGAAACCTCCATTTCACCAAAAATTCCAACTTTTAAAAAAATAATAATAACTCAGAAAAATTTATCCCAAAATCTTTTGAAGATCTAGAGATAAACAAAATTAAAACCACCCCAACAAAATAAAACCCAAAATTCAAAATCAAGGCCTTGTTTGAACTCAGATCAGAATTTAAACCGAAAGAAATTCAAACAAAAAAACTCAACACAAAAGCTCTTTGTTCTCAGATCTAAAGATGTAAAAAAATCTAAACAAAATACTTGAACGAAGAATAATAAAGGAGGGATTTTATAACATTTGTTTGAATTAGAAAGAGGGATTTTCTCTTTCGGTGAAGTCCAGCAATTTTAAGAGGTTCATGCATGGGTTGGGTCCCTTATATAAACGGTTGGATGCGTAAAACAACAAACGCTGTGGGTCTCTGCCACGTGCACGCCTCGTAGTTTGCCAAAATTTTCAGCCGCATAATTAAATTTTTTTTTCCTATTTTCTATTTTTTAGATAATTAAATTACTATTTTTTATTATATTTTAGTTATCAACTTTAACATTTTTCTTAATAATATTATTGTATTCTCTTTTTTTTGGATTAAAGAGGATAAATCAGTTTCTTTTGTGTTGATCTTGGTAATATTCATTTTATTCAAAAAAATATTTAATAAAAAATGGTGATGTGGATAGAATCTTATCCAAAATTTAATAATTTATTGATTTTTCTAGAAATAGGGAAGTCTGATCTGGTACTGTCAGGGAACATAAGTTTTGCTGTCAATTGTAGAGTGGATAATACAAGTATATTTTAATGTTGAATACATTAAATTATATATAATATATTATTTTTATATCAAATTCAATAAAAAATAACTTATGAAACACTAATTAACATTTCTTTTTAATATTTAATGTATTAAATAACATCTTTCTTAGAAAAATCTGAATCCAACTACCAAGTTGGTAAATCCATGTGCCAATATTCTAACTGCCATTCCAACTGTCCATTGCATTTATTATTTGTATGTAAGTTTAAATTTATAAAAAATCTACTTTAATACTCAAATATTGTTTTAGGTAATTAATATTTAGTTTATATATAAAAAAATTGACTTTATCATGGATTTTTTTAAAAAATATAATAGTAAAATATTGACAAAAAAGCATATACTCATCAAACATTAAACAAAATATTTATTAGAAATACATGAAATAGTAGGAAATTTAGGATAAGATTAATGTCTTAGACAGAAGTAAGCAAGTGGGGAACTAAAACATCAACACTACACACTTGCCACAATCCTTTGTTTCCCTTCTCCATGAAATCTCAACATCTAAGAATCACAAAATCACAATGACAAGAAATGTCAATTGGATGACAAGACAATTAAGTGTACATTGTACTCCATTTTGCTCCATGGATGTTTATGTAAGTGCGTATGGTACTCAATTACTCAATAAAATTAAAAAGATAAGGATGATTATATATTTAAAAACAATATGATATCATATTTTGAGGGTTTTTTTTTATTATAAAATGAAAGTGAAAAGTTTTTGTATCATATATTATCTTTTAATTTTTTTTTAATATACTCTAAGAGGTCTGTCTTATCATGCTAATCTCATTAATGGGATGTAAGAAATTCACTAACAATATATGAAATAATTTCGTTTATATTTTCATTTTTTTAATTTAGGGAATAAATATGTTGCTTAATTTTTTAAATTAGAAGAATATTTGTTATATCTCCGAAAATCATGCCTTTGAGATACAACAAATATTAAAACTTTACCAGTATAAAATATTTAATTTTTAAAAATTTTGGTAATTGGATGATTTAATTTATCAAATATTATTATTTAGAAATTATTCTTATGAGTGGAATATAAAATATTTGAGAGAATGCTACTCTAAAAATTTTATCAATAAAAAAATTCAGTTAATTTTAAAAATTAATGAGTACAATTATAATAAAATAAAGAGTTAAAACTTTAATTTCATATAACAAAAATTAATAATTTATTAATAATTTTTAATAAAATTTGAGATTTAAACCAAAATTTGAAATGTGGTTTGGATCCAATCCAACACTCAAAACAGGGAAATTAGTTTGATTGTGGCTGCGGTTTGTATGGGTAACTCGGCTGAGGTGGAAAGCTATGACACCTCACCGCCTACATATTTGTTTTCGTTATTCCGAAAAATTCAATGATGGATGTTTGGATTGGGTTGACACGTGGGAGCTCTGAAGAGGCCGGCGGGCAGCTTGCTGACTCATTTCCATGCCAGATTGTAGCCTGCATTTCCTATGGCCTTTGATTGCCCACCATTTTCACTCATTCAATCATTCAATCCATGACGGATTGACAAATTTAGAACAAATTACAACATTAATTTTCTTTCGGGATTTTCTTATCTGTATTTAGGAGTTAGGGATGGGAGGCTACCATCTTATCCTGTTTGTTCTGCATAATCCGATCTGTTTAAATAGAATTAAGATAATTTAAAAGAAATTCGAGTGAGGTTTAACAATAATAATAAGATTGGATTGCCCACCACCATTTTCACTCATTCAATCCACGACGGATTGACAAAATTAGAACAAAATTACAACATTAATTTTCTTTTGGGATTTTCTTATCTACATTTAGGAGTTAGGGATGGGAGGTTATCAACTTACCATGTTTGTTCTGCATAATCCGATTAAACAGAATTAAGATAATTTAAAAGAAATTCGAATGAGGTTTAACAATAATAATAAGATTTGATTGCCCACCATTTACCACTCATTCAATCATTCAAATCTTGATAGATAGATAAAATTAGAACAAAATTAGAACATTAATTTTCTTTTGGAGTTTTTTTTTTCTATTTCTAGGAGTTAGAGATGGAAGGTTATTAACTTATTATGTTAATATGTATTCCGCATAATCCGATCCGATTTGTTTAAATAGAATTAAGATATTTAAAAAAATCAAGTAATTATAGCAATAATAATAAGATTTTCATTACTTTATCTTATCTATTATCATTTCTATTGAGAATTTAATATAGTAAATGAAAAATAATTCTATGTAATTAACTCAATGACTCTAAAAATAATTGATATAAATAGAAATAACACTTTTGCCACTGAATTAGAAGTTGAATGGGATTGAAGACCGGCAAAGTGGATAATCTCTTGTGGTTCTTGACCTCCAACCTCCTCTTGCCTTGTACATATTATCTAGCCATGTAATATTAATTATTAACGATTTTCCTTTGTTCAAAAAATTATTCTGAAGAATTGATTTAATGATAAGTACATAGATTTGTTTTTGGTCATAAAATATGTTTGACCCTTTCTTCATTAAATAAAAAGAAAGTAACAAATATCATAAATGTTTAAAAATATAAAGGCTTATGTAGTTATAATTCATAAAAAGGACCATACTTGAGCTAACAAGTTATTGCCTTATTGGCTTGAATTTTTATCTTCTTTCACTTTTAAGTTTTAAGTTATTAAGCTATAAATAAAAGTTTAAGAACAATCATCATAATGGTCATTCAATTTAATAAATATGTTTACTTTTATGCAACATAAAAAAATTTAAAAATAAAAGAAAAATTATCTCATATATTGTCATTTAAATTTTTAATACCATTTAAAATTTTCACTAATAATATATAAAAAAGAACCCTATGATAGAATATACATGATTAATTTAAATTAATCAAAACCCTAAGCTTTATGTGTAAATAAAATGGAAAACTAATAGATAAGAAAGTTCGCATCAGATGATGATGTTGCTAAAGACAGCTTAGGTTGTTGGGTTGTTCATGTTGTCCTCCTTTTCCTAATTGAAAACAAAAAACATCCCAAGTTGTAGCCATGTGAATGTGCAAGATATTGCCTTTACACAAGCCCCATTTTTAGTGGTATGGTGTTCATGCTTTATGAGGAATCAATCAACCACATTTTTCTTTTGTCTATAATTTTATACATCTCCATCCAAACTTGAACTATCAATGGACCACTCCTTTGCTGACCATATATATTCCAGGTTTGATCTGTCCGTTTTCAAGCAAATTTCATTACCATCCATCCCACTTGCTTGGTGCTATTCAAGTAGTTTCGAACTAAAATAAGAGAGATTTTAAATCCGAGACTTAATCTATTCGGTTCATACAATATTTTTAATAGATGATTTTTAGTAAATTTGGAATTCAAATTTCAATACTTACATCACTTTCTTTTATTTTTAGATTACGACATCTTTTTATTAAAAAAAAAGGATTTTTTAAGATTAATTTTGATCCGAATGACCTAAAACATTAAAAACCCAATGTTCATTAGATAAAAAAAAGAAATAAAACCTCACTTTTAAAATTATGACAGTGATTCTGCAATAGATAAAAGCATGATCCATGTGTTAGAAAATTGAAAGGAAAGATACCTAACCAACTTCTAGAACTGGCCATTGAAAATTCATGTATTAAATTTGTGTTCATATCATATAAAATTATGTTTGTGTTATGCAAAACATAAAATTTTTGTGTTGACACATTAATAACATAAAAATTTTGTGTAATATTCTTTAGACTTTTGCCTATTCATAAACGAATTTTATCAAATTTTGACTTATATTATCTTCGCATTTTTATTCATATTATTTTTTTTTCATATTGTATCATTGTGTCATGTTTTAAATTATCAAGTCTACCAAATTTTATTGACGTGACCCGTATCCATATTTTGAGTTAAGATTTAGTAGCTTCTTTGAAGGATCAGACATTCACAAGAAAAGCTTGAACATTGCTTTGGTATAAATTGCCGTTTTTCTTCAAAATAAAAAAAAATTACTTAATTTGAGTTTCATCGTTTTTTGTTTTATTTTGCTCGCAATATTAATTATGAATAATTATCTAATATACCGTTAGTAGAGTTTTTTTGTTCCATAAGCGAGATTAGGATAACGAGACATATCCTATTTTATTTATTTTTATTTTTTTAAAATTTTTTTAAAGGATATGTATCATCACCCTAATACCGCATATCAAAAAACTCTAATGACTATATATTGGATATTAATCAATTAATAATTATATAAAGTGTTAACTCTTCTTTCTTATTTGAAAAGCCCTAACTTTGTTCTTTGAATAAAAATGGTGTGTTAATCATTAAATCAAATCGAATCGAATCAAATTGAATCGAATGAAATCAAATTAAATCGGATGCATCATGGTCAGTTGTTAACTTTCAAAAGCAATGATCCTCGCTTGAGGAATTGTTTGACTTACATTTTAGGTATTTTTGTAGTTGTTGGGTGTACATTTCATTTTGAATAGAAACCTTGCTTGAATGGGCGGACTATTGCTCTCTATGATCATATATTATCTTTTAGTTTGATTGAAGAGGCAATTGGGTGAATATATAAATCTCTGATTTTTTTGTGAGGCAAATTCAGCCTTTAATCTTCGAATTTATGGCATTTGATTTAATAATATTTTGTCCCTTTTTTTTCACAAAAAGGTATAAGAAAAAAAATTTAAAATTTAAACTTAATCCCTCATAAAAAAAAGATACCAACCATTAGATCAAACATTTCATTAATGTTTATGTTACTTAATTCAAGAATAAGTGTCGTAGACAAAAATATGCGAGCTTTGGAATATCCAATATTTTAAAAAGTTTTTCAAATAGTTTGATGGTTAAAACTTTTGTATCTATAGATTACAGGTAAAAATGATGAATCTAATATTAAGTATTAATTTAAATTTTCGTATCTTCATTTTTAAAGTATGAAAATGTTACAAATTTGAAATTTGATTCTTATTATCTACGTTTTTTATTCTTTCACATTAGAGACTTCCAATATAAAAAAAAATAAAAATGAAAGGTATGGAACAATATAGATTAACCATAACATGATTGAATGATTATTTATCTATATATATTTATATGGTTGGATGAATGGAAGTTTGAGTGTACAAGTTTTTCTCCAGTTCTACAAGGAACTCTTCATAAATAAACAAAATATGCAATTTTCCTATAGGAGTAGGAGCACATTGTTTTAAAACGTCATACTTGCATGTTAACTCATGCACACCAAAAAAAAAAAAGAAAGAAAGAAAAGAAAAGAAATACACAGCAACTTGTCCTTTGCCTTTTTCTTTTCCTATTGTTAAAAAAAAAAAAATCTTTAGTTAGGGTTTTGATAAAGAGCTACCTTAAATTCATCATTCAACGAACTCATGCTTAACGTTTTTGTCATTGTGAGATATCTTTAATTAAAGAATTCATGTTAAGTATTGTATGGTATAGTTTCATGATTGAGAGCCAAGCAATCATGAAAAGTTGTCTCCATTGTAAGACAACTGGCGAACGTTGAATGGGCCATGTTGAATGAATCATTGATGCTTCGACCACCACTGCATATGGTTTTGACAATCCAGTGCATATCCATTTTTATATTCTTATCTCTTCCTAGTAACGTGTATAACATGAATTTTATTTTAAAATTTTGCTTAAAATTCCTATTAACATATAAAATACAAATTTTTAAAATTTTTGTTATATTTATATAAATTTTTAAAAGTTAACTTGCCTTATCTTCATATTTTTTATTTATGTCATATCACTAAATTATCTAAAACCACTCAATCTGCCTGCAAACATGAGTCTCAATCAGAGTTTTATAGCCCATCCTTTGCCAGGCTCACACCATTTGTATCTGCTGAGCAGCGATAAGCTAAAACACATTACCTTGGACCTCAAATCTGAGTTCAGGAATAAACTATAGATATACAAATTGATTAGTTTCTTACAGATTAATTAGATAGTTGCTTTCTCAGAATTTAATTGCTGTTTTTTTTTATTGGATTTAGATCTCAGGAATCTCATTTTTATGGTTAAAAAAAAATAATTTGTGGATATTAGAAGGGATATGACAGAGCTCACACAACTCTGGTAAACTTGCTGCATGTTTGTATTACCAGAATGCAATGATGCAGAGAAGGATTTCAACCAACAAAAGAAAGCAGTTTTAGTCACAATATATACAGATGATTGATGCCTGGAAATGAGATAACAAAATAGGAGGAGGTCTTGAAGGGCCAGGAGGAGGGCAACAGGGTATCCAGGTAGGCCACCAAAAGGTCCAGATGGTCCTGGTGAACAAAGCTGGCAAAGCTGATCCAATCCTGAAAATCTGCCCAAATAGACATGAGATAGAGCTCAAACCAACCCAAATTGACTAACAAAATCAAAAGTCAGAACCTAAAAAATCAAATATGAAAAAACCCAAACTTAGCATAACCCAAGTCTGATATGATCTGAACCTAAGATTGATTCGATTCAAAATCCGTGAAAAATCGAATTAATTCAACTTCATTTCGATGTTCCTTCCAAATGTCCATGTTCCATCTGCTTTTTCATATAATAAAATATATTAAAAATAATCATATAAGAATTTAAATAATAAAAAATTTAATAAGATAATAATGACACTAAACCTTACCATCTTGATCTATATCATATCCATACAACCAACTACGAGTGGTAATCAATATTTCTGCATCATGTGGTTTAAGACAGTCTCTCCATTTGTTGATAATTTTACCACCCATATTGAACGCTGATTCAGATGCAACTGTTGTAATTGGAATACTCAATATATCCTTAGCCATGAGTGAAAGTACAGGATATCGAAATTGATTTTTCTTCCAATAATCAAGAACATCAAGTTGCATCTCATAATCTTCTCTTGGTTCATCCAAATATACCTCTAACTCTGATCTATGTAGAATAGATCCAGTATTAAAGCTTTTAAATTCCTACAATAATAAAGTCAAACATAACAAATGTAAATTAAAACTTAAAAAATGATTAAATTACTTATTATCTAAGAAATAAGTAATAATTTAATATGTTACTAAAGCACTTAGACAAATTCTACTAGAAAGTTTTTCCATAATAGATTTAATTTTCTCCCTCAATTTCTTCTGTAATTTCAAGCAATCAGCCTTACAAGTATTCCTACAAATGGGTTTGAAATGATCATTCATATAGGATAGCAAGGCTCTAAATTCAACATCTTCAACAATTGCAAATGAATATCCATGAGCAATAACAAATTTAGCCATCATTTCACGTGCAACTAATTGATCTATTTTCTTACTTCCACACCCATCCTCACCCTCAATAGAGTGATCTATTTTCTTACATCTTTCAATATGACGAAGCATAGAAGATGTACCTGAATATGACTCACCAATCATTACAATCCCACAAAACTTGCATTTTGCTCTTTCTTTAGTATCATTGTATTTCGCTTGATATGTCAGTTGTTCCTCAGGATCAAGCATAACAAAAACATTCCATACGTTGGATCTTTTTCCTCTCTTTGAAAAATTTGAAGCAAGAGAAATAGGGATTGAGGAACATTCTCCAGACGCATCATCACCATCAGAATTAGATTCCATATTTGTATCTGTAAAAAAATAAGGAAATTTTACTTATTAAGAAGAAACTTGACCATATAACTTTTAACTTCTATAAGTTTGAACACTTTGAATCGTATTTGCCTAATTTCACTCTTCAAAATATAACTATTGACTAATAATTAGAACTCCTTCACAAATTACATACACTGACAAGCAAATTAAGTCAGTAAATAGAATCCATTATTTCAGTAAAAAAGAAGAGTAATTAAAAAAGGCTACAAAGCATTTTTGAAACTTGTACTAACGTGTGGCCTCAATACAACACAACACAAATGGCAATGGGTTAAAAATAATGGCATCATTTCATATTATGCTTTTGTAGAATAAGCTTTTCTTTCCTATCCAACTTAAAAAAAAAAAAAAGCCTGTTCTGTTATGAGTCTCCCTTGCATACACCCTGTTCTGTTCAAGCTTACGAAAAAGCTTGCATACAACATGGGCATGTAATGATCAATGAAAGCTATTTCTTTATAATTAAATAAATGTTTAACTTTAATTTAATCTTAATTCCAATGTGATATGTTCTTAGGTACATAGTAGCAGATTGTGATTCTGTTTCAGAATTGGTGAACAGCCACAAATGGCTCAAGGACACAGGGGAAGATGCTTCAGCTCATGCGCTGAAAGCAGGCTTCTCGCCCTATATCACTTTTGATGCATTACTTTGAGATATCTTAGTAAAATATACTAGTCTTTTTTACGGAATTCAATCTTTGGCATAACCATATATGTACTAAAGAAAATAGAGAATTAGCAGCCGAAGCAGCTAGACTAGATAAGGGATTATGTCGTGCTTCTGAAGAATGAATGGTAAAGAAACGTTGCCATTAGACCCTGCAATGTTTAAATCCATAGCATAAATTGGGCCACATGGCAATGCCACTGATGCAATGCTGGGGAGAATTACGAATGTTCTTAACGGCAGATTTTTACAGTTACTATTTTTATTGTTCTCTGTACACTTTTCAAGTCAGCCGTTGACGTCACAAAGAATGCAGAAAAACCAAAGTGTAAAAACTCAAGCATCAAGAGATAAGATCACCATAAAGAAACTTTTGAGATTAAACCAAAGAATACCTAAATACAGTCACAGCCCTGGAAGCGCAAAACAACCAAAGCTGGCTACGGCACAAGCAAAGGGCTGGGAGTTGGAGCTGCCGAGCTGGGTGAAGCGCTAGCAAGAAGGAAATTTTTGTTTAACGCCTGCGCCGCTGGGGAGACTGGAGAGTGTACTAGAGAGGCTGTAACTATGAGGAAGGTCGAAGGGAGCAGTGGAGATTAAAGAAAATGTCAGAAAAGTGAGCCGGTTAGGGATTTTTAATTTTGGGTAAATTGGGTTTGGGTTTGGGCTGCCTAATAGTAAACCTAATAATTTTAAATACAGCATGATAATACAATACTAATAAAACATATGAAATTAATACGAGTTAAAATTTTTCGAAGAAAAAAAAATAATACGAGTTAAAATTTTATAAAAATTGTATATAAATATAAATGAAACTTAAGAAAAAAATTTTGTTTGGCATGTTGACACAAAAATTTTATAGTTTACAGGATATGAATACGATTTTATATGTCATGATCACAAATTTTATATGCGAATTGCCAAGCCTACTTAACAAAGTAGACTACTTGGATTTGGGTTGGGTTACTAATAAATTATTCCATAATTCCATTATTATTAAATTAATTTTTTAAGTTAATTGTTTTAAAAATGATTAAAAGGTCAAAAAAATCTTTTAAATATATTAACATCCATGTGTTAATTTTGTTTAATTTTTTTTACATTATAAGATGAGTTAAAAATTAAAATAAATTATATATTTTTAATTATCATAGGTATACATATGATTTAAATAAATTTATAATTTCTTGTTATTATAAATTTCATTTAGATATAAGGTATTGTTTTTAACTTCAAATTTATAATCTCTTATCATGTGGTTTAGAATAAGTATATAAAATAGATCATTAATATGTATAATGTATGTTAATGTTACATTAGTCTCTTACTCTCATAATGTAATATAAAATAAACTATATAATTTCAGTAAATCTTATCATATGTTTTAGAATAAAGTAAACAAAATTGTTAATAAATAGTATATTATCATAATTATTTGCATGTTATTATTATCTGAAAATAATTTTTAATCATGTAATTTAAAATAAAATGTATAAATAGACTATTATATTCATATCTTATCATAATGATTTGTATATTATAATATAATAATATTTTATTATGTGATATAGAATAAATTATGTAATTTCTTAGTGTAAATATTATCTTGATAAAATTAATTATCTATTAAAAATAATTTATTTGTTATCTATTAAATATAAAATTAAAGTGTGGCGAAAAATAATTATTTTTAATAGTAAATTAAAGTGTAATTTAAAAATGTACTATAGTAGTAACTGTTGAGTAACTTGTAAGCGATAATTTTAATATAATTAGTTTTTTATACTTTGTTGACATTAAAGTTAATTATATTTAAGTAATTAGTATTATATTAATTAATTTGGTAATAACTGTATATGATTTTTTTTGTTCTAAAATAAATGTATGTAATATGATTATATCAAATCAAATGTTCATAGTATAATGTCAATTGGGGTACATAACTTTTTTTAATTCATCTTTCTGATTTTTTAAAGGGATATTTGATTAATTAGTGTATACAAATATATTTAATGTAATACTGTTAATATTATGATTTATGTACAAATAAAAAATGAAATAGATATAAAATTGAGCTAATTAGTTGACCAATTATTCATATCAAGTATTTTTTTTTTTGTAAATGATGATTTGTATTTTTTTTTATAATTTCTATTGTTCAACCTTATAATTGAACATTTTATAATTGATGAATATAATTCTACATAATGTTAATGTCAAAACAATCAAATTAGATCAATATTACTATGTCTACCAATTTTTACATATCATGGTTTTCTAAAATTTTTAATTACTGATTATTAAAGTTAAACCAATTATTTTATTGATACTCTTTTAATATATACTATGTCAACTAGTCAGACGATTAAATCTAATGTAATTATGTTGGTATTTAATTTATTTATGTTCAAACCAAAAAAAAAAACAAAATAAAGGTAAGAAAAATTCTTGAAAATTTAAAATTTTATTAAAAAATATATTATAATGAATAAAAAGCTAATAAAACAAATTAAAAAAAGAAAAAAAATAAAAATTTATTGAACTAAGAGAAATTCCAAACCTACCCACTTTTTTACTCTTCCTACCTTATTTTCTTCAATGAATTAGTGTAGATTACAAAGAAATAGGGTATGAATAGTAAAAAAATGGGTCTACTTAGAATTTTTCTTAAATCATGGGTGTACAAATTCCAATGGCCCAATGAGTTATTGATTTAACTTAAGACTTAAGAGTACAACTATGAAATTATTTATATAAATATTTACTTATTTAGTGTGATTTATTTATAAATTGTTAGTTATTCCTTTGAAATAATTCTGTTTTTTATGTATTGTACCAATTGAATTTTTAGTTTTCTTTAGTTAACTATATATTTTTTTATTTTATCTCAATTAAATATTAAATTTTTATATAACCATTAATATATAACTATATATTTTATACCAAATATCATAAGAAATTTAAAAAGGTATATAATTCTTATCAAGTAATAAAAACATTAAATGTAAAATTTATATGTATATATATATATATGTATTAAAATTTAAGTTCATTATTTCTGTTATATATTTATTTAACTATAAAAATAAATTAATTATTACATTCAAAATTATAAAAAAAATGTTTATAGCTTATAAAATTTTAAAATAATTCAAACCCGACTAAACCTATTTGACTCGAATCGAACCTGACATTATATGAACTTAAATAAACCCAAATCTAAAATTATCCAAATTCGAAAAAATTGTATGTGATGTGTCAATACAAATTTGACACCAAAATTTTCAAATTGTACACCATACAAACACATATTATACGCGCGGGAATTAATAAGTCTACTTACAAGACTGACATGAATGATATTCAGGTCCACTCATATTCAATCTAATGGTTAGGTACTTTTGTTTGAAAATCTCAAGTTCAAGTCGTGGAGGTTTTCTTTTTCTTAACATTGGAAAACCCAACACAGGCAAACATAACTCAAAAACTGTATCAATAATGTTCATTTAAAGCAAGAATTGTCTTCAAGTCGATTTGATACTATGTTCAATAATAGCATGGAGAAATAGAAGTATGACTAATACTATGAGGTTTGCCTTATACCTTCGATTTCAATTCTCAAGTCAGAAATCTATAATACCAAACATTCATTAGGACAAGTTGAGTTCCGAAAATGGCAATCAAGCACAAATACCAACAGCACAAGCTATGAAAGAACATGAATAAAAGTTGTTAGGCGTTCTTTATACAACTGAAATCATCAGAATATTGCAATGTCATGCAGTTTTAACAGATCATGGGCACTTAGGCTTAGGCAGGCATCATCCAACAAGACGTTAATTCCGGTTTCACTCCCAAATGTTTAAGATAAGACAAATATTAATGAGGCTTCAAAACCCAAAATGCACTTTCATTTGGTGTGTTTTGAGTACACATTAGTTGAAATTTCCCGGAGCAGGAGAAGGGGGATTGAAAGTTTTACCTAGAAAAGCCTTGAGAAATACTTAGAAAGATTAAAAACACAAGAACAAGAATTGCAGAATAGAATTTATTAAAATTTTTACTAAAACTATTGGAGTTTCGAAAAAAAAAAAGAAGAAGAAATAATGGCAAATATACAACATTAGAGAAGGTTCTCACGGTACAAAAAAAATAGAACAAGAGATAGGAAAAATGAATACAAGAAGTTTTACCTCTTACGCAATTTTTGAATTTCCCTGTTCAGATCTAAGAAACACTTTGTATCAGCAATATTTGTGCCTCATGAATATTCTCACAAAATGCAGCGGTTGTTTTATGCCTTCTCTTATATTCGAGCAGAATTCTTGTCTTTCTTAGATGACTTTGAATGTGCATGCCCATCACCTGACATGTGCTTCTTTCTCCTAGGAAGACCAACAGCAGCAGGGTCCACCAAAGGGCCAGACCATGTCTGTACCATCGGTGCTTTTGAATGTGTGAAATTTATGGTACTAAATGGAACATCAGGTGGATCAAAACCTGGATCTATTGGATGTGCAGAACCCAGAGGATAACCAAGAGCTCCATCTTGGTGTGGAGGTGGAAATTTCTCACTCTTGCTCTTTGCATTTGCATGTGTTATTAAACGCCGCCTCTGCTTCAGCAAAAAAGTTCCATAAATCAGTCCATAGTCGCAGCACTAGCTGAAGTTATAAACTCATAAAATCAAGGACCATCACAAGTGATACCAGAATCAACAGCAAGGGACAACATCACTTTGATGTTGATTCCAGATGAAAAGGTCTTACCAACTAAGATATTGTGTTTGTGCGTGCGTGTGTGAGTGCGAGAGAGAAAAAGAGGCCCCACATATAAGCTGACTCACATCAGCAGAGATGTCCTATAAATGATAAATATTTACCTTTGAAGGAAGTTAACTATTAAAAAAAATGAATTGTCCATTAATGGAAAAAGTTAGCTCAGCTGATTTTTCTTTGTCAGATTAAATTATAAGGCTTAGAGAGAAAAGAGTTTATCCATGACATACATCAAGGTTGGCTTGAAGCTCAGCATTCGCTTCTGGAGCAGGCATTGCCCTTATAGCTCGATCACGTGGACGAGCTTTCTTGACTCCATCTGCATTAGCTCTTCCAGCAGCTCGCAATCTACAATCATGAAGCTCATCTTAAGTCAAATAAGAAGAGAAAGGACGGGAACTGCTAGCAGATTCATGCTCTATTGTAAACAAATAATTATAAAAATGTCTTATTGTCAAAATCTGATGTACTCCTTTTTGTAAACATAGCAGCTAGACAAATGTCTTATTGTCAACATCTAATGTATTTTGACCTTCTACTTTATTTCCTGATATGATAATAGTCATTACTTATGAAAATATTCAGTGTAAAAAAGATTCCTGAGGAATGCAATTTAGAAGCAAAATTGATATTCAGATTGGCCAGACTATCAATCAGAACTTAAAATATTAAACATAATGCACCTTCTAGTTTCTTCATCTCGTAGCTTGGCATCCATCTCCTTGCTGGGAGGGTATTTTGGAAGGCTGGAAGGATCACAAGCATAAGGCTTGGTCATGAAGAACTGCAGAACACATGATAGTCATGATGACATATTCAACCGGACACCAAAAAAAAAAAAAGGCTCCATTCCAAATCAAAATTCAAACCATAAAAATAACTCAGTCTCAGACATGACAAAAAGATTTGGGCCAATCACTAATTATCCTAGGAAAGGAAAGACAGACTAAAACTCAAGCATTCTTGACAAAAAGGGTGAAAGCTGAAAATCATTTTAAACAAACTTCAACCATGGAATGGACATTGACAGATGAGAAATGTGTGTTAAAAAAAATATATCTGATATTGAAACACAAGAAATGTTTTAAATGCTACTGTCAAGAGCTACATGAATATGAACCAGCCAAATAAAAACTTATAAAAGAATCATGAACTAAGGAGATATGTGAGAAAATAAAAGCTCACTTCACTGTTTAATGCAGCTGTAGCTGTCAGCCGCTTCTCGGGGTCAATTGCAAGGAGAGTCTCAATCAGTGGCAGTGATGATGGTGGAAAGTCCTTAAAAGTCTCTGCTATACATCGTTTATATGATTGTTGGGGCTTAAATATGGTAGCATGTGGCAACTTTGACTTTTTCCAATATTCTTCGGAAGGAGAGCCACATAGTTTAAATATCTTGTGTAATTGCTCCACCTAAGTAACATTACAGACAGATGTTAGCAGGTACAATTGGTAGCATGCACAAGCACTTATACTCTAACTCTAGTCAGTTACTGAACGATAAGAACAGGTGCAAATGCATTGATTCCATCATACTTCCAGAATGGCAAATCTACTGTATAAGCATAAAGTGATTTGTTGACACCACTAACATTTCACATCAAATATACAAGATTGTAAAAAAAAGATTCTTATATGGGAGTTTAATTGGAAAAAGATCTCAACTCTTGCTAATGGCATTCAATTTTTTTCAAACCAAGGAAATTGAATCATACTACTATTGCTTTCCCAAGCTGTTTCACTTTCATTAAGACAGCCGACAACTTTGATGAGCCATTGGTATAAGGGAAATGAAGTAACAAATTATGAAGTTGAATTGCCTGGACATCTCAAAAAGCATTCAAACAGGAGGCTTAATTTTGATGGGACTAGGACCAGGCAAAAATGAAGTTAGTTGTTGCCGAGCAATTAACTCCTATAGAAATATAGAAAGCAGGGAGAAAAAAAGAAGCCCATAAAGGTAGAAGAATAAAATATCATAGAGAACTAAGAAAGGACAATTCAAATTTCAATGACATTTTGCTTAAGATAGTCAAATGCTTATTACTTCAAAACCATGAAGGTTATTTTGTGTAACAGCAATTGAAAAATGGATTATCTTGGAAAACATATGCGAAACGCAAGAAGGTTGGTGCAAAGTACATTTTATTGCTACCAAGCCAAAATCTAGTGCAAAATCAGTTTGCTTATAGCGTATGCCTCTGTAAACTAAAGCTCCCAAAATACCATGTAAGTTGCTTCATAATTCATAATGCACTTTCCACAGTTGACAAGAATTGCACAAAGAAAATACATACTAAACAAATTTTCAACGCAATAAGTTAAGCTACCTCCGTGCGACCAGGCATGATGGGCCTTCCAGCCAATAACTCAGCCAGAATGCAACCAGCACTCCAGAGATCCACACCAACACCATAATCAGTGGCACCAAGAAGGAGCTCTGGAGGTCGATACCAAAGTGTAACCACCCTACTAGTCATTGGCTGCTTGTGATTAGGATCAAAAAATGAAGCCAAACCAAAATCAGCTATCTTAAGAACACCACCATTGTCAATTAGAAGATTTGACCCCTTAATATCACGATGCAATACATGACGGTTGTGACAATGTTCAAGCCCTGATAATAACTGATGCATGTAACACTTTACCTGTCCATATAACCGGAAATCAGACCCTATTCATAACTTAACTTCAAAACCAACCCGAACAGTAGCAAAGCAAAATATTATACCTGAGACTCGGTGAACTTTATTGTCGGACTAGCAGCAAGTCCAGCCAAATCATGCTCCATGTACTTGAATACAAGATACAAACTACAAGACATCCTCGAAGTCACCAAGCCCTCTAATTTTACAACATTAGGATGGTCCAAACGGCGTAAAATCATAATCTCCCTAGCCATGAACTTAACACTTACCGGCTCCAAATTATCAAACCGGACTTTCTTTAATGCAACAATTTTCCCAGTCAAAGTATCCCTAGCTTTGTACACATTACTGTATGTCCCTTGACCAATCTAAACAATCAGATTGACAGAGCTATATACATAAGTAAATACATTAAAAAAAAACTATAAATAAATAAACAAGTAAATAAATGAGGTTGTGAGAAGTTTGGATGCCTTATCAAGCTTCTCGAAAGTATCAGCACGGCGGGGAGTCAAGCCGCTGATGGCTTCACCGGCGACGTTGGAAAGCCAAGATGGCCAACCGGCGGCGACTTGTTCGCCATGAACGTGTTTAGGAGGGTTGCTCAGCCGTGGATTTGGCCGCGAAGACCGCCTTTTCGCTCTTGCTTTAGCTGCTGCGGCTGCTGCTATTGCTGCTTCTTCCTCCGCCTTCTCTTCTTCCATCCTCTGGTTGTTACTTCCATTTCTAACAACCTCTTCTTCCTTCTCCGCTTTTTTACCAACTTCCTCTTTCTTCCTCTCTTCCCTCCCTACCGGTCTCCCTGACACCTCTTTCGCAAACACACACCCCATAGTTTACTCATATTTTCTTTTCCTTTCCCTCACATTCCCACATTTTCTCACACTTTCTCTCCTTCCAAACACAAAACCCTAAAACATGAAAGATTGGTGAGCGATTAATTAACAGAATGTTGCAATTTAACGTAAGTGGCCTAACTTTCCTTTTTTTTTTTCTTTTTAGAAAAAAAAAAGGAAAGGAAAGAGTAATGATTTTGAAAGAATGTTAAGACTTAAGAGTCCCACAAATTGTGGCACAGTCAAACAATTTCAGCTAAAAAGCTGAAAACAGTAAAATTCAAATACCTTTTTTTCTTTCTCTTTTTTGATTTGAAGAATTTCAAGAGATTTTAGTTCTTTTAAATAAAGATTTTGAATCTTTTCTGCTTTCCAGTGTTTTTCTTATGTTTTGTATGAACCTAAAATTGAGACAATTTAAAATTTTGTTTACTGTGATTAAAAGCTTTTTATTCAATATAAAATTTAACATTGGAAATTTAAATTCAACTTCGTGAATTTATTTTATAAATTTTTAATTATATAAGTTAAATATTAAAATATTAACAAAAATTTTAATAAATTTATCAATTGTGAACTTGATTTAATATATTATTCGAATAAATTAACATATAAAACTCGAATAAATATCGAGGTTAGTTAAATTCATGAGTTTGTGTCTCGATTCCTCTCTCTCTCTATCTCTACATTTTAGACTCCAAAATAGTTTACCAATGACTGCATTCATTTAGATTCAGTCAGTGAATTTGACTCGTTGCGTCTTTGATTTTCTTTAATTTTACTGCGGGAGACTCGGTGTGTAACCAATGAGAAGATGCCGCGCTGAGAGGAAATGATTGTGAATTTATCATGCGGGAGTTGGGCTCTGACGTGGGAGAAGACAATTGGATGAGAGAGTGGCGGAAATGTAGTGGGTTCCACAGGACAGTAGTGTCTCTTGATTTTGTACCCGAGTCAGGTGGAGCTCTTGGCCCGTGGCGTGCTTAACTTGGGAGCAAAGCAATTGGCCGATGAAAATCTCACTTTGATTAGAAAGAAAATCTTCGTCTATCCTTTGTTTCACTCAAATCAAAATTGGATTCCACGTGGAAATAAATGATGGATCCACCAAATATAATAATGTAAACAATTTCAAAAATTAAAAAATATATATATTAAAATTTCAAATAATAAATAGTGTTTGCAATTGTAGGTGTTCATGCTCCAGTCACACATATTAAGTTCAATCACTTTCTTTTTTACAAAAAAAATTGTCCAAAAATCCCTTTAATTATGATTCAAAAAAATTGAAATTTTAAAAAATATATTTAAATTGTTTGATAATTTATCAAAATACTTTAGGTTTTAATGGTTTTAAACACATTTTTATAAAAATTAAATTAAAAAATATAATATTTTGAATCAAATTGGGTTCCAAGTTTCCAACTCAAAAAATTTTATCCAAAATTTGACCCGAATTATATATGAATAAGCTAAGTGAATAACCTAATCCGTTAACATATTTATTTACAACATTGTTCTCTAATCATGAAAATTATTTGATTCCATGATTATATATGATTTTAAGATGTTCTAAATTTTTTGAAGGATTGAAGATTAAGATATAGAATTCATACAATTTGAGTATTTAAATGTTATTGACAAGAAAATAAATTTGTTGAAGCAATCATTAATTAGCAGTATAATCATTAATTGGAAACCATTTTTTTGGTTTTATTTTCTGTGTTTGTTTTTATTTTTTAAAATTAAAAATGTTACTAAATATGTGTTTTTTTATATAGCTGAACAAATAACTTATACACTTTATAAGATTTGAATTTGAAATCTCTTTTTCAGTGTACTTTTTTTTTAAAAAACCATGAAAAATGAAAAAAAATCGTCCATGATACTTGCCTGTTTCAAGACATGGAAAGAACAAAAGATTTAGACAAATCTTCAGTCTTCACTATAATTTAAGGGACCAATTTAAAAATAAAGTGCTCCAAATTTTGCCAACAATATTATGTTGTCTCTATGATTCAGTATAAATGTTTTAAAAGTAGTTTCCAATTTACTCATGACGTGGCTCGAAATGTGTATATACTTTATTTTTTAAGTATAATTATTGAGAGCATACAAATTAAATTACCTCCCATTGGACCTTTGAATAAATAAATATATATATATATATATATATATATATATATATACCCTTTTTTTATCATTTTCTTTTGCAAATATGTTTTTTTTACCTTTTTTAATATTTATTTTTATTAATAAACGTTAAATAATATTAAATGCACATAAAATAATTTTTAAATATTTAATAAAAGTATTATGTCATATAAAAGTAATTTTAAATTATTAAAAAAGTTATTTGATACAAAATATTTAAAATATTTTTAAATTATTTATTAATGTTAAAAATATAAAATATACACTATAAACTTTATTATATATAAAATTTTATTTAATGTGTTTAATTATCATTTTCTTTTTTCAATACACTTTTTTTTTTTTTGGTTAACAGGAAATGATATATAAAATTGCATAGTTACATGTTAAACTTCCTGGGATAAGAAACCCCACAGGAATCAGCAGTTAACAAGCTTGACAGATCAGAATGAGGGGCAACTAGCTTCTCAAATTCTGTATCTAAGTCGCAAGCGTCTTTGGCCAATTTCTCGGCACAGAAGTTTCCTTCTCTGAAGGTATGCTTGACCTGCAAAACCCAATCTCTGTCAATGTTATTTTTGCATCGAAACACATATCCAATTACTGATTTTAATATCATATTATAGTAACTAATTTCACTGTCGTTATTATTTTTAATTTCACCAAAATCAATCTCACTCACTATTCATTCAAATGAACTCTAAGTCAAGAGAATTTCTCAGCATAAACTTAATT
The DNA here is from genome assembly GCA_032173925.1 of Heritiera fomes. Classification (NCBI taxonomy): domain Eukaryota; kingdom Viridiplantae; phylum Streptophyta; class Magnoliopsida; order Malvales; family Malvaceae; genus Heritiera; species Heritiera fomes. The sequence goes on from JAPDPM010000008.1 coordinate 36,849,998, forward strand.
GTTTTAATTTTTAAACATTTTTAAAATATTAATAATATAATTTTTGACACATGCTTTGAGAAAAGAATAGATAAAGTAGGTTAAATTTCTTTTTTTGTTGAAAAGTAGGTTAAATGTTATATCTTACCAAGTTACCATCAAATTATTTGAAGACAAATTTGGAAATTGGATGACAATTAGGAGAAACATGTCGGACATAAGTTTGTTAGGGTGGTTGGTGACCATGTCCATATGTAATGTTTGTGTAACAACTCTTTCATTCATTTTAATTTATTTTTAGAAATAGTTCCCATGAGAAACAAATAAAAACAAATGTGACCAAGACAATTAAGTGATTAACGAGCAATGAAACGACATCGTTTTCGACAGGCCAACGGAGGCTTATCATGTATTCGTCCCGTGAAACAAAAAACACGCGCTGCCAATAACACCGACAAAATCCCATTTAACAACCTACATACCACGTGTAATAACATCGTTGGTCTTGGTGAAGAACAAAATCTTCATTCCTTCGATAGAAAAAGATCCAGTCGACGACCTTTTGTATGGTAAAAAATTGTTTGATCTTTAAAATAATATATTCTAAAAAAGTAAATTGTTCCTGGAAGTTAAACATTGCATTCTCTTCGTTAGGGAATTATAAGTTATGTGATTAATATTTTAAAATATTAATCATATAGTTTTTTGTTATGCCTCTTATTTATTTTTAATTCTTCAACATTTTCGGTTAATCATCTAATATTATTTTATTTTAAAATTTTTAATTTATGTATGATATGGTATCATTATTAAAAAAAATTTAAATATAACATATAATCATTTTTATAATAATTTTAAAATAATGATAAAATAATTTTTTATTTTTATATTCGATAATAACAAATAACGCAGCGCAGGTTAAGATCAAGTCTGAGAATAATCTTAGAATGTACGGATTTCGTGAAATAGAAAATATGCGCTGCCAAGAACAGACTGACAAATCCAACTAACTACCTAACAACCACGTGTAATAACATCATTGGCAGTGGTGGAGAACAAAATCCTTTGTTCCTACGAAAAAAAGGCCAATCAACCATCATCAGAATGGACAGAACGAGAGTGTGAGATTTAATTTGTTCTTTTTTCTTTTTTATTTTCAAGTAAATGGGAACCATTTCTTGCGTCAGCTATGGTCACTTCTCAAGTTTCACCAATCTCTCGAAAAACTCAATCTCTTCATCATCGTCATCGCTACCCTTTTTCAAGAACCCAATTCCCATATTCAAAAGCTTCACCGTATCTTCTTCAATGGCTGCTTCTCTTCAAGGCTTAGCTTCCTCCACAGTTGGTATCTCCCTCACTCTCTCTCTCTTTGGCTTTTGTATTTTTACTTTTAAATTTAATCTGGGATTTTTTTTTTGTTTGATGAAGGCGCGACAAATGAGGCAGTGGAAGCAAAGTCAATGGCGTCATCTGGGATGGTGGGAGAAAATGATCTGCTAATTGTTGGGCCAGGTGTTCTTGGTCGCTTGGTTGCTGAAAAATGGAGGGTGGTAAACTAACTCTCTGTTTGACTTCTTACTTTATTTTAATCAACGTTTTCTTTGTGCCTCTAATTTTCTCGAGAAATTCCCACCTTTAATTTCATTCAAAGTACTTTCAGGGGTTGAATTCAAAGGGTTTTTTTTTTGGATACTGCTAATGATATGGAAGGTGGGTTTTAGCCTTTTAGGGTGTTTGTGTTGAAACAGGAACATCCAGGATGTCAAATTTATGGGCAGACATTGACGACGGATCATCATGATGAGTTAATCTCAATGGGAATTAATCCATTTTTGAAGACGACCAAAATTGATCAGAAGTTCCCTTTTGTGATTTTCTGTGCTCCTCCTTAAAAAACACCAGATTACGCTAGCGATATTAGGTAATTGTAAGAAAATTTTCACTGTCATGCAGTGTCTGTTGTTTATATTTGTCGCTGACTAGCCATATTGTTGTATGGTACTAGAATTCTACATGGGGAGCTTTGGAAAGCTAAATTGAATGAGTTTTTTTATATTTCTTGGTTACTTTGTCTCTTATAATTGAAATTGTGCTATTGGTTTGTGCTTTGAACGGAGTAGGATGGCTGCTTTAAACTGGAATGGTGAAGGTTTTTTCTTATTCACCTCGAGCTCTGCACCATATGACCGCAGCGACAATGGACCATGTGATGAGGTGTTACATTACATCTAACATAACACATTGTTCTGCTGGTAGCACTTTATTCTTCTAATTTTCCATGAAGGAAAGCTTTCCCTGTCTAAATAAGTATGCTATTCACATCTTGACTTCTGATTTATAAAAGTGAGCTTATTTCATGACATTTGTATGCATCAATATCCTGTCCTGCCTTTTGTACTTTTAACTTGTAATGTCACAAAGATCTAATGTTGTAACGATAAAGGTTGTTTCTTTGTGACTTGAAAGTTACGAGTTTTAATAAAAACAACTTCTCTATTAATGCAAAGAGAAAACTATATATACATGATCCTCTCCAGATCCTATAATATGGGGGGCTTGTGCTCTGAGTTGCCTTTTTATTTAATGTCACAAAGATCTAATTTATTTACAGGACACGCCGGATGTGCCGATTGGGAGAAGCCCTAGGACAGATGTTCTTCTCAAGGCTGAAAAAGTGGCGCTGGAGTTTGGTGGTTGTGTTGTTAGGTTGGCCGGACTTTATATATCCTCTTCCCGTTCATGTAGTTGTGGATTTTATCAGTATTGCATTCATTTTTACCTTAACTTTTCATACAAAATAGATAGAGGTGCACATTTCTATTGGTTACAGAAGGGGACTGTTGATACTCGTCCCGACCACATCCTGAATCTTATACACTATGAGGTGAAAATTCACTTTTTGATATTTATATTTGAATCTCGTGAATGGCGGGTTTGTTTTCCTTCATGTGCACATTCTCTCAATTTCTTTATAACAGTACCATGTAGCATTCAAATGATATACTCGGGTTTGTTTCACAGTTTTTACGAAATTTCAACTCCTTGAGCGTCATTTAGGTACTGTGAGTGGTGTTGATATCTATTAGTACACTTGGTAACAGGATGCAGCTTCCCTCTCAGTCACTATTCTAAAGAAGAAACTTCGAGGCCGGATTTTCTTGGGTTGTGACAATCATCCTTTGTCCAGGTTGGGGTTTTTTTATAGTAGGACCGATGACAACTTGTTCCAAGATATTTCTGCAACACTAAATTGCTTTAACTTTGAGAATATCCCAAATAGTTTCCACAATACATTGCAGGCAGGAAGTAATGGACTTGGTTGCTACAAGCGGGAAATTCAGCCAAAAGTTTGAGGCCTTTACAGGTGGATTCTTATTTACACTTTAGAGATAGTATAAAACATTGATTATGGATCAATTATTGCATTACTCTTTATATAGCATACGATCACTGGCGAAAATTCTGTATGATTCTTCTGTTCCTCTCTTCACTATTGTCTTTCTTCTTGGTTTTGTTGTTATTGTAGCTTTGGTTCTTTGGTATATTGTATATTGCAGGCACTAGTGATCCTTTGGGAAAGAAGTTGAGCAACACGAAAACTCGTAGAGAATTAGGATGGGAGCCAAAATATCCTAGCTTTGCTCACTTCATTGGAGTTTCAGAATAACTCGTTCATTCATCTTCATTGCTAATGGATTGTAGTGGGAGATACTCGGTTTAGTTGCACAGGGAATCCTTTGCCTACATACTCTTCTCCATCTTTTCACTTTTCACATGATTCTGCAAAAATACTTGTTCGTATACAGTGTCTGAACATTCACAGAATTTAACACTGGAGTGTTAATAATACAAATTTATACCTTGGCACTTTTGCTATGGTGTTGTACTTTAAATATTCCTTTGAATGATTTGATTGACTGTTACAAAATCCTTTGCAGCAGTTGCTCAGGTTCTATTGAAAAGAAAAGAAGAGAAAAGCCAATCAAGCAAACAATTGTATCAGACAAACTCAAAAAGATTTCTTTCTTTTATGTCTTTCTGTTTTGTTTCTAAAGATCTTTTAGTTTAAATGGCAACTATTTCTTGTGTCATCCGAACCAGATCCTGTTCTGTACACTTCTCAAAGCACTTCCAACAGTTTCACGTTGTCTTCCTGTTTTCTAACATCAAGCATGGAAATATCATACAATTCAAACCTGTTTCTTTCTTGGTTTTAGATACTGTTTTCTTTTTCATCGACAAATACAATCTGATCAACGAGGTTGGCATGCCAGCATAACTTAGACGCTTTTTAAGGTGTGTTTGGGTGTCAACAAGAATTTTGATATGAAGTTGAAGAGGGATATTTTGGCCTAAAGATATTTTAGTCTTTCATCTCGGAATTCCCACATGAGTCAGAAGACGCGTGACCATGGCAGATATTCAGGTCAGCACTGCCAAATACGCTCATCGACTCTGGTCAGCGCTCAATGCGCTGAACCTCGTTTATTGTATTGATTATCTCGGGACCAAGGACTAGAGCATTTTGGCGGGAGGATGACCTAAAAACAAACGGTCTTCGCCCATAAATAGGCTTCCTTCCTACAAGCGCCAGGATGCTCCCCAATTTTTCTTCCTTCTCTTCTGATTGTATAAAAAGCCATTCTTTGCTACGACAATTTGGCGCGCTAGGTAGGGGCTTCCAGCATTTCCCTCAATCGCGGTCGAGAATGGCCTCCAAAAGGAGAGTGATAGAGAAGGAAGAACCCATGGCACCTCAGCATCACCAATAAGCCCAAATTACTTCGCTAGAATTAGGAGCTTGGGTACTAATGGAGGATACAATGAGGTAGATAAAGGAAAAAGAGATGGTGCACATGGAGGAGCTAAAGTTGTTGGAAAGCTCACTGCTCACGGAAGATATCGACTGAGCTCAACCTCAAACCAGCTTGGGAATGCCCACCATTGACGCCTACGATGGTACTTCTAACCTTCTTCATCTTTTGAAACTTTTTGTGCTAACATTTTTATACCAGGAGTAGATCATCAAGATGAATAAAAATGAAGAGAACAACCAAGTTAAAGCTCAAAAAAGAGCTCATCCAGCTCAAGAAATGAGCTCGCCAAGTTAGCTCGTCCAGCTCAAGAAAATGAGCTCGCCAAGTTAAAGCTCAAAAAAGAGCTCATCCAGCTAAAGAAAATGAGCTCGCCAAGTTAAAGCTAAAACAGAGCTCGTAAAGAAATGAGCTCGCCACTTTGAAATATCAAGCAAGAGCTCACCAAACCCAAGCTAAAGCTCAAGAAAGAGCTCGTCAAGCTAAGCTCAAGAAAGAGCTCGCCAAATCCAAACTAAAAAATAAGGAAGAACTCACCAAACTAAGAGCTCCAAGAAGAGCTTGCCAAGCTAAAAGGTCAACGGAAGAGCTCGCCTAGCTAAAGCTTGAGGATGAGCTCGCCAAGCTGAGTCCCTTGAGAGGAAGAGCTCACCAAACCAAAAGCTCTAAGAGCTCCCCTAGCTAAAGCTCAAGAAAGAGCTCCAGTAGCTAAAGTGCAAGGAAGAGCTTGCCAAGTTGAGCCCCAGAAACCAGCTCGCCAAAATAAGGGTAAAGGAAGAGCTCGTCAAGCTAAAAGATTGAGAAAGAGCTCGCCAAGTTGAGACCTAGAGAAGAGCTCACCTAACTAAAGTATCAAGGAACAGCTCACTGAGCTAAAGAGCTCAAGGAAGAGCTCACCAAGCTAAAAGGCCTATGAAATAGCTCAAGGAAGAGCTCGCCAAGCTAAAAGGCCTATGAAATAGCTCAGGGAAGAGCTTACCAAGTAAAGGCCTATGGAAAGAGCTCACCTCGGTGCACCTCAGGTCGGCCAGCCTAAGCTCACGCGTAGAGCTCACCTCGGTGCACCTGAGGTCGGCCACCCTAAGCTCACGCGTGGAGCTCACATCGTTGCTCCTCAGGTCGGCCCGCCTAAGCTCACATCGGTGCACATCAGGTCGACCAACCTAAGCTCACATGTAGAGTTCATCTCATTGCACCTCAGGTCGACCTGTCTAAGCTCACGCGTAGAGCTCTTCTCGGTGCATCTCAGGTCGGGTCAGGTCGGCCAGCCTAAGCTCACATGTAGAGCTCATCTCGATGCATCTCAGGTCGGGTCAGGTCGGCCTACCTAAGCTCACGCGTAGAGCTCATCTCGGTGCACCTTAGGTCGGCCTGCTTAAGCTCAAGCGTAGAGCTCATCTCGGTGCACCTCAAGTCGGCTCAGGTCTACCTGCCTAAGCTCACGCGTAGAGCTCATCTCGGTGCACCTCAGGTCAACCCGTCTAAGCTCACGCGTAGAGCTCATCTCGGTGCACCTTAGGTCGGCCCGTCTAAGCTCATGCGTAGAGCTTATCTCGGTGCACCTCAGGTCGGCCCGCCTAAGCTCACGCGTAGAGCTCATCTCGGTGCACCACAGGTCAGCCCGCCTGAGCTCACGCACAAAGCTCAATTAGTGCTCCTCAGGTCGGCCCGTCTAAGCTCACGCGTAGAGCTCATCTCGGTGCACCTTAGGTTGGCCCGCCTAAGCTCACGCGCAGAGCTCAATCAGTGCTACTCATGTCGGTCCGTCTAAGCTCACACGCTAGAGGAACGCCCGACTCAAGTCAGGCATGCATGCGAGGTCGGGCGCATTTTGTTCAAATGAAGAGTTAAGAATCAGTTTTCGTCCCAAATATAAAGTACGCTTTAACTTTCTAATAAATCCAGTTCGGCCAATACAATTCTAGTAAGCTCACGCATAGAGCTCATCTCGGTGCACCTTAGGTTTGCCCGCCTAAGGTCACGCACAGAGCTCAATCAGTGCTACTCATGTCGGTCCGTCTAAGCTCACACGCTAGAGGAACGCCCGACTCAAGTCAGGCATGCATGCGAGGTCGGGCGCATTTTGTTCAAATGAAGAGCTAAGAATCGGTTTTCATCCCAAATATAAAGTACGCTTTAACTTTCTAATAAATCCAGTTCGGCCAATACAATTCTAGTTCGGCCAACATAAATCCAAATAAGGCAGGAAAACTTAAATAGCCCAAAACAGGGCACCATCCAAATAAACGAAAGTACGTGTTCATTGATCTTAATACAAAAAACTTAAGGAAACTAATATGAAAGTGATAAAAGTCAAATAACAACATCATCCATGACCTTGGGATTGCCCTCATCAGCTTCCCCCTGAGTAGCCGCAATGTTGAGCTCGGCATCAATAGCTTCCTTCGCATCAGGCTCATATTGGACTGTCCTCAAATTCTCCAATGATACTATGGACAAGTCCAGGTTGGGGTACGCGTGACTGACCTCCTGAAGGGCGAGGTCAAAAACACCTTGACACCCCCTCTTAGTGTTGACCCGACCTGATAACAGGTTGGCACCGTATCTCGCCGACCGACCTTGTCTCTTTGACCGAGCTTTCAAGACTAACTTGAGGGGGGGAGGGGGTAGAATGAAGAGGGATATTTTGACCCAAAGATATTTTAGTCTTTCATCTCGGAATTCCCACATGAATCAGAAGACGCGTGACCATGGCAGATATTCAGGTCAGCGCTCAATGCGTTGAACCTCGTTTATTGTATTGATTACCACGGGACCAAGGACTAGAGCATTTTGGCAGGAGAATGACCTAAAAACAAACGGTCTTCACCTATAAATACACTTCCTTCCTACAAGCGCCAGGACGCTCTCCAATTTTTCTTCCTTCTCTTTTGATCGTATAAAAAGCCATTCTTTACCACGACAGAAGTAATTTTCTTGTTTTATACAACACATACGATTTTACATGATTCAAACACAAATTGTCAGATCTACTCTTAATTGAAACTTCACAGCTGGATTTTCTTGGGTTGTGACAATCATCCTTTGCCATTTGGGAAGGAAGTTAAAGCACAAAAAAACCCCAGATATCCTAGCTTGGCTCACTTTCTTTTGCACATTCTGGTTTGGAAAAGAACTGTCTTGTAGTTCATGGTTTGACTTACATTTGATTCAGAATGCGTTCCTTGTGCCTGGATCTGTCAATCCATCTTATTCCTTGCTGCCTTCCAAAGCTTACGACATGTCATTTGACATGAATTTTGCCAAGTTCACAAAGATTATTATTTTTAGAGTATAGAAAGCTCGTCAATAGGCATGTGACCACCCACAGATCAATCTTATAATTGTTCATGACAAGCTTCTGTCACTATCACGTCAGCTTGCTACATGTGACAGGTCTGTGACATTGCTATCCAACTATCAGGCTGAACAGCTCAGACTTCGAACTACACACATGCTAGAGTGATAAGATGTGACACAAATATAGGTATAAGAGGAGAGCCAAAGATACACACAAAGTAGACTCTCTTCCTTAGACTTTTCTAATCTCTCTTTTATATTTTTTTTCTTTACTTAGATAAACATGAAGTCCCAACTCCCATGCCCCCGAACCTTATTTCCTCTTCTGCAGAAACCAAAATCATCCAATCCTGCTCACTCAACTCCAAAATGACCTTAACAAAATTTAAGGGCCTTTTATGTAGCTTTAAAAATTCGACTGATGAATATCCTTGAAACCGTTCAGACCTAAATATTTTGTAACCAATAAAATGAAATCGTGGCGGCAAATTATAAATTTACTCAACATGGCTTACACGGTAAGTTTCAAGTTGTAGTTTACTAGATGAATTTGATCATTGAATGGTCCACTAGATTGTACTTAAACATTCAATCGATTTAGTCAACTATCATAAGCTCGAGATCAGAACCTTCAGCACCACACTTGACAGAATCAATAACATTATATTAAAACAAGCTTTTGTCAGTGATATATCAGTATATTTTTGACACATCAACAATTTTTTCTTTTAATTTGTTTTGTAATTGAGTGTCAAATAAGATGAGGAAATAAAGATGATTTCAAGGGTAATTTTGGGTGTGTCTATATTTGTTATGGATTCAGCAGCACCACACTTGACAGAATTATAATATTAAAGTTAGGTAGTTGGTTTATCAGACAAAGTTAATTATAGTATTGAATAATCTGATTAAACATTTCTAAGGCCAACCGTTAAGCAAGCTATTTCCAACAATAGTTATAATTGTTGTCGCAAAAAAAACAATAATAAAAGCAGCTTCATGTGGCCTTCCAAGTAAACTATGTTCCAGTCTGTTCAGCTGAACCGATTTTTCCTTTTTTATTTTTTTTTAAAAATTTTTTTATTATCTTTTCCACTCTCACTAATTATAGTCATCATGGAAATTGCAGTGACACTCCAATTAGGAGAGAGGATGGACAAATATTTGGAAAAAAGTTATTCGAAAAGATATGACGATATAAGAATTGAAAGAACACATCGTATTGAATAAAAATGAGTGGAGAAAGAAAATTTATACCGACAACATAGCATGAGTTGATGTATTGATTCATATAACTTATCCCGATATTAGGATAAAAGACATTGCAGTCACTACCTTCATCCTAGATAGACCTGCTCATTGGGCGGGCTGGACCGGGTTCTAGACATATAATAATATATTTTGTCTAAGCCCAAGTTCGGCCAAGCCCGTAAATTCGGGCCTGAATTTTAGTTTAGGCCCTTTTTATTTTACTATATAAGCCCGAGCTCAGCCCGACCCGCCCGTATTTTATTTTTTTATTCTTTTATTTCCTTTAAAATTTAATTTGATTTGTCAAAATTTTCATGTTAATTTTCATATTAAATATATATAATCATGTTTATTAATCAATAATATTTTATATACATATAATTATAGTATACTTAGTTTATATATTTAAAAAAAACTTAATTAATATTATGTTCGGGTCGGGCTCGAGCTTTAGACGGTCAAACCCGAACCCATTTTTTGATCGGGCCTAAAAATTTTGTCCAGGCCTGATAAATGCGTTTAATATTTTTTTCCAAGCCTGACTAAATTTCGAACATATTTTTGGGCTTAGGAGGATAGCCCGGCCCTTGAACAGTCTAATCTTAGAGGAGCAAGCAGAATAACGTGTTGTCTTCTTCTTGGCAGTATTAATACTCACTGTGTATGATAAGGCATAGCCAATGCTAATGAATGATGGGGTTTTGGATAGTGATCTATTACCTAACCTCAAGAGATGTGAGAGATAACTTCTCTGAGGTCCAGACTGTCTACAATTAAATTTTACAACCGCAAGAGCAATGAATATTTAATCCAAGAGGGCAAATGTTATAATCATTAGTACTATGTCACATTTAATTAGATTAGACGTTAGAAATCTGTTAGGCACGTTCCAAGAAAGACAGTCTACATTACACTATTCCAAGTCAAGTTGACTTGGGGGAAGATTTCTTCTATTTCCTTATATTTTCATTCCATCATATGTTATCAGAGAAACAAAGCAAACAAGAAGATCTGAGGCAGCAGCATCTTCAATGGGGAAAATCTGTTGCTCGGAGTCTGATGATGGTGGCATGGATCTCACCGCAATTGTCATCGTTTTAGTCATAGCTCTTGCGCTCATGGCTGTCTGCCTCCCTCAGCCACGGCCCCGAGTTTATGCTGTATACCGTTGCCGTTGAAAGCCTTCATTCAAGATGATTTATTCAATCTTCTTTCATCTCTTTCAAGTGTCTCATTGCTGCAGCAAAATAAGATGCGAAAAACAGCATCTGTAACTCGTAAGAATTTGGAAGCTCTTGCTTTATCATGTTTCATAGAAAACTGCTGTGTATTCAGCATAGGCTTCAGATTCATTTTTCCAATCTGATGAATACTTGTAGAACATGTTTGTAATCTGATTCATTGTTGTTTCTTCTTCTTTTCTTCTGTTCAAATGTGGAATTTATTTCCTGTTTCACTAGCAAATTCTGGCAGTTTCTTGCAACTCTGGTCATAATCAGATGCAATGCAACAAGACAGGAAGCCATAGGTTATGTCTCTCACTGTCATCCAACTACTTTGTTAGCGTCAACTTTAAGGAACCCATCAATTTTGAAAGTGTCAAACATGTAGGGGTGTTCGGACACGTGTCCTCACAGCTTACCATGTTTCCATTAGCTTTTGCCATGATTCTTAAGAAGTTTCTTTCCTCAATCTTGGTAGTGAAGCCATTGAAGAAACAGATCTGAATCTCAAGTTTTTCATCAGTTTATACTACTGAATTCCTAATTGTTGCAGCTAACAAAGATCAAATAATCACAAATATTTATGCATTTTCTATTTATTTTAAACAGTAACTTGTGCAATAGCAATTAAAATAAAGGTTATATACTACGCGGTAGATATACACACACATCAACTTACGTACATATAAGAATAGATTATTCGATGATGATATGAACACTGTACATCTGTTCATCATTGTCCAATTATCTAATACAATCTTTGTGAGCTTTGACTAGGCCAGAGATTGCTTGTGGAATTAGAGGAGGATATCTGAACTCGTAAAACCTCATGAATGGCTCCTCGGCCAAGTACCCCCAGCACCTCCCTGCCTTTTTCTGCCACAAGATCTTCTAGAGAAACACAACGATATTGAGAATCATCTCGCAATCGGAAGCCATAGAACCATCTGCCAAGCTTCCACCATTTGACACATACTTGACGATCAGAAATCTTGCTACTCTGAAGTGCTTCCACGACAGGCATTGCCTGCTCATTATGATTTAGAACATCATTAAGCAAAAAGTTATGATGAATAATTTTATCAGGACGTCACATCGTTCTTGATTCCCTTTTATCTTTCTTCACAAATTAATTTTAAGTTTTATCAAATTTGTAGCATAATAAAAGCTCGCAGAAGCACGCTCAAGTGTGAGTCAATGGACCTACAAGGGCCCATGGTGGAGTATGATATGCAAGTGTTCATTTTATGTCTCCTACTCACTCAAAGCAGACAAAAGGTTCATTATGCCAACAGCAGGAGTGTGACATGCAAGGCTGAAGACATTGATTGCAAAACATATAAAAAGAATATGGTTTTAAAATCTATGGAAAATATTATTATGTAAAAAGTAGCAGACCAGTTTAGCTTTTGGATGCATGCCTACTTACAGGCAATCATTCAATCTCGTGCTGTCATAACCAGATAAAAGGAGTTTCCCGTCCACTAATTACTACAGAATTGAAGTCTTTAGAGCTTATTACAGTTGGTCTCTGCCGTAAACAACTATTCATTAATAACTAAGTTTATGCCAAGTTGGTCATTTTAAACTTAGCCTTCAGAGCAGTAACTTAAACCAACGATTTCACAACAACACTATTTTCTCAGGTTTAACATTTCAAATTGACAGAAAAAACACACTTTCAATCTAAACAAATCGAACAGAAGATGACTGCAGAGAGGAAATGTTACCGGCACTTGAAGATAGCTAACACAGTAGTGTAGTCCAACCAGGTTAACCAAAACATTCAGCTTTGGTTTGAACAGGATAATTTGAACATCTTTAAATCCAAATTCTATTGATCTCAGGCATTCAATTGCTTTCAGATGGTCATTAACCTCGAGTGACTCGAATTTCGACCATCGTTCCACACATTCAACAACAGATGCAGCCTTACTCGCCATCTCCATGTGCTGCTTTATGTAAAATCCCCTCCACTCCTACCATCATTAATCAAAATTTTCAAACCAATATAAAGAATTGAATCGTCTAATTAGCACCTCTTGAAAACTCATAACTTTACTTAAATGACATTACAAAAAGACAAAAAAAACTTCAAAACTATGAAACAAAAGCAATTAGCCATATCAACCTACATAAGAAACAAAAAAATCAGGTTCTAACCCACAATTCCAGAGCTAAATCACCATATATTACTACATAAATTAACCATAAAAACTTAACAATAAAAAAGAGTAGAAGTACAACCTTGAAGTTGGGGTCTTTCAGGACAGCTTCATGCAAAAGAGGCCATCTTTCTTTGAAAACTGACTCCCATAAACAATTCGACCCACATAACTCCCGCCAAGCCCGAGAGCAACAGCCCAACGAGGAAATATCCGGCAACTAGAAACCCGACGACCCGACAAATCAAAACTTCATTTACATTCCAACAATACCCAGAAAGGAGAAAAGAAAATAAAAATTGAAGCTTGATGAAATAAAGAAAGACAGTGAAATGAGAGCAAACCTCAAGGAAAGAAGCAATTTTGAGAGCTACATCGTCTGGAAGTGAGTTCATCTTTTCCTTCTGAAGATGGGATTTTTAGATTTGTGTGACAATTGGGAAGCCAGAAGACCTGATGCTTGTTCTTGTTGGATTCTTGCGACGAAGGCAGTTTGCTTGGTGTACGTTTCCAGATTTTGGACTCATTGGGTTTCCACGTGGAAGGTTGGGATTTAAAGTTAGAAACAGCGTCGTTTCAACTACATGACATGTCCAGCCCAATGGCTCTGCTGTCTTGGGCCACGAATTTCGTGTCCTCGAAGGCCTCTTAGCCAGTTTTCTAGAGGGAAATGGATAATTCTTGGTTGAGAGCTGCAAAATGCGCTTTTTTTTTTTTCCTTCTCATGCCCATTTTCCCCTTAAATAAACAGTAACATATAGTGTAGAATGGGGTGTGAGAAGGAAAAAAAAAAAAAAGATGTATTTAGCAGCCCTCTTCTTGGTTTTCAAGGGATTAAGGCTTGAGAGAGCTTCTTTAAGCTGAATAGTGTTGGGCATTATTAAGCTTGCTCATCATTCACCTCACATTTTCCCTTTCTTTTTTTATAAACTTGATAATTCATGTATAAAATTTGTATTTGTCTCATGAAAATTTGTATTTTTGTCATGTAAAATATAAAAATTTCAAGTACACGTTGAACATAAAATTTGTTTTTTAGTTTTATTATATTCATATACAAAATTTATTTACTTTTAATTCGTATCAAATTCGTGTCTTTTTTTTGTATTATTTTCATATCATCATATGGTGCCTAATATTGCCCGATTTATTTTTCTGTGACAAAGTCAAGTTTCCCAAATTTCAGTTTCTTTTGAATACAGAAGAAGAAAGGAGAAACAATGTCACTTTGTTTCTCTTTCAATGCCTTCATTCTTCAGCCACCAAAGTCCCAAAGTTACAAAACACAATTTACTTCTCAGTTCATCAGACAAATCCGGGTAAAGTCAGCTCTTTTACTTCACCATCAAGACCCTTAAAATTTGGGACTTTGGTTTTGCTGATTACTCAGTCACTTGTGGTTTTGCTGGGTATTACTCTGTCATGAAACTCTTTTAAACTGAAAATTCTTCTAGTCATTGACATTGACATTGACATCGATATCATATCCATATCTTTTATTTTAATATTGGTGTAGATTGCATGAACCAATATATAGACTCATTAAATCATCCGTGTAAATTTTTCTCCTTCGTTGATTCCTATCCAAAATCATGTTCTTGTTCAATTTTCATGTCATCGTATCTTTTTGAATAATTTTCTTCAATTTTCTCTTAGTCTTGATTTTTTTCATCATTCGTAGCTTTCATTCTTTTAAGTGGAACATGCACAAATCTATATTGAATGTGTTCAGAGGTCTCATGTTACATGATCAAATTCATACAACTATATTTATACTTCATAGTTAATCAATTACTGAAGCAGCTTTCTTCCCGGTTTCTATGAAGTTTCTTTTGGGTTTTGATCCCTGCAAAGGTTTACAAAGTCTCAGCTCTCAGCAGTCAAGTTTCTTCCCCAAAGGCATTTTTTGCAGTAGTTGTTTCAGTCTGGGTTTACTCATGGTTAGAGCTCATAAGAAATCCATTTCAAGTAATGCAGTTGCTTAATATTCACATATATAGCATTATCAATCATAAGAACATTTAAATGTCATTCAACTCAATTGTTACAGGTAACACGTATGAGAACTCACAAACAAATTGAAGAAAACAGACTAAAACCATAAGACAATGATAAAAAATACAACTCGAAATCGATCATTTACGGACAAAAACATCACCTAGTTCAAGATAAACACGCACACACAAACACAAACATTCTCAAATATGTTGTCGCTGAAATTTGGTCTGTCTAGTTACGGATCTTTTTGTAAAGGGTGAAGGTTGAACTCATGGAGAGCAACACCAGCAGAATGGCAGCAAACAGTGAGAGTGCAACCGAGCTTCCTATGTGTCGGCAGAACTTGTCGTAAACATTGCAGATTTTGTTCCAACGGGCGTCACTGTTACCCTTTAATCCGATGTATGCAACAGCCCCTGCTGAACCTGTTGCGGAGGCAACGATCCCTACAAACACCTGCATCATACAATTGGCATTTGAAATAAGCTTGTTTGTAATGTGTTTGTTGTTTTGCCAATTTCTATCTGCGGGGTGCAATTGTGAGGAAGCTTACCACATCCATGAATGCAAAGAAGAGTAACAAGCTTTTTGCAGATGTAGGCTTCAGGACGACTGAAACTGATGCCAGAAATGTAATGATGCTGTATAGGCCTGTTACTGATAAAGCTGCAATAAAGTATCTGCACAATGATATAGATTAAAATTATTAGAACTTTTCAAGCAGAAAAAGTATTTGAAACGAAGATCAACGTGAAATTAATCACACACAAATTGGTTCAAAATATAGAGATTATAAAAAGTACAAAATATTACAAAACAAACACTTAGTTTAAGTAAACAAAACAAACCTTGCTTCTTTGCTCCATCTTGTTTAAACAATGAGATACGTTTTTGTGTTTAAATCAGGAGATATGCTTAATGTGCTTAAAGCAAGAAACATTTCTCGTATGCATAAAAACTTACCTCTCACCATAAGATTACATAATGATTACATTTTTTATGAAAACCTAAGACCCAATATATATTTTTAGGGTCATATTATTTGATCACCTGACTTTAAAAACTTTTCATTACTAAAAATATTTATCTCTAAATAAACTTAATAATAATATAATTTTCTAACCAAAATATTTCATCAGAACGCAAATTAAAATTATCAATTACACTTTCACAGAAATTAAAGTTAATTCTAACTAGAATCTGATATGGATTGTCAGTTTCTTTCTAGCATAGGTTGGTTTACCTACCTTATCTTTTGTAAAAGAAAAAAGTCAATTTTGTTGGGTATATTTTACGAAGAAACTTAAGAAAAGTGAAAGAAATTTGTTGCATTTTGACAAAGGATTTCACACTAAGGAAGCAATGTAGCGACCTTGCTATCCCACTTTATCTTTTGATTAGCAACATCAAATTTTGCTCTTCTTCCATTTTCTTTTGCAGCTGGCAGTCCTCATGGTCATGGATAACAGCATAAGCTCAGTGACCCGGACTTCTGACCGGATCAAGGGTGCCGGTGGCACATTTTGACAAGAGACTAGACTATGAGGCATGCAGAAGAATTCATCTTAGCCTTTAATTTGTTTACGTCTACACCATGTATTGAAAATCCAATTTGTTTGCATTTCTTTGAAAGTGCTGGTTAATATGTTACATTTGTTGAGAAAAAAAGGTGTGATTTTGCAAAGAATTTTACTCTCTTGAAGAAAAGAACGAACGTATCCTCCAAGGAAACTAATTAAAGGATTATTTTAATTTTTTTTTTGATACAATGAAAGCTTGTGACTAGAGAAAGAGAAAAGGCAGACGTTAAGGCTTGAATCTCAAACCTGCAGAATTCTCACGATTTCCAAATTGGAATAAACCAGCTCCTACGTTAACTACAGAGGATCTTTAGGATTTTTATCAACTTTCTCTCTGTTGAATTCATGAGTCTGGTGCTGGGATAAACCAGCAAAAAACTAGCTTAAACTGAAGTTTGTTCTAATATCTCTCCACCAGAATCATGTTATAACTTACCATCCCGCAAGTGAGTTGATTTGGCAATGTTCTGATTACTTCAAGTTAAGAATTCAAGCCAGATTTTGCTCAAAAAATCAGCCTCTTGTATGCAAAACATGCAAACTCTTAAGAATCATACTTGACTGAGAAAGTTTTACTTACATGAAGGCAGGTGACTGATTGAACTTGGCTGGAACTGGCAACGTAAGAGTGGGCATGCCTGGCACAGGAACCAGCTCAGTTTGCTTGCTAGTAGCCATGACCACCACAGCAGTTAGACTGGCTGCAAACAACAAGACCCGAAGAGCAACATCAACAGCAGAATAGTTGAAAGGGCACTCAGCAGCTGCTGCTGCTGCTGGTGGAGCTTCATACTTATCAGTAGATGCCATGGTTTAACTTGGGAGATCAGCCTTGTCAATAGTCTCTGGCCTGAACAATGGCAACGATCTTCAGCTAGGAGGCGATGGAGGGTAATGAAAAGCTAAAGAAATGTTCTGAATGTTTGTGTATATATGAAGTTTGAGAATAGAAAAACAATTTGGTTGGAATTCCCAGCACTTGAATTGAATTTATAATATCAATATTGAATTTGAATAGTTTGTTAGCTGTTTGGAGACTTTACTGCTTTCACGCAGAGTTGGGGAATGGGAACGTATAGTTTATTCATTGACTAATAGTTTCCCACCACGAAACTTGTTTCATACGTATATGATTCTGATTTTGTTGCAATCGGATAAGAGGTTCTTAGACTTTTTATCTAGCACATTTTCGTGTCAAATTAGTTCAATCGGATTTTATTGGAGTTTTCAAATAGATTGTGAAAGAAGTTGAGTGTATATTTATAAGAATTAGAAAAGTCTCATCATTTAAATTAATTTTTAGATTGAGAAAGTTCAATAACACTTAACAATGGTATTAGAGCCTAAGTTACCAATACCTCTCTATGTTTTGAGCAGTGAAGAGCTCCTTTTAATGCCCGATGTGATGAAAAAGATTGTTGAAATTCCCATATCAATTGTAATGTGTGTTTATAACGGCAAGAGAAAGCATCATTCATTATATTAGTTTTTGGAGTAGATAAAGCCAATAGTATCTAACAATGGTATTAAAATTCACGATGCCAACGTTTTTTTTTCTGCAATAATAAGTATGAAGTAAGGTCTTATCTTTTGAACTGCTTTAAGAGAATATTCAAAAATATTCAACAACTATATGTACATCAAATTTAACGAATTTATGAAAGATGACCTTTTCATGACCATCTAAATTCTAACAAATTAAAACTCAAATAAACCAAGATAAGAACAAACTCTCCTCATTGAAGCCAACGTCAATTCTTACCTGCAAGAAATAGTTTGTCAACATGATTAATTGTTGCAACTTGTGTCTTGACTTTTTTTTTGTGATGATATTGTGTTTTGATTTTTATATTGTTAATTCTAGTTGCTTGTTAGATTTCTTTGAATTTCAAAAGGACTAAAAATATACAATATTCGCTGTGTGTGTGCGTTTTGGCCGCTATATATAAAAATATTTACTATTCGTTTGAACATCAAATTCATGACTTTGATCAATTCAAAAAAAAAAGAAGAAGAAAGGTCTCAAAAACAAAGTTGCATTTCTGGGATTCTGTTCATACACCACGAAAACTGGGATTGTGTTCATACACAAAAGATTGAATTACGAAATTATATGCAAAATGTAATCGAAATTCGATTTATAAGATAATCTAATCTCAATCTACATTGATTTCAACATTATATGTAACTTTTAAACATATCGAATTTTTATAAAAACAAACATATGAAAGTTCATTTTCTCGATGAGGTAATCTTTTTCAAAATATCAATTTTTTATAAAACATACATATGAAAATTCATTTTCTTGAGTTATATGGTGAGAGTTAATTTTTTCCCGAGATTAAAGGAAAAAGAAAAAAGGACTATAATCCTTTTATATTATAGGAAATATAAGTCAAAATGTTGGGCATTTGGAAATAATACAGTATCAAGTTCTATTTTCCCTTCATTCTGACGGCTGGGATGCATAATCTTTAGAATCCCATAAAACATTGCTGCCAAAAATTAATTTATTTAATTAGAATTTAAATTTCACAAGACAATATTGGAATTTCCCCACTAAACTGATATTAAATTATGATTATTTGGAAAGATGGTTAAATTAGAGATCAAATATAAAAATAATATCATGCATATCTGTTTCCACTTTGTTACCGATATTTTTTTTCATACATATTAAATTATAATTTATTTCCTTAGACCTCAAATTTCTCCCCTTTTTTTGGTTAAAGTTCCACTCATAATTAAAACAACTTTGAAGAAAACATAAAGTATGTGATTTGCTGTTTTTTTTGTTCATTGTGTATCTTGTTTCTTTATTGTTAACTATTTCGAGATGAGGAATTTTAGGGATAAACGCATCTGTTCCTTTTTTTTCAACACTTAGCATTTATAGCAAACCACGTCATCAATTCTTTTCAACAAAAAAATTGGTAACTTGTTATTAAAAGTTTTATGGATTAGAAAGCTAAGTTTTAGGAAAGAGTGTTTTGTTTTTTTTTTGTCGAAACTCCCCGATTTTTATTTTTGGTGACTATTTCGGAGTCGTGGTTAGGCTTGTCCCCCTCCCAACACTAGTACTCTATACACAAATTAGGATTCGAACCCTGACCTTGCTTAAGGGACAAGGGCCGCTTGCCACCCACGCCAACCAGTTGTTGATAAAGATTGTTTTGTTACATTTGCTTTAGGTTACAAGTTTTGAGGAAAAAAAAATTGACATAGCTTGCTATAAATGCAAGTATCCCAAAAAAGGGCAAATACGTCTTCCTCTAGCATTTCCCATTTCGAGGTTAATTTCTTATACTTCTTATGTTTATTTAATATACCGTAAGTGGAGTTTATTTACTTCATAAGCTGAATTAAGATAATAATATATGTTCTATTTTATTTATTTATTATTTTTTAATATTTTTAAAGGATATGCATTATCATCATAATTTTACTTGTGAGTCAAAAAACTTCACAAATGGTATATTGGATATTAATCCTTATTTTTTAAAATATATAAAGAAAAATTATTTTATTAGTTTATATATGATACATTGACCGTATATAATTTCTATAAATTGTTAATACATAAGAGATTGACACATTATTAATGAGCAAACTAAAATATACTAAGCTCTTATGAACAAAATAAGAGTTTGACATTTTTTAATTTATTCATTAATGAGGTATCAATATCTGACGTAACTAATAATTTATAATCTCTATATACTGTCACTGCATTATATATAAATTCTTATTTTATATGTTGTAAGTAAAGTTTATAAATTTTGTTGACTAATTAACAAAACAATAAATATTTTTTAAGATACATACATGATAAATTTTTTAATTTTATTTATAAAAATAAAAAATTTTATTGTCAAAGTGTTAGAAACGAGTTTATATATAAAAAAATGTTAAAATCTGAATGACTGAAGAGTAAGGGAAAGATTGAAAGTGACACCATAAAAAGTAAAAACCTTATCTCCTTCCTTGATGTTTCATTCTCATAGTCAATACCTAATCACTCTCTCATTATAAAGCCTAGCCTCACGTGAGGAACAATAAACCTAACTACAATTTGACAACGATACAACTTGAGTGTCGTTTCTTTCTTGGGGCGTTTAACATTTATTTAAGTTTTATATGTAATCGAAGAAAGATAATTATTCAATATACTTTAAGTGAAATTTTAAACTCAACAAATAAAATTAAAAAGATGATATATATATTGTTAGAAATATTAAAAAATAAAAATAAATAAAATAAGATTTGTGTCATAATTTTAATTTTACTTATAAAATTTAAAAATTTTACTGACAATCATGTATTGAATAATTATTTATTTATTATCTAATATATTGTTAATATAGTTTTTATATTTTACAAATGAAATTAAGATACTGAAATATATTCTATTTTATTATTTTTATTTTTTAGTATTTTTTTAATAATATATGTTGACATCTTAATTTCTCTTGCAAAATTTAAAAAATTTTATTAATAATGTATTGAATAATTCTATGTAAAATTATTTACATGGGATCTGACGAATATATATTTATCTTTTTCGAGGAACATGTCAAGTTATCAAGGAAAAATATGATATTTTAAAAGCCATTAGCTCAGATTTTGAAATTGTTAACGTAATATTACAATTAATGTTACAATCAATTGTAATATTACAGTTGACTTAGATTAATTGATTACAGTTGACTAATTGATTACGATAATGTAAACGTAATATTACAATTAATGTTACAATCAATTGTAATATTATAGTTATCTTAGACTAATTGATTATAATTGACTAATTGATTATGATTGATTTTAGGACTTAATTACGATTTTATTTCCTGATTGTATTTCCTTTATTGTCATGTTCTATTGCCTATATAAAGGCCTTTAACCTTCTTGTAATGTATCATTAGAAATACAATTCCTTCTTTCATTCTTTCATTCTTTCATTCTTTTTTTTCTTTATCTCTTTCTCTTATAATCTCTTTCTTTACATGGTATCAGAGCAAATTTTCTGTTCATCCCGAAGGTGAATCATCTTGGGATAACTCGTTTCTTTCCATTTTTTTTTAAAACCCAATCATCTAGAAAAGATGATAAGTACTCAAAGAGAAACCGCGCAACCAATATCAGTCATTCTTGATGGGCATAACTACAATCGATGGGCTTCAGCTATGCGGAGTTATTTAAAGGGGATGAAACTATGGCTTGTTGCCACTGTAGAACGTAAGGCACTGGTCAAACAAATAGAAGAATCTGATGAGAAGTACGCAGATCGACTTGAAGAATGGGAAAGTAAGAACCATCGGATCCTTACATGGTTCACCAACACTACTGTTCCCTCTATCAATGTACATTTTGGACGCTTTGATCTTGCTAAGGAAGCTTGGGATTTCATTGCAACACGGTACAGTTCTACTACTCTTTCTCATCAATACCATCTTATGATTACTTTGTCTCATCTTCGCCAAGAATCAGGTCAGTCAATTGATGAATTTCATTCCAAAATGCAACATTTATGGGATATGCTTGAGAATTCTGAGCCAGAGTTCAAAAATGATCGAGATATTTTTATTGATTATCGGAATCAACTTCGACTTATTCAATTTCTCATGGCTCTTCGAGATGATTTTGAGAATACCAGGTCTTCACTTTTGCGTCGACACCCTCTACCGACTATGGATAATGCACTTACAGAGTTGATTTCTGAAGAAACTCGGTTAGCTATGACTCGAACTCATCAAACAGACACTGTTGTTGCTGCAACTCCTAAACAACGCACTTCGCCTTGTTTTCGATGCGGATGAAGCAATCATCTTGTTGCCCATTGTAAAGCAATATTTCATTCTAATGGAGCACGGATTTCTGACTCCAAATCTTCTTCGGCAATGCCTTGTTTGCGATGTGGTAGGACTAATCATCCTGTTGAAAAATGCAATGCTACATTTCATGCCAATGGAACACGTCTTGATGGTTCTCCAAGCACCAAGGCTGCTGCAGCAACCAACACTGAGTCTATTACCTCTGAATCTTCTTCTAACAAATTTACAATCTCGACTGATGACCTTCAGGCTTTGATCAATCAAGTAATGTCTCAAAATCACACTACTGCCATGTCTGCTGCTATATTAGGTAACACTTGGTTGTTAGATACTGCTTGTGGAAACCATATGACTGCTGATCCTTCTTTATTTAAGAATACAATGCCTATTTCTAATAATTCCATCATTACAACTGCTAATGGTTCCACCTTGAAAGCCACCCACATTGGTAATGTTGAAACTTCCACTCTTTGTATACCTAATACTTATCTTGTTCCTAACCTTGCCTTTAACTTGCTTTCTGTTGGCCAACTTTGTGATCTCGGTCTTGACTTACATTTTTCAAAACAATATGGTTGTATTGTGCAGGATCCTCGAACAGGTCAGAAAGTTGGGACAGGGCGTAAGGTTGGAACACTGTTTGAACTTGAAAGCCTAAAAGTTCCACAAAACTTGATCACCGCTGCTACATCTCAAACACCTATTCCAGCTTCTTTAGAGTTATGGCACTCTAGGTTAGGTCATGCATCTATTTCTCGAATAAAATCACTATCTTCTACTGGTGTTTTAGGTAAAGTTTCTCAGGACATTTTTTATTGTTTATCTTATCAACTTGGAAAACAAAGTGCATTATCATTCAATAAAAGTGAATCTTCTTCTTCTTCACCATTTGATTTAGTCCATTCTGACATTTGGGGTCCAGCTCCAACATCAACTATGGGAGGTTCATGTTATTTTGTTATTTTTATTGATGACTTTTCACGATATACTTGGATTTATTTATTCAAACAACGATCTGAACTCTTATCAATTTTCAATGAATTCAATAATATGATACAAACTCAGTTTTCTCGCAAGATAAAAGTTTTTAGGTCTGACAATGCTGGTGAATATACATCAATTGAGTTCAGTAAATTGTTAAAGAATGATGAAACTCTTTCTCATCGATCTTGTGCACACACTTCACAACAAAATGGTAGAGCTGAAAGGAAACACCGTCATATCCTAGACACTGTTCGTGCCCTTCTTGTTTCATCCTCTCTTCCTGATCAATTTTGGGGCGAAGCTGCTCTTACTGCTGTTTACACTATCAACAGAGTTCCTACACCAGTGCTAGGCATGCGAACTCCTTTTGAGTGTCTATACAATAAGACCCCTGACTATCATTCTCTTAAAGTTTTTGGATATGCTTGTTTTGTTCTACTTCCTGATCATGAAAGAACTAAACTTGAACCTCGAGCTCGTTTATGTTGTTTTCTAGGGTACGGTATAGAACATAAAGGCTATAGGTGTTATGATCCAATTTCTAAGCGTCTTCGTGTCTCGCGTCATGTGGTCTTTTGGGAGCATAAGCCATTTACTAGTGTTTCCGCATTGCCATCCCAATCTTCTTCTCCACAGGTTTTCACAGACCTATCTTTTGATATTTCACTAGCTGACGAGAATCTTGCAGGTATTTTTAGCTCAAACAGTGACCAATCTTCCTTGTCTCCCTCAACTTTTGATTTGATCGAGGCTCCTGCTGATACATCCGTGCCTTCCTCATATGTACCTCCTCCTCTTCGTCGCTCCACTAGAGTAAGGGAACCAAATACTCAACTTCGTGATTTTCATTGTTATTATGCCTTAGCCACATTACATGAACCTCGTAATTTTCGTGAGGCAGCTTCTAATCCTATGTGGCAGCAAGCAATGGCAGAAGAGTTACAAGCTCTTGAGAAAACACATACTTGGGACATTGTTGATCGACAACCTGATAAGTCAGTCATTGATTGTAAGTGGGTTTACAAGATCAAGACTCGGTCTGATGGCTCAGTGGAATGTTACAAAGCACGCCTTGTTGCTCGGGGATTTACTCAAGAATATGGCATTGATTATGAAGAGACTTTTGCTCCAATCGCTCGTCTCACATCTGTTCGCTCCCTCTTAGCTGTTACTACATCTAGAAAATGGCCAACATATCAAATGGATGTTAAGAATGCATTTCTAAATGGTGATCTTATTGAGGAAGTTTACATGAAGCCACCTCCTGGTTCTTCTGTACCGTCTAACAAGGTTTGTCGTCTTCGACGAGCATTGTATGGTCTTAAGCAAGCCCCTAGAGCTTGGTTTTCAAAATTTAGTACCGCTATTGGTCAGTTGGGTTTTACATCCAGTGCCTATGATTCTGCTCTTTTTACTCGAAAAACTAGCCAAGGTACCACCCTTCTTTTACTTTATGTGGACGACATGATTATTACAGGTGATGATAGTGATGGTATTCGAGATCTCAAGACTTTTCTCCATTCCCAGTTTGAGATGAAGGATCTTGATTCTTTGAGTTACTTTTTGGGTATTGAGGTTACCTCTGATTCTACGGGCTTACACTTATCACAAACAAAGTATGCTTCTGATCTTATTGCCAAAGCAGGATTGACAGATAGTAAGATTTCCTCTTCACCACTAGAACAGAACATCAAGCTTTCTCCTTCTGATGGTAGTCTTCTCCCAGACCCGACTTTGTATCGTACTTTGGTGGGTAGTCTTGTTTATCTAACGGTTACTCGCCCAGATATTGCTTATGCTGTTCACTTGGTCAATCAATTTCTTTCAGCTCCACGTTCTACTCATTTTGCTGCTGTTCTTCGTATCCTAAGATCTGTAAAGGGTACTATGTTTCATGGACTGCATTTTCCTTCTAGCTCATCATTGGATTTGCAATGTTATTGTGATGCTGATTGGGCAGGGGATCCTACTGATCGTCGTTCTACCACTGGTTATTGTTTCTTTCTTGGTTCGTCACTTATCTCTTGGCGTAGTAAGGAACAAATTGTTGTCTCTCGCTCCAGTTCTGAGGTTGAGTATCGAGCTCTTGCAGATGCAACATCTGAACTCCTATGGTTACGATGGCTTCTTCAAGACATGGGTGTTTCTCATCGTTTCGGTACTCCAATCCATTGTGATAATCAAAATGCTATTCAAATAGCTCATAATGATGTCTTTCATGAGCGTACTAAACATATCGAGATTGATTGTCACTTTGTTCGTCATCATTTGCTTAGCCAAACTCTACGGCTTGTTCCTGTCACTACCACAGATCAGAAAGCAGATATCTTCACCAAAGCACATCCACCTGGACAATTTCTTGCACAAGTTTCCAAACTCAAGTTGGCTTCCACATTACCACCTTGAGTTTGCGGGAGGATGTTAACGTAATATTACAATTAATGTTACAATCAATTGTAATATTACAGTTGACTTAGATTAATTGATTACAGTTGACTAATTGATTACGATAATGTAAACGTAATATTACAATTAATGTTACAATCAATTGTAATATTATAGTTATTTTAGACTAATTGATTATAGTTGACTAATTGATTATGATTGATTTTAGGACTTAATTACGATTTTATTTCCTGATTGTATTTCCTTTATTGTCATGTTCTATTGCCTATATAAAGGCCTTTAACCTTCTTGTAATGTATCATTAGAAATACAATTTCTTCTTTCATTCTTTCTTTTCTTTATCTCTTTCTCTTATAATCTCTTTCTTTACAGAAATAAACGAAATGTTATCGATAAGACAAGAAAAAAATTATTTTCTGTTTTGCAATTTAATATAAATAAAAAATTTTAGTTAATGATTTTTATTTTCTGTTTCGAAAGGTTGGAACTTATCCATGCTCAGACTTTTCTTTTGTTTACTTAATTATATATTTATTATATTCCATAGATGTTCTCCTTTTGTGGCCTTCAAACTTCTGACCATATTTTAATATGGCAAGATTGGTATAGGTGGATTTGGCAGTATTTATGAGGTAGAAGTTAATAATCTAAGGGTTGTGGCTCAGTTGACAAAGTAAGTTGAGTTTGTGAGAAAAACTCTTGGGTTCGACTTCTACTAAACATATCTTTGGAGAGGGGTGAAAAGTCTTAACTGTGACTAAACCCCATACATGATTAGTCTCAGACCGTTAAAACGGATGAGGATACTTGTAATCTATACAAAAAAAAAGTAGAAGTTAATAAAGTTATTATAACTTGAGCAATGAAAACCTCTATCTCAAAATGCTAATGCTGTTCAATCAGGGACTCAGGAGGCACTTGCAAATGGACAAGAAATTGCTGTGAAGAGACTATCAAGAAGTTCTAAACAAGGTGCACAGGAATTCAAGAATGAGGCTCTGTTGGTAGCCAAACTTCAGCACTGAAATCTCGTGAGGTTGTTGGGAATTTGCATGGAATCTCTATATTTATTTTGCTTCTCATGTATAAGTGTCTAAATATTACCTAAAATAAAAATATATGCATGAAAAAAATACGGTACAAAGAAATTAATTTTTTATGAGAAAGAAAAGAAAATATTAATGACTGTATATAGTGTAATTAAGAAGATGAAAAATAAAAAAATCCCCCCTCCCTTCTAGAAGCATGAGCTTTATTTCTATTTCAATTTTAATTGTCATACTGCTGCTATTTTATTTCTATTTCAATAAAGCATGAGCTTTATTTCTATTTTGTTTGTGTGGTGGGTTGTCCATAAGGTGCTTGATGTTTTGCCACTTTGAGTTTCTAGTTTACACTTACGCCGCATGACTTACCGATTTGTAGCCTGTTGCTATTGGGATCTGCTGCAACCTTCCTTGAATTAATATATTTCGCCTTTAAATTTTTTTTTAATTGTCATACAAAATTGACCTTAACCAAGATCAAGATCATGATTGTCGCAATTTAATGATTCACCCATCTCTTTTAGAAAGTAAATTCTTGTAAGGTTAGAATTAAAATCTTAATATGTAAAGTCTCGATAAAAAAAAGGAGAAAATTCTACAATGTATCCAACCGATATTCTTTCTCCACCTCATATATTAAGGGTTGGCATTAAGTTTTGTGACCTCCAAATAAAATTTTTGGATCTAGCACTTATCAAGATCATGATTGATGTAACCCAAAAGAGAAAATTTTAACCCATATCGCAAGTCATTCTTTATGCACCTTATATTTAGAAGGAGCCACCAAGCTAAAATTTATGGCTCCATCCACTACTTATCAAGATTACGATTGATACAAGTGAAAGAAGAAAAACTCTACCCATATTGCAAGTAATTCTTTTTCCATTTGACAAAGAGATGGCAACTTATGGAAGACTAACAAGCTAAAAAACAAAACAAATAAATCTACAATGTATTCAAGCCATATTCTTTCTCCACCTCATATATTAAGGGTTGGCATTAAGTTTTGTGACCTCTAAATAAAAATTTTTGGATCCACCACTTATCAAGATCATGATTGATGTAACCCAAAGGAGAAAATTCTAATGCATATTGCAAGTCATTCTTTATGCACCTTATATTTGGAAGGAGCTACCCAGCTAAAATTTATGGCTCCATCCACCACTTATCAAGATTACAATTGATGCAAGTGAAAGAAGAAAAACTTTACCCATATTGCAAGTAATTCTTTTTCCATTTGTCAAAGAGATGTCAACTTACATATGACTAACAAACTAAATACAAAACAATTAAATCAACCCTATGTCGCAATTGGAAGAACCGCTCAAACCATCTTGCTTGCATCACCAATATCAAAACTTACATTAAGATGGCTTAACATTATGTTTGATAGGAAGGAAGAACCAGTCAAATCATCTTGCTCTGCATCACCAACATCAAAGCTTGGATTAAGATGCCTTAACTTTATGTTTGATAGGAAGGAATGAGTAAAGAAAAAGTGATTAATTTTTGCTAACGTAGTTAGTAACTTACTCGAAATTTTGTGTTGAATTTAATTTAATATTTATATTTGACTAGAATAGATTTGAGTTATTTTAATTGATTTGAATATTAAAATATTGGGAAAAAATCTGCTTTTGACTTGTTAAAAAGTGTTTAAACTGAATTAAAAACTAAACAAAACTTATTTATTAGACCAAGAGTTATTCAAATTTAAGCCTTAAATTAAAAAAAGCCTAATGTTGCCAATAACCTTTTGACTAAATGATTAAGGAAGAGTTATGATATATTGTACGGTTTGAGTTTGAATCCAAGCACCACCCTAATTATTAAATATTTTCCTTATATAAAAAAATCTCATTGTTGTATTATTAGATAATATATATATATATATATAAATATATATTAACCATTGAAACAGAATGAACAAATGCAAGATCAGAACAAAGAGTATTATAACCTTGAAAATTGATTAGCCTTGGCAACCTATAGATCTTTTCTAATAGCCCACAATTCAAGGCTGAGTTTAATATAACCATTCACTTGAGGTTCCACAGTATGATAGTCTAATTTGGCATTTATTTTGCCATTGAAAAAACTCGATTTGAAAAAAAAAATGCATTTGAAACGTGCTATTAAAAATTGCTGTGAAATAATATGATTTGGGATTTTAAAAAAAATCTATATTGTAAAAATTCTAATTTCATTGACATCATATACACCAAGATAAACATCTACAATTCCAAAAGAAAAGATGATTTGCATTTGATTCCGTACAAAATTAGCAAACACAAGAGAAAAATAAGTCAATTAATACTAGTAAAAAATAAATATAGTTTAATACAAAAGTAATAAATAGGTTTGATTCACTAGAAAAATGAGTGAGTTCTAAATTCCTTAAGTCGAAATTGTATTTTATTTAAAGAATGAACATAAAACTCAAACTAAGGTTGAGAAAATGAACTTAGCTAGTCATTCATCCAAGTCAAACCTAGATAAACATATATAAAAATATCTATAGAAAGAAGTTGAGCACCTCTAAACAGTGAAATAATGACTGACCCCAAAACATGAATAATGATAACCTCCAGATGGAGGCTAATTCATTTAGCAATGATAAATCCTCTTTGAAAAGTCCCACTTTCTTCTGCTTAAGATATACCTTAGTAGTCATAGTATTGTTACCTACTGGTAACTTAATTAAGTTAGTAGATTGTTCATACAAACTATTTTCATCATAGCTCATACTAAGATCTTCAATTTTATGCTATAAAGATTTAAAAAAAAATCATTTACATTAAAATTATATTCATTTAATTTAGATTTAAATGGTAAGAGTGGCTTTTGGAGAAAATTTTGGTGTGTTTGTTTTTGGCAAATTGCCACTTTGTTTTTTTTTTTTTGTATTTTAAAAAACCACTTTATCAATTATTGTTGTTTTTATTTAACTTTTATACTTTAATTTTATAAAAATAATTGAGGATAAAAGGTCACAAAATTATCTTTTTATTAAATTTAAAATTATTTATTACTATTTATTGATAATATTATGTTAAGTTAATTAACCTTTGGATGATATATATTATATTAATTATCATTCATTTATAAGTGATAATTTGTTAATTGATGATATTTTTTTGGTGATTTATCTCATGAAATAAGAAGTTTTTTTTTTACCAATATGGGATGTTATTTTTAATTGACAATAATCATACTAAAAATAATATTTTTAATTATAAAAAAAGAGAGACATTAATTACATAAGAAATTGGTGCAAATTGTGTGCGCCTTACCATTTGCAATGCTTAATAGTTATACAAATCAGTTATATATTAAACATAGAACAAGGGACAAGAATTAAACATAGCCCTTGACAAGTCCCGAACAAAATAATAAAAAAATATTAATTTTGTACTAGATAAAAGTGATAAAAATCATCCTTTCATGTGAGTATAATATAATTTAAGAGAAAATTGGATTTAAGATTATGAATAAGATAACCAAAGAAATTTTGTATCAATTATGCTGATCGTTATATAAAATATTAAAAAAAATTTACTTTAACAACAACAATAAAAAATCATTGCAAATTTAGGTTGATTTCCCAATGATTTCTTTGTATTGTTATGAATTTGATATAAATGTCATAACAATTTTTTTATTGTTGTATAAAATATTTAAAAATTTAATTAGGTAACAACAATTAAAATTTGTTGTGAACATAACAAGATATCACAACAACTTTTTTTATTATTATTAATTTAATAGGAATTAGCAACAATAATAAGTGTCGTTGTATAAAATATAAAAAAAATCAAATACGTAACAATAGTTAAAAGTTGTTGCAAATGTAATGAAATATCGCAATGACTTTTTTTTTATTGTTGTTAATCTGATAAAAATTTGTAATAATAATAAATATCATTATATAAAATATAAAGAAAATTCAAATAAGCAATGACAATTAAAAGTCATTGCAAACATAATAATATATCGTAATGATTTTTTTTATGGTCGTCATTTTGATAAAATTTACAACAACAATAAGTAACATTGCATAAAAATATAGAAATAAATCAATTAAGTAACGAATATGAGAATCGTTGCAAATGTCATGAGATTTTGACTTTCTTAGTTGTTGTAAATTTTGGTTGCTAAAGACTTATTTTCTAGCAGTGTCTGTTCAAGAATTTTGACCAATTTTTATGTACTTTCATATCTCGTTTTCAATTTCTTATCTGATTTTTTTTGGGTTTAATATTTACATATATCATTTACATTTATCACAAAATAAAATTATTATTTCAACATTTAATTGCATGATAATTAATTCTAAACGTTTCAAAATAATAGAATTAATGACATTTTCTTTAATTTCCTCTAATGCCGTTAAGTTTTATTACTGTGCAACAGTAACATAAATTAAAGAATTTAATGGAAATATATTTAATTATGTTATTTTGAAATGTTTAGAATTGATTTTTATGCAATTAAACGTTGATGGCTTAATTCCATTTTGTGACAAATATAAAGGACATAATTGGATATTAAGCTATTTTTTTATTTATATATAATACATTAATAATGTATAAGATTTTTATATATTTATTAATATATCGGAAGTTGATATTTTATATCTTAACATGTTAAAATAATAATTATAAATAATTTTTTTATAACAACTATATGTAAATTTGACAAAAACTAAAAAAACAACCTCAATCAATGGGTAGTACACCAAATAAATTTATAAACCAATTATTAGCTATAATAAATGAATAGGGTTAGAATTTTTAAAAAAACAAAAAATAAAAATAAAATACTTTAGTTCTCATAATAATATAAAAAAACAACATCATTCGATTAAATTTATGATAAGACTCGAACTTAAATATAGATCACAGAATTGATTCCCAATTAGTTATAATTTGCTATAAAATTAAGGCTTAATAGTTAAATGTGTCCTTCATATTTGCTACAAAATAGAATTAAGTCCTCAACTTTTAAATGCATGAAAATTAGTCTTAAACGTTACAAAATAATTGAATTAAAGATATTTTCGTTAAATCTTTTAATTTCTGTTACCCCTACCAGTAATAAAACTTAATGAAAACTAAAAGATTTAACGGAAATGTCCTTAATTCAGTAACGTTAAGACTAATTTTCATGCATTTAAACGTTGATGACTTAATTCCATTTTATGATAAACGTAAAAGATATATTTGACTATTAAGCCTAAAATTAAACTTGATTATTGACTTCTTTTTAAATTAATTAAGAGATGAGTAAAGGACTATTGAAGAAGAACTTGAATGAGAAATTGATTATCCATAGCTTCGGGAATATCGAAATATAACAAAAAATATTGTGGGAGAACAGTACAGAATTTATGCATGTTAGGTAATAGTACTAAAATTTAATGGCTCCTAATTATATCTATTTTTTGTCTTAAGGTGAAAATGTTTTTGGGTCAAACTGTGCGCATCATGAGACTAATCTTTTTCTAAACAATAGTATGGATACATCCCTCACATCAACTTGATGCATTTAAAAAAATTAATCCATTTAAAAAAATTAATTTTTTTAGATGCGAGCCCAAAACTTAAACCCTAAACATAATCTACGAGATGAGATTTATTTATTCGTAAATCCAACGTTTAATTGTATTTTCATTGGTCAATTAATGCTCTAAAAAATCAAATTTTATGCGCACAAGTAACCTTAATACTTATTTTAATTGTGAGATTTATTGTTGTTGATAGTTTCAGTAATCTAAAATTATACCTAGACATTTATATTATATATGTCATTCATGAAAATTTTAAATTTTATAAACTTAAGATATATTTTATTATGCTGCATTTTAAATTTTTTTAATTATACTATAATAGAGCCTGTAATTTATTATTCTTGTCTAGAGAGTTAAAAATTTTTGTTGATGATAAATTAAAAATTTTAAATATTTGAATAAATTAAATTAAAATAACATAAAATGGTGAGATTTAAAGATATAAATGAGATATTTGTGCTTATAAGTTACTCAATATCAATTCAAACAAAATTTGAGTTCAACTCAATTATTTTCAAATTAAGCTTGAGCAACTTGAATTATCAACCAAGTTGAGTTCAAACATTAATAATATCCAATTCGACTAGCTCATCAATCAAAACGAGCTTTTTTATTTTAATTTTAATATATATTTTTATTATTTTAATTAATTAATTTATAAAAAATTTCAATTTGAACTCTAGCTCAAGCTAGTAATTGAACATAAAATCGAATATGGGTACCGCGTTTCTTTTTTAATCGATAAATAAACCTAATTGAATGAGTTAAAGTTAAAAATATAACTTGATTGAATTCACATCAAATTTTGAATTCAACTGAAATTCGAACTTCTAGATGTATCAATCTTGTTCGATTTTATTGTGAAATTTGAATTCAAACCTAAAAAATTCAATGATCTTCTCGTCATTTATAACAAGTTTTGTCACAGCCCGTGACCACAATTTTTTTCGTTTTTTCACACATCTTATACGGTTAGGCTGTCTGTGATACTTTACTTTTCATTTTCATTTAAACTATTTTATATTAAAATTATAATGTCGTTTACATCCCCTATTTTAATTCACAATAAAGTAATACTGTAGATAAGTCTAAATATAAAAAATAAATGATTGTACCTCATATTTCAATCGAGCTGTCACATTGTCCCCGATGAGCAGCCGAGATGCTCGGATGTCAGATCTCTTAGTCATAAAAATCTAAAATGTTTAAAAGTAGGGGAGTGAGTAAACCACGGCTCAGTAAGAGAATTGTATGTAAAACTGATACTATAAAATCTATATACTAAAAACATTTGCATCCTAACAGTTCACTAAATAGGATGGATACTATAGCCGGGTAGGAATACCGGATAGAGTATGGGAGGTATTTTAGAATACCGTACGTGTCCCAGCTCTTAGAAGCGACTATAGAGAGTAATCGTTTTCTTTTTATATTCAAAACCCAGTAAAAACATTAAATATTCACGTGATACAAGTAAATAAATAAGGAATTAATATTCCTTTCACAAATACTCATTTCCACACTTGTAAAACACAGTATAATATTTAGTTCAACACGTAATATATCAAAAGCTCAGTAGCTGTAAATAATTTAGTACCAGTAAAAAGTTCAGTGAAAAGTACAATCATCAGTACAGTATCATGGAGACCAGGCAACACCCTAAATATATCATGCTGTAATAATATCCCGAATAGGGAAAATAATAACACATGAGATCTACGACCATAGTCTATGGGGTCTATAGTGTGCACTGATCAAGTGTCCACCAGGACGCTGATAATAGGATCAGTATCTATCAGCACTAACACGTGACACGTGAGCATGATATGGGGCCTAACAGTCTCAAAACAGTAAACACGTGATATAAACACCATTTATGTAATCAATTTCACTGAATATATCTTCAAATCAATCCATAAATATTCATAAGGAAAATATTGTCATCTTATGAATAACAATTTATAAAATATTCATACTGTAATAATCGTTCCACAATATGTTCTAAATATTTATAGAACAATATAAATCACATGCTGGTACTTTCACATAATTAAAATTTCCTTAACATGAATCTTTAAATATAGTTTTTCGGTAACTATAAAATTATGCAATTTAATGAATTTCATGAAAATTTTCCAAAATTTCACTTATTTCTACTTTAGAAAAATACTAGAAATATTTACTAAATATTTCTATAATTTTTGGCAGAATGACGACTATTTCTAACCTAGTCTTCCTGCACGAAAATTATAGTTTATAATTTCAACAGCAGCCACAATTTCACCAAATTTTACCACTTTCAAAGGCAATTTATATCCAAATTATTTTATAAAAATAGTGTGAACACAACTATGCATTTACAGTATCCCTACGGTTCACACACGCATCCCTTACCTGTTTCGGGTCGGCAACTTCCTCGCTATCAGTCGCGCCCATACTCCATCTCTTCCGATTCCACCATCTTGTTCGCCGAGAATAATTTCTAGAATTAAAATTCTAAAATTTAGAATTTTTTCATAATTTATTTAATTAAATAATCATAAATAATTTCCGTAATTCTTACCAAATTTTCGAGATTTTCGTAATTTCTGAAATTTTTGAATTCTCGAAAATTTCCTTTTCTCTCTCCTTTTTTCTCTTTTCTTTTCTTTCTCTTTCTTTTCTTTCTTCCTTTTTCTTTTCTTTTCTTTTCCCTTTTCTTTTTTCCTTTTCTTTTCTGGCCAGACCGGTTCAGACCGGTCAGCCTCCCCTCATCGCCGGTTCTTCTCCAGCGGTTGGTTCTCCGCCGCTTCGGCGGCTCCACAGATGGCTGACTTCACGACAAACTTACTGGTGGCCTCCGTTTAGCCCAGATCGACGGATCTGGTGACGGAAGGTTCGGCTTTTCTCTTCCTCTTTCCTCCTTCCTCGGCCGCCGTCGCCCTCACCGATGGCTTCCTTCTTCTTCCCCCCACCTCTGCCGAGGTCAGGATTACGATGGCGGCGCCTGGACCGGCCGGCACCGCCACTTTCCCATTTTCCTTTTCCTTCTCGGCTTCCACCGATTTCTCTCCTCCGTTTCTGTTTCTTTCCTTTTCCGTTGCCGGTCGCCTTCTCTTCCACTCCTCGGCTCGCCGGTGATGTCGCTCCTCTCCTCTCTCCCTCACTTGGCCAGCCGACGGTTGTCGGCTTCATCGGGGAAGAAAATCGGGATCCTTCCCGATTTTTCCCTTCTGTTTTCTTTTTTATTTTATTTTTATTTTTCCTCTATTATAATTATATATCTATTATACTTATAATATATTTTATACTTATAAACTATATATTATAAATATAATATTATTACTTTGTATATATAGTATTACACTATATATTTTTTCTATAAAGATACATATATATATTATGTATTAATACAATATATCTCATATATATATATATATATGCATATTTATATACTTTAAATTAAATAACATTTATATATATCTTTATATAAATGTAGGAAATACAATATATATTGTATTTACAATATAGATATATTCAAACTTTAATGTAAATTAATATTTACATTTCTTATATATGTGTATATATATATATATATTTATATATATATACACACACATAAGATGTTATATTTGTATACATATGTATTATTTAAATTTATAAAATAGTATATATACATATATATACCAATGTATATTAATATATACTATATAGCCTTTAAATGCATATGTATTTGTATAAAAATACATTTATATAATATATAATTATATAAATATATAAATATATTTCATATTTCTTTTTCATTTTTTCATTTAATTTGGATTTCAATTTATCCAAATTAAATTTCCTCTCTTCATTATTTTCCATAATTCCAACCTTATTTTTATTTTCAATTTAATTTTCCTTCACACGAATTTTCTAATTTGTCACTTCCTCAATTCATGGAATTTTCACTAATATTCCGATCTTATAATTATATTTATTTATTTCAACTTATCTATTCTCTTTAATATTAATTTTCAATATTAAACAGTGAAAATTTTATGGTTATCACAAGTTTTATCCACATTAATCATATAACTAGTAAATAACCCCACATTCCCACACTACGTTGCGGGTTAGGAAATTAACAAAAAATGAAAACTTTTATTTCTTAAATTATTTAATTTTTTAAGTTGATATATCATCTTAATTTGAGATTTGAATTCAGTTTTTTTTATAAAAAATAAATTGGTTTATAAAGTATTTATGTTCTCTCAAATTATTTTAATGATCTAGAGTTATATTTTTCTAATTTTTAAAAATATGATATCATATTACATTTCTATTATTATTTTAATCAATTTTTCATTTGTCTAATATACTAAAAAATGTTTTAATTTTGATAATTTTTTATGATCATTTGAAAATATTTTTTATTGGATTAAGTTGTAAGAATTCCTTTTCCTTACAAATTTCTTAATTTAGATAATAAAGTTGACTTTGTTCTTCAACTAAAAAAATATTTTGAAATTTCCAAAATAATTTTCATCAATGAAAAATTTTCAAATAATCATTTTTGTTATTAACTTTATCTCTTTCAAAATTTAACATAAAAGTTAAAAAATATATGTATGAACATGTTTGTAAAAATGGTATACAATTAAAATAATTATATTTTTTTATTGAAGATAATTACTTAAGATGGATTACAATGGAAGTATCATCACTTTAAATTGCTACTCAAGACCCTCGTAAATTTGTTTTAATTCATTATTTGACTTATTTATCTCTCAAAAACAAAATATAACAAACAAAATCCCAACTTATATTTTTCACCAAAATAAATAAAAACAATCCAATCATTAATCTAGTTCATAACGAAAAACATTAATGATTAACCTCATAAGGATAATTATTTTAATATATAGGCATACATTTTCTTTTAATTAATAAGTGTGTGTATATTTTTTTATATATATATATATATATATTATGTTTCATTATGTTTTTTTCTTTCCAAATATTTTTCTCTGATTTGTTAAAAAATCAAAATTATTGACTAAAATGTACATTTATTGATTTTTCTTGAAAATTATTCTAAAAATTATATTATTTTTATTTATAATATTTGAAAAGTAAAAATAAAAAATTTGTAAAGGCCCAAAGCAAAAGACAAAAATACCTTCAAAAACTTTTAATCTTAAAAAACATTAAATAAAAAAAACCAAAGTGCCAAGTTTCTTAAAAATATTTAAAAGTATATTATTTTTAATTTAAAATATTTGAAAAAATGAAATAAAATAAAAAATTAGAAAAGATCCAATTCAAAAGATAAAAAGACACTCAAAACTTTATAATTCTTAAGAGACAATTAAGTAAGAATAATTATTACATACATTGTCGGTTGAGTTTTTTTATTTCACAAGTAGTGTTAGGATTGTGACATATATCCTATAAAAATATTAAAAAAATAAAAAAATAGAATATATGTCACGATTCTAATCCCACTTGTGGAGTAAAAAAACTTCATTGGCGATGTATGAAATAATTATCTATTAAGTAATTTTTATAACATGAAGAAAAATCAAGTGTCAAGCAAAAAACAGTTATGCGATTCCTGTTCGATTTTTTTCTTACAAATAATTCTAACTTATATCATTTTTAATTTAAATTACTTGAAAAGAAAAAAATAAAAAAATAAAAATTTAGAAAATGCTCAAAGCAAACACAAAAATTTCTAATTTTTAAAAGACAACTTGATAATTTGCAAAATATTTAAAAAAATCAAAAATGCCAAATGTCTTAGAATCATTTAAAATATATTATTTTTAATAATTTGAAATATTTTCAAAAATAAAATA
Source organism: Heritiera fomes (assembly GCA_032173925.1). Taxonomy (NCBI): domain Eukaryota; kingdom Viridiplantae; phylum Streptophyta; class Magnoliopsida; order Malvales; family Malvaceae; genus Heritiera; species Heritiera fomes. Next base: position 36,887,969 of record JAPDPM010000008.1, read on the forward strand.
TAAAAAATAAAAACAAAAAGATAAAAATATCTTCAAAACCTTTTAATCCTTAAAAGATAAACTAGTAATTTTAAAGGTTTATTATTCTATTCACCGATAGCGAAGTTTTCTAACTCCACAAGCCAGATTAGAATGATGACACATATTTTATTTTTATATTTTTTATTTTCTTAATATTTTTAAAGAATACATAGCATAATCTTAAACCCACTTATGAATTTAAAAAACTCTACTGACGGTAGATAGAATAATAATCTAATTTTAAAACATAAAAAAAAACAGTTATTAAATGAAGAACCTTTTGGAAACTCCTTCCAGGTATAGATATAGATATAAATTTAGCAACTTTAGATACTCATTTCACAAAGTTATACCTATGAGTACAGCAATAAATAAATGAGATATGAAGCAATTAAAAAAATTGAAAAATTAATAATTTTTTTTTGGTTACAAGGGAAACATTAAATAACTGGAGATGAGGGTACTTGGATTCGAACCCAAGACTTACAATATGCCACAACTCATCCTTAACCACTAGGCTAAGAGGTTGTTGGCGAAAAATTAATAATTAAGATTTGACTTAGTGATTATTATCTCTTTATAAAAGAAATTAAGTTTAAGGTTTGATATTTTGTTTTTGTACCTCTTATGAATAAAGATACTGAAAAATTAAAAAAAAAAAACAAAAATTTTGACATATACATGTGTGTATATATATTTGTAATTATCTTAAAATTCAACCTTTCAATAAATCAAACAACAACAATTGTTTCCAACATGGAAATTAATTAATTAAATGATTGCCAGCTTTCTCAAGCAATTTTTTTTATGGTGGACCCTGGACACGTCCCCTACCCCATATTTCTGAGATTTTATTTATTTTGAGTTTGACCCATAAATGTAGACGGAATTTTGCTGTTATTTTTTATTTCTGGAGTTTGGACTCTAAAACATTAAATGCAATAATGTCGTGTTCACATTTTTGGAAGAAAAGATTGACTAACCTATATTAAAATTTACACCATAAGATTACAAAGTAAAAATGATGACCCAAGCCAAGTGTGAATACGAAAAAGCTAGCACACAAAAATTAAATATTTATGAATTTTTTTTAAAGTACAGATATTCTTATCTATTATGATCCAAAGGCTTGTTTTTTTATATATACGCGCACGCGCGCGCACACACACATACATATATATATACATACATACATGTACTTAAATCTTTAGGTGAACATGCTCTTTCACCGTTTTATTTTTTTTTTGTTATAGATTTCATTTAAAAGTTATAAAATTTATCAAAGGGTTACAAAATTCAATACATCATTGCGGGCAAAAACTAATAATGATATATAATGAAGTTTAATATAAATTAAAATTTGGTAAATTATAGTTAATTACATTAAAAGATAATTCATTACAAAAAAAGAGATTTTCAGCGACGGAATTAGTGACAATTTTCCATCACTAAAAGTTTGATTCCGTCGCTGAAGGATTTTAGCGACGGAAAAATTCCGTTGGAAAAATTCCGTTGGAAAAATTAATGTCGCTGATGCTCATTCCGTCGCTAAAAGAATATTGGAAATTTTCTGTCGCTAAAATAAAAATCGATCACTTATTATCCGTAGGTAAAAATATCAGCGACGGAATTTTCCGTCGCTAATTTTATTTTTATTTTTAAATTTTATGAAAATATTCCGTCGCTAAAAATTTTACCGACGGAATATTCCGTCGCTAATAATAAATTTTCCGTCGCTAAATACTTTTACCTACAGAATTTTTCGTCGCTAATAACAAATTTTTTCCGTCGCTGAATGTTATCAGCAACGGAATATTCCGTTGCTAATAATAAAAATTTTCCGTCGCTAATGATATTAGCAATAGAAAATTCCATCGCTAATGCTATTATTTTCGTCACTAATTTCTTTGAATTCCGTCGCTAATAATATATTTTTTCATCACATCTATTATTTTATGCATTTCGCTACCAAAATGTTAAATTCCAAAATTGTTTCCAAAAGTTTTTCGAAATATATTTAAATTTAAGCTTAAGCTTAAATTCATGTTAAAACCCTAAATTCATGACTATAGCAACATTTAAAAGACCTTAATACATAAACATAAATTCCGAATAAAATTCATACAGAATCATAAAACATAGTTAAAGTTCATCAAATCCATAACATCTCTCAACAACCATGAAATTCTTAAAACATAAAAAGAACAAAGTACTTAAATTTCTTACATTAAAACAGAGATCTATGAAGAAGGCCCATCTCCGAGGTTCAGTGTCTGTCTATCATCGGGATTTGAAGAGCCTCCTTTGCTACTCTTCCATGCATTAGTCATCTCAGCCATCAATTGGTGCATTTGCGGTAAAATTTGAGAACTTCATCAAGTTTCTCTTCTATATAACAAAACCATACAAAATAAATAAAATATAGCAATCAAAGCAAATATCTCAACCAATTCAAAAACAAATAAAAATTTTAAATCAAAATTAACAATTATTTATTATAAAATGCATAATAAAATAGTTAAAATATTACATCATGATAACAATCCACCAAAGCACTCCTTATTAATATTAAATAACCTACAAAAGCATAAAAACTACATATTAAAAATTAAATATTATTTTCTTTCTATTTTAAAATAAAAAAATAACGATTACAATACATACAACTTTTGTTACAATACATATTAAAACTATTAATACAACAATATATACATTTATGCAATGAAAAAAAATAATATATATAACAATGTGTATATCTCACATTAATCCCAAAATTAATAATACTAATTCAATCAATCTATTAATATCATATAATTAGATACACTAAAACAACAATAAATTTTCATAATTAATAATATTATGACCAAATTAAATTTACATAAATAAATTTATATATTTAAAATCTAACAAAAATAACTTTAAACATTTAAATACAAAATTTCTACTAATATTATTATAAATACAAATAAACAAAAATAAACTAAATAAACTAATTAAACAAATAAACAACAATAAACACATATATATTTTAAATAAACAAATTAAACAAATAAACAAAAATTAATAATACTAATTCAATCAATCTATTAATATCATATAATTAGATACACTAAAACAACAATAAATTTTCATAATTAATAATATTATGACCAAATTAAATTTACATAAATAAATTTATATATTTAAAATCTAACAAAAATAACTTTAAACATTTAATTACAAATTTTCTACTAATATCATTATAAATACAAATAAACTAAATAAACTAATTAAACAAATAAACAACAATAAACACATATATATTTTAAATAAACAAATTAAACAAATACACAAAAATAAACATATATATATTTCAAAGAAACAAACTAACAAACAAATTAATATATCTTTTAAATGTAAAAATAATACAACTCCTATACCACTGTATGACCGGCGGTGGGGACGACCGGCGGCAGGCGGCGGCGGCAGCAGCAAATGATGGCTGCCGGGGGCGAGCGACAGCAGCGGTGCCGATGGGCGTAGTGGTAGTGGGGGAGGGGGCTGTTTAGCTTTTTTTCTTTATACACTAGGAGGCGCCGGCGGTGAGGAGAGGAGGGAGGGTGACCGGCGACAGGTGGAGGGGTAAGGGACCGGCAGCAAAGCTTCGGTGGGGCAAGGGTTGGCGCCGCACAGGGGAGAGGGAAGAGAAAAAAAGGAGAGGAGAAAAAAATGATAGTCACGGGCGGGAAGGGGAGGAAAAAATGGGAGAATCACGAATTTCGAGACATTACCGACGAAATTTCCGTCGGATTAGCGACGGAAAAATTCTGTCGCTAAGTAGATCTAACACGTTACACGAGATATTAGCGACAGAATTTTCCATCGTTAATTCCGTAGCTAAAGGTAATTAGCTACAGAATTAGTGACGGAAAAAATTTCGTCGCTAATTTCTTTACTTTTTTCTAGATAATATGGAGGGAAATTAACGACGAAATTTTTTCCGTCACCAATTCCATAGCTAAAGGTCATCAGCTACGGAATTAGCGACGGAAGCTAATTTTATTCACTTTTTTGGAGGGAAATTAGCGACGAAATTTTTCTGTCGCTAATTCCGTAACTAATAACCTTTATCTACGGAATTAGCGACGGAAAAATTCCGTCGCTAATTTTTCTTCATATATCTGAGCAAATAAGTGAATAAAATTAGTGACGGAATTTTTCCGTCGTTAATTCCGTAACTAAAGGCCATTAGCTACGGAATTAGCGACGGAAAAATTCCGTCGCTAATTTTTCTTTCTATTTTTCATGTTCAAAGGAAAAAATAAGTGAATAAAGTTAGTGACGGAAAAATTCCGTCGCTAATTTCATTTACTTATTTTCTTCTCTATTATGAAGGGAAATTAGCGACGGAATTTTTCCGTCGCTAATTCCGTCGCTAAAGGTCATTAGCGACGGAAAAATTCCGTCGCTAATTTTTCTTCATATATCTGAGCAAATAAGTGAATAAAATTAGTGACGGAATTTTTCCGTCGTTAATTCCGTAACTAAAGGTCATTAGCTACGGAATTAGCGACGGAAAAATTCCGTCGCTAATTTTTCTTTCTATTTTTCATGTTCAAAGGAAAAAATAAGTGAATAAAGTTAGTGACGGAAAAATTCCGTCGCTAATTTCATTTACTTATTTTCTTCTCTATTATGAAGGGAAATTAGCGACGGAATTTTTCCGTCGCTAAAGGTCATTAGCGACGGAAAAATTCCGTCGCTAATTTTATTTACTTATTTTCTTTTTTGTTATGAAGAGAAATTAGTGACGAAATTTTTCCGTTGCTAATTTCTATACATATTTTGGGTTTAGCGACAGAAATTTTTGTCGCTAATTCTGTCGGTAATATTTTGGCGCAATTGAACAGTATCTCGCGCTATAATTAGCGACGGAAAATATTCCGTCGCTAATTTCTGACGAATTTCTGTCTCTAATCGGTCGCTAATTCCGTCGCTAAATTCTGTATAATTTTCGTAGCTAATCTGTCGCTAATTCCGTCGCTAAATTCTGTATAATTTCTATAGCTAATCCGTTGCTAATACTACTTTTCAGCGACGAAAAAATTCCGTAGCTAAATTTCCGTCGCTGAAAATCAATTTTCTTGTAGTGATTCTCACGAAATAAAGTAATTATTATGATAAAATCCCAAGAATAAAAGCATTATTTTTTTTACATCTTTTTTTTATTTAGTCTATTAGCAATTGATATGCATAAATATATGCCATGATCAGGTTAATAGCTAGAGTTTGGAAAATTTTTTAATATTTGGAGACATATTAATAAACTTGAAATCTGAAGATGGTATATTTTCCTTGTCTTCTTAATTATTGGGTTTATGATAGAATCTCATATTGCCAAGTATATAAGATTAATGAAATTGGAAATATCTTTCAAAACAAAATGAAATTGGAAATAGAAATATTCATATTTATCTAAAAATTACCACTATTTAACTTAGAAAATAAGTGTAAACAATGTTTAAAAGTTTATCACATTGTGATTGAACACTTCTAAAGCAATTTCAGGATTTTCATGTGTCATGTCAAATTATATTTATTAAGATTTTTTTGACTGATATTAAAAATTATAAAAAAATTAACTCAATGCATAAAGCTCTTATATTGTAAAATCTGAAAACGGAAAATATATGTCCAGCTTCCTCACCTCTTTAACCGATAATCTGTTTGTGTTAGAATCAGTGACTTTTTAATATTTTTTTTGTTCATTTTTTAATATTATTAAGAAATAAGAACTATGAATAATAAAACAAATACATATTGTATGAAAACAAACTCAAATTCAGTAGCAGGGCATTCTCAGCCTCTTTCAGACTTATCCACAACCTGTCCACCAAAAAAAAAAAAGACTTATCCACAACCTTTAGCCTGACGATATCCTACAGTGTAGGACCTACACTGTCCAAACCAGTGGTGATAAACACATTAAAAAAGAAAAAATTGTTGCATGAACCAAGAATTTGAGCACCGATTCAACCTTCTTCCGTCTGATCTTTTGATCACTGGTCCACACTCCATCGAAATTGTCGCTGTTTTCTCTCTATTTAAGTCATTTCTGTCTTCTCAAAATCTTCACGACTCTCTATTCTCTCTCCACACTCTCTTTTCGTTCTTTCTTTCTTTCTTTCAAGGGAAAACAAGTTTTCTTGAACCATATATAATTCTTGTAAGAATGGATACTGCTGTCGATGGGAGCAAAGGGGCAGCCGGCAGGCCAAGAACAGTGGGAAACTGTGACTTGGTTCTGAGGGTTTTGGCGCTGCTGCTAACCCTTGCAGCTGCCATAGTTCTTGGGGTTAACAAGCAGACTGAGATCGTTCCAGATCAGATCACACCAACCCTGCCTGCTGTCGGTGTTGCAGCTGAAGCTAAGTGGCATTACTTGTCTGCCTTTGTGTAAGTGTATATTTCTTTATTGCTCCTAAGTTTTTCCAGAACTACACTCCAAGGCAATGGAAGCATTGATTTTACAAGTTTCTATGAATTAATCTATTAATAATAGGGTAAACAGACGGTTTAATTCTTAGGTTTTGTTCGGTGCAAAGGACGGAAATGTGTAAATTAGATAAATAATTTATTAATCCATATCATTAATTCACGGCTTGGACCCTATTTAAACCTGAATCTCGGTTTAACTTTTTGAGTGTGTTTAGACAAAAAAAATTAAATTTACTAGATAGATTTGGGCTTGAAATTGAGGCCCGTAAAATTTATGCTCGGCTCAATTCAATAAATATAATTTATTTATTTTTTTTGTAGCTTAATTAATTTGATATTTGATTAAATATGATGTTATACATTGTAAATTTGTAAATGATGTTTAAAGATAGAATTAATATCTCATACACCATCAATAGAGTTTTTTGACTCCACACGCTAGATTAGAATGATGACACATATCTTTTAAAAATATTTAAAAAATAAAAAAATAAAAAAAGATATTTGTCATCATCTTAACTCTGCTTATGAAGTCAAAAAATTTTTCTAACGGTATATATGGGATAATTAACCTTAAAGATATATTAGATAAAAAAGCTATTGACAAATATATTAAAGTATTTTTTAATTATTTTAAACTTTTTATTTGATTTAATTTTGAATTTGTATTATTTTTTTAAAGATTTTTATTTAGATATTTTTTGTGATTTTTTGGAAGAATTTATTTGAATCTATTGTATTACACGTATTAATTGTTATGTACATTTTTATGTACTTAGATTTTATTCTAATTTAAAAAACTAATTAATATTTAGACAAGCTCAACGGATTTAAATTTATTCATATTCTGTAAAAACGAATTTAAAAAAAAATCTGAATCCCAAAAATGGGGTTGAATAGAAATTAAATTCATCTTAAATCTCTTAATATCTTACTTTAAAAACGAATTAAAAAAATTAAATCCCAAAAATCGGGTCAAATAGAAGTTATCTTAAATCTCTTAATACCTTGCTTAATATATTTTTGAATCATTGTTTCTAGCTACTCTGTGGTGTCGAATATCATAGCATGCTCATACGCTGCAATTTCCGCGCTCATCGTGTGGGGAAACTGAACGGGAAAGACAGGATTGGCCCAGATCATCGTCGTCCTCGATCTGGTGATGGTGGGATTGCTATTTTCCGCCAACGGAGCTGCCTTGGCCATTGGCGTCATAGGCTACAAAGGGAACTCCCACGTTCGATGGAACAAAGTCTGCAACGTTTTCGACAAGTTCTGTCACAAAGTTGTCGCTGCCGTTCTTCTGTCTGTTGCTGGTTCCCTAGCCTTCATGGCTCTGGTAGCCCTGGCTGTTCTCGCCATCAATAAGAGATGCATGGGCAAGTAGAAATTAAAAATGATTTCATGTTTTTTTATACAAATTAAAGCTTATCGTTTTTGTATCTCTATATAAACAAAAAAATGAAAAATAAATTCATGTTTTATGTAGAGAAAAATAAAATTAGGTTACAAATAGTCTGTTCCCATTTTATTTCTATTGTGATGGATTTTATTCTATTTTTTACATCATAAAAATGCAGAAAATAAAATATGGAGATTAGTAATTTATAATCGAACATTGAATTTTTTTGGTTCATAGCCGAACATTGATTTAATGATTAATACATAATTATTTTATTTAAATAATTGACTCAAATTCCCATTCTTCAATATATATATATATATATATATATATATATATATATATATATATATATATTCGAATCATGTTCTTAGAATAAAAAATCATATATCAATCATTTAATTAAATAATCGAAAGCAACTCAATTAAAAATGTGTTTATATTTGATATATTGACATTGTTTAGACGTCAGCCAACCATAAAATATTATCTCATTAATTAATAAAATTAAAATATATGCAGCCTCTTGAAAATAAATATCAACGATTTTTTAAATTATTTTTTAAAAAATATATAATTTTTAATTTTACTCATTAAGGAAATGACATTTTGTTATTGATTTTTGTTATGTATCAACTATAAACTCATTAGAACTTTTAAAGAGGAGGGATCCACTTACACCAATGTAAAACTAATTAGTTTTACACCTTCTTTTTTACCATCAAATTGATATTAGATTTGTGATTGAGATTAAATCTCTATTTTTTTCATAAGTTTAGTTAAATGTAAAAATATTTTTACTCTCTTTCTTTTTTTATTTTATTTATTTCCCTTTTTAAAAATCATTGCCTGACTTACTTCGTTTCAAGTATTTTTTATTATTTTCTTTTCTTTTTAATTAAACTCTCTCTTTTTATTTTTTTCATCCTTGTTTAAAGCTAGGAGCTGCCCTAAAATGGCCTAGTGCACTAGCACAAGCCAAACCCTAGTGGTAAGATTTACTGTTGAAAATTTTGGTACAATGGCCACTAGTGAACTACGCCACATTGATCATCCATGACGATGGAATCTCATGTTCCTTGTGTATTCTTCACCTTTGTGTAAGCATATGAAACTGTATATTCTAAGTAAAACTTGAAAAAATTAATTTTGTATTACTCAAATTAATTAATCATTAACAATAAAAAGAAATACCTTTTTAAATGAAAATATTCTAAACCCGCTTCAAGAACAACATTTGAAGAAAAAAAAAAGAGGTTATTAAAGTGTGGGGCCACTCTGTTTTCTTCAAAGTCAGCCAAAAACTTTTAGAGATTAAATATGAACCCTTCGTTTATAAGGTGTATGACTAGCAACTGAAAAAACAAAATTAAAAAAAAAAGAAAGAACAAAAGAACTTGGAGCAATGTAAATTGTTGAAGGTGAAAATTTCTGTATGCTGTGTGAGAGAGAGGATAAAGAGATGAAGAGAAACAAATAGAGAAAAAAATGATCAGATAATTAGGATAATTAAAAAGGAAAGAGAGTAAAATTATTTTTACATTTAATTATATTTATGAAAAAAAAAGAGATTTAATCTCAATAACAAGTATAATATCAATTTTATGATAAAAAAAATGTAAAATTAATTAATTTTACATCTCTTAAATAATACAAATAAATAGATGAAAAACAGAATCCACAAACATCAGGAAATGATTTGCATAGGTTATGATCTGACAAGTGGGCACAAACTGTCCTGCTAGGGCGGGGGACCTCTCACCAGATTCTTTAGGGAATAATAATAATAATAAGAACTGTAAAAACGGAAAGAACAGCAAACTGCAGCTGCACAACAGAAATTTTCAGTTGATTTTTGACCATCAAATTCCTTTTTTTTTTAATTTAATTCTTTTTCCAAATCCAAAATAATTATTAATTATATTCAATAAATCCAACTTGATTGGAGTTGGAGGGTCCAAAAACCAAGTTGATTTTCAAAATCTTATTGCACAAAAAATATATATAAACAAAAAAACTTTTTCATTTAAAAAAGAGATTCAAATTTTGTTTATTTTATAAAAAAGATGGTGCATTAATCAATTTAATCAAATGTTGAAGTAAAAAAATTATCTTCCATTAAAACTATGCTTCCTAATAATGTCCTAAGCAGCAAGTAAAGATAAAAAGGTGATTAATAAAAAAATCAACAGAAAATTATTCAAAAAAGTGATCGAATTTTAGTAAAAATAAAACTAAATTTTTTTTATTTTTTTATTTCATGAAATTATTATTTTATTGGAACCTTGATGGTATAGAATATTTAAATTTTTAATCAAATTTTTTTAGTTGAATAATCTAATTTGTAGAGAATGATTATTTAAATGTTTAGATAAAATGGAAGACCAATATATAATTGGAAAAAAAATGTTATTCTAAAAAAATTTTGTCAGAATTAGCCGTTATTCATCCATTTTTAAGATGGGTATAACTATAATAAAATAATAAAAACTTATTTTTAAAATTTCATATAATAAAAAATTAAGGATTTATTTTTTAAATAAAATTTGACAATTTATTTGAATATTAAGTCAAAAAATAACAAAGAAATAGAAGTAACTAGAATGGAATCAATTACATAACAAGTAGCTTGAACGTACACTGTCACATTCAACAACAGTAGTCTTTGGCAGGCAAAATCTGTCCTCTGAACTCTGAAGTTCAGACCAAATATTCTGAAAACAGTTTCCTTAACAAATCGATCGACTTTTCTTCATCATCACATGCAAAATCAAAGAAATAAAAAAGAATAACATGGAACATCTGCGAGAGAGGAAGAGGAAAGAAGAGGAAGAGGGTGAGATAAATGAGCTGCTGTTTAGTATCATGGAAGGTTACAGTGACAAAGTGATAGCTCCATTGTCACAGTTTTCACCATTAATGGAAGAGGCTGCAACTGCAGTTGTTGAAGCAAAGGGTTCCAGCTCGAGGAAACCAGCAGGCAGGGCAAAAGAAGCTACGGAATTGGCTGAGAGCTTAAAGAAGGAAAGAGATAGGAGGGAGAAGATGGCAGAGAGTTATGAGCTTCTTCTGTCTATGGTGCCTAATCTCTTCGCCAAGGTCATATTCAATGCATGCCCTTTGTTTTGTTCATAGTATATGATATTTGATGCTCTTCATTCAGTTCTGGAAGCTGTTTGTTTCATGTTCTAATCATAGGTGTATGGGTGTAATTGAGTCGAGGAGATGTTTTAATATCAACTTCGAATTTGATTCGACTCAAAAAGTTAAAGTTCGAGACTTGGTTTGAACCCGATCGAGTTTTGTTTTTTAAACTCAAATTGGACTCGAAAAAATACTCGAAACATTAGAACTTGATTTGATAGGTTTGAACTCAACTTGGTAAGCTCGATTTGTTAATTTTTAATCACATATCATAAAGGTAAAATGATAAATTAAGAATAAAATATAAAAAAATATAAATTGAAAATAGCTCGATTAAATTCGCAAATCATTTGAGTTAAATATTAAAATACTCGAATTCGGCTCAAATCATTATTTGAGTAGATCGAGTTTGACAAAAAAAATAAATGAATCAAATTCAAATAATTATCAAGTCGAGTTTGAATAGCATACGAAGAACAGCTATCCTCCTTGTTCCTGTTTTCTTAAGCTATTTTCATAGTTTTTATTTTTTCATGGAAACCTTGAGTTTCCTTAACTGTTTCATTTCTAATGTTGAAAATCTGTTTGCCAAGAATGATGGGGCTTTTTCTTGAGTTTTACGTTTTATTTTTTCATTTAGGCCACAAGGGAGAATATTGTTGGTGAAACAATTGCATATATCCAAACCCTAGAAAAGGAAATAACAAGGTTGGAAGAGCTGAAGAATTCAGATGAATCAAAAGTAGCAGAAGGAAATATGCATCAGTATTCAAACAGGAATTCCTCCATCAATGTCACTGTCTCCAACAACGTCGCCTTCTTTGGGATTCAGTCACTGGTTCGACCAGGTCTAGTGACAGACATTTTCATGGTATTCCATAAGCACAAGGCTGAGGTTTTGGCGGCAAATGTTGCAGTCAATCAAAGGCAATTAATAGTAACTGTCACAGCTGCAGTTGTCAATGGCTGCAATATAGATAGTACAACTGAGAAAATTAAAAGAGACATTTTGATTTTATAGAACTTGAGCAAGCATTTGTCAATGGCATTCAACAAACGTTGTTATTTCCAAATAGTTTAAAAGAAATGTTATTTTTTGCACATCCTAGTCTTAGCATGTGTGTTGAGGGGAACACAATCTCAACCAATTTCAACAAAAAACTGACAAGGAATATTAACCCCAAATGAAGGAATCTCAGAAGAGTATTTGACAAAATTTGGTTACAACTAAGTGCTGCTTGCAACGGAGTGTGAAGCCAGTGAACCTTGTGGCAACAATTTCTGAAATGTCAAAAGTAGTTGCAGCTCTGTTAATACAAAGTGCCTATATAGCATCGGTTCGTAATGTCCAATCTTCCTTGAGCTACGACAGAATTTCCTTTTTGGTTAGATCTTCCAAATTTACACTTCTTGCTAATCCCATGTTTCGTAGACCAGCAACCATGGCAGCGATATCTGATTTCAAAGAATCAGCGAATTCCTGACCATTTGATTGAATGGAGGACAGTTAGCTTTGGATTGTTGGATACACATTGTTGAAAGAAATGAAAAGTTCTTTTTATTCTTATCAGGGAAAGATTATAATCACCATCATTAGAGCCTTTATTTCAATAGATTGAGGTAAGCTACATGAACTAATATTTGAAATTATGTTAAATCATCTTATCAAGGAAAGATAAAAGAATTAAGTAGTATACCTTCCTATCCTCCTCTTTTTTATGCTTAATAACTTGCAAAGGCCACTCATTTACTAGCTTCTCAACTTCAACCGTGATACTAGGCTTCTTTGCATCTGATAGAGTCTGGCATTCAATAGGGTAATATTTTATTCTCATAGACGGTATAGAATCAAAAAACATTCAAAGGAACATAAAAGGTATGTGTCAAATATCAAATACTAGTAATTTTCTTATTCACTCCACATAGAAGATAAGATGTCACTTAAGCAATAAAAAGTTAAATGTCAAGATGATGGTGATACCCATCAACTTTAAGTTCAAAACAAATTAACTCACAACCCAATGATACATGATAAGAAAATAACAGACTAACTCACTATTAATCATTTCTTACATTTATCTTCTTCTTTTTAATTCCATTTTCTTCAATTCCCCCCTCCGCCCCCAAACATGCTAAAGAAGGGGAGACTTGATAGGAGGATAACCAAAATTTCAAATCATAAGAAGGTACAAATTTAAATGACACTTGATTTACCTCATTAAGGACTTGAATAAGAGCTGCAGCATCCTCTGGCTTACATTCTAGTAGTAAACCCTGCAAATACAGAAATAATTAAAAATAAATAACATGTTTATCAAGTGAACGAAAACGAAACAGATCTGTATAGGTTATTAAACGATCATATTATTCTTTTATTTATTGAAATCAATTTTCATATTCAGGCATAGAAAGAAAATTACCTTGGCACACGCAAAAACCGTGGTGAGACTGTGCTGCTTCATTGTCTCCGATCTCAATTTCTCAATTTTCCATAGTGACTCAGTGTATCCTATAAACAAGAAATGATAGGTTAATCCCATGTATGAGGAAAGATATTCTAGAAGTAACTCATTCATCTAAAGAAATCTCCCTCTCTCTTAGTGCCCCTTAATTTTCAGACCGCAAAGCAAACAGCATACAGAAAGATAGAAAACAAAACAGTAGAGATTCAAGGCTGAAGACTATCAAAGAAGTTCCTTTGGAAAATTGAGTGGCTTTGCAGGTCACAAACTGGAACATACTCTTATCAACCACCATCGCATAAATCAAAGAGAAAATCTGAAGAGACACAGAAGATAAGAACAAAGAACCAAGAGAATATAGACCTTTTTGGACAGCAAATTCCATCCATGTGTCAAATGTAGTCTGCCGCAGCTTTACTCCAGCCTTGATAAACCTCTTTGAGTACTTAGAGATCAACTCCCAATTATTTGTATTGTAACAAATGCTGCACATGTTTAATCCAAAAATAATACTAAATCAACTTAAAGGAAGCACGAAAAAAATAAAGGAATCCTTGCAACACCAGATAATAAGTATCTAGTTTCTTTGTAATCAAAGTTTGCAAAACAGAAGTTTAAGGCAGTTAATAGAACAAAATTCTGATATTTTAGAAAGTCAGTGATATATAGCCTGTTCATTCAAAGAACAAATTGATCCAATCATGCAACATCATATAGACATAGATCAGATTAAAAATCTCAGATTTGAATGTCCAGAATGTACTCGCTCAGGAAATTGAACAAGGATCAAACTTGAATTGAATTGCATGTGTTTAAGAGAAAATAAGCCCTTCATGTCCAGTCATTTTTTTCACATTGACTTCAAATTCTATTGGGAAAAGAAAAATAATTATTGTTGAGACAGGAATTCTTAGGGTATTTAGCAAAGCAAAAGAGAAACATGTCATAACTAAACATTGTTTCACCTGAAAACGATATCTGCAGTGCCAGCTTGTAATGGTAAGTTATTCCTTTTCAAAAGTTGCATTAGCTCCACCATGAGTTTAGCATCATTATGAGCCTTAGCATACAACTGCATTCTAACATTTAATTAAATGTACAAAAATAAAAAACCCAAATGAAATTTGTATAATCTGATAGATGAGTCAATTATACCAATAAATGATGTGCAGATGCAATACTAGGAGTCAATCCATACACATTGTGCTGCCACAAAGCCTTCTTTCCTGCATAGGCATTCAAGCTAACTCATATTCATAGAGTAACATTAGATACATCATGTGGTACTTACAAATATTTTTAATAAACTCAAAGTTCTACAAACCAACTCAAAGTTCTACAAACCAAGTATTCAAGACTAACAGTCAAACTAAAGAATATTGTTCAGGGTCTACAAAATCTAAAAAGCAGGAAAAACCAACTACTTAAGATATGAGGAACAATGAGGCATACCAAAATCAATGGCCCCCACACGCGCACATGCCCTGGTAACTTCTTGGCAGAGATTGCAATTAAAATTGGAATGAATCCGTAGGTTCGATAATCGCTGCAACCAAAAGCCAGAGAATATATCCATAAACGACCGGCTTTTCAAATAAAACTAGCAAAAAAAGGAAGCAAGTATAACATACAAATCTTCGGATATTCTGTAGAACATGGAACAGAAGCTTAATATCCTCATGATTTTTGCAATTTTCAATCATTGACCATAAAGAAGCATTTGGAGGCATTGTCCTTCTAACATTTACTGATTGAAGCATGTTATCATAGAGTTCCTTAACGGTCTCTGTATTCAACAACACAAACCAAACATTTAAAAAGAAAGCTTTGAAAACTATCAGAAACTAAACTGAGATAAAAGCAAATGGACTACCAGTTGGATTGCTTTTCGTGGTTCCTGCTTCTGTAGAAAAACATGTTCTTGATATCATTGAATAAATTGGATACTTTGGCATTGGAAAATCACTGCCTCGACATATCCCTATCAATTTAAACAATCGTAAATTAAAAAAAAAACTCATATGTACGAAATCGATGATTTTTTATTCTTCCTAATGCGAGAACTAAAGATTATTCATTTCTCAGCTAAAAATCTAAACAATTCTACTGAACGGAAAGAATAACATAATAAAAATATATTATTAAAAAAAAGCAATTCTCGATGTCTCTCAGTAACCAAATGGATAACTAAAAACACTAAAAATTTGCCGGTACCTGAGAAGCCGTCTGTATGGAATTGGCATTTAGGAGAAGAGAGATGAGATGAGTTGATTTGAGTCAAAGAGGAAAGAAAATGGTGATTTGAATTAAAAAGTATAGTTCGGGTTCCTAAAACCCTGGCGAGATTGCGAGCATTCGAAAGGACTTGCATTTTTTTCTTAGGGATTGAGCTAGTTAGGTAACGGAGCGGGTTAACTCGGCGGGTTTTAGGGACTAAAACTCGTTAGATTCTTTTTTCAGGAGGTGGCTGATCAGGGTTTTAGCGAACGGAGATTCAACCAACAAAAGAGAAGCGGAGGTTTAGAGAAAAGAAGGAGAGAGGAGGGACTTCCGTGGAGTGGCGGTCCATGGTTATGCCATGGACCTCTTGACTTTTTTTTTTTGTGTTTTTTTATAACTGGGTTAAGATTAAAGACGTTTGAAATCCAATTAATTTTTTAATTTTTCTTTAATCATTTAATTAAAAAATTGTTAGTTAAATTTATTTACGCAAAATGAAATAAACCTCATTCCACTTCCAAGTTTCAATTGATGTTTTATTTATAATTTGAAACGAAAATGAAATGCAATAAACTTTTAAATATGATTATTAATAGTCTGGAATGTGGATATATTTATTTGTTTAATTTCAAAAAAAGTTTATTTTTCATGTTTTCTTACCTTCATGTTTAATTTCATGAAATGTCATGAACCCTAAACCCTAACCCTAAATGTTAAACCCTAACCTTAACGGCTTAACCCTAAACCGAACAGAGTAAAATGTCTACACATATTTTATATACCATTTGAAACATTTCATACATGGTTTCTGTTTATATGCTGAGGGGGAAACTTGAAAATTGAAATCTTAAAAGCAGAGTACCTAAGAATTCAAACTTCAATTAACCTTGCACATTCAACAATAGAACAGTATTTGTATTCCAAAGCTAAAGTATGATTAAACAAGAACCATTACATCCAACTTAAAAATCCAACCTTCAAGGAACTCAGTTCCCTTATTGGCTCGGCTCCGGTAAGTACTGCTTTAGATGGAGAGCTCCATTTTTGAGATAAGAACACCATCGCTGTCGGCATACAGCCATTCTCCATCATGAATCAAGGTTCCAGCAATGTGAACAGGGACATGCTTGTCTCCGACAGCCTTTTTCTTTGATTTCAAGGGGTTCGAACCAAGCGCTCGCACCCCAATATCACATGCATTGATCTCATCCACATCTCTAATACAGCCATTCACAACAATACCAGCCCACCCCATGCTGTGAGCTGACTCTGCCAAATTCCCCCCAATCAAAGCACATCTTGTGCTTCCCCCACCATCAATAACCAGGACTCTTCCTTCGCCGCTGGTTTCAAGAAGCTGTCTGACCAACACATTGTCCTCAAACACCTTAAGGGTTACAATGGGTCCTGAGAATGCACGACGCTGGCCATAGATCTTGAAGATTGGATCTAGAGCACGCAGGTCACCACTCGCCAAAAGTGCTGCATTTGAATCACAAGCATCAGCAGTGGCAATGGCAGCCATATGTCTTCCTGCAGGGACAGCTATCCAAGGGTAATAAAGATTTCTGGCCAAAAAAGAAACAGTCGTAAAGGTGTGAACATAAAAACATCTGCACTAGAAGACACTCAGCTAGACAGCTAGATTTTTCTGAACCTTTATATTTTCGTTAAACACATATTTCAGAGCTTTTTCAGTTAGTTTGCAGGTTAAAACAAATATTCAATAAAAATTGCCGGCAAACAAGAATCATAAATAGTAAGTAATTAAATTAACTACAAGAGTGGAGAACATCCTTTAAATTCCTTTATGATGCTCTGATTGAGCGTACAACCAAGTAAGGGACAAAGGTAAAGCTTTCAAAACTTAATTGTTGGATCCTCTCCACAGTTCCCCACAACCACCAATTTTTATTAACTTTCACCTATAAATAGTAGCTAAGCTACCCTACTGAAGCAATTAGTAGAAATTCTTTACCCCAGATATCAGAGCAGTTGGTTTTTTAGGACCAATTAAAAAAAACAACCATGGAGTTTAGTCTATACATGCAAACAAGAAATTCGTGGATGTCGTATGTATTGTTGATCCCACATATATCCTTTATGTTGAAGTCAACTGCACATCATTGCATGCCTAGTTGTCAACTGTAACTATTGTTGCTTGACAAACTGACTAAGCAATCGTAGAACAAAAGGGCCTAGAATGGTATCAACACCCGACCTTTAGACATTAATGCCATGAGTCATATTTTTACTGGTCAATGAAAGGTTCCAATCTAACATTGTGGGCAGGTTGCAACAAATAAGTAACAATAGCTCAAATCCAATAGGGAAGGAAGAAAAACATGAATGGTTAACTTCTAATTTCAATACTCTGTCCTAATATGGTAATTTGCAACCTCCAAGATCAACAAATTGTTGGGGCAGGAAACAAGCCACAAAGATATTACACTCTGAGCAAATCTTCAAGCAAAAACGAAATCACACTTATGAATGGGGTTTATTTCACCACAAAAAGCCACAAACAATGTTTATATCACCATGGAAGTTTGAAAATGGTGTCCATGCATCTGACCTCAGACTTTTGACTTCCTCCCTATGCAAGACACCCTCAAGGAGTGTACATATGCATCAGTCCATTGTATTGTAAGTATGACAGCAGCGACGAATTCGTTGAAAATTATCAAATTTTGGGCAGCAAAGATATGTTTTATTAAACTCCATATACTATGAAAACAAAATTCTGCCCTAAGGACTAAGGTCTTGTCCAAAAATAGCCTCAAACTAAAACTAAGAGCAAATCAAATACCGGTACGATTGCCATGGGGGGTTCGTGCTTTGTACAAAGACATGTCTTTGACATCATCGAATGAACCGGATGCTGTGGCATTGGAAAATAACTACCTCCACAGATCCTATGAAATTTAACAATAACGAATTCAAAAACAAAATCCATACAAAATGGCTTAACTTTTGTCCTTCTTTCTCGGGCAGAGCAAAAGATTTTTCATTTCTTCTTCTTAGCTAAGAATCTAAGTATTGGCATAAGAATACGACAGACAAAACATAAAAAAAAAATCATTTCTCTATTTCTCTATCATAACCAAACAGGGAAAAGAAGCGAAAATTTGAGAGTACCTGAGGAAGCGTTGGTGTGGAGTCGGGATTGAAGAGAAGACAGAGGAGATGAGTTGATCTGAGTCAAAGAGGAGAGCAATCCGTGCTTGGAATTAAGGAGAATCGTTCGGGTTCCTCGAACCATAGCAAATTTGCCAGCGTACGAAAGGACTTGCATTTTTTTCCCTTATTTTCTTGGAACGCGAGATGGAGTCAGAGCTGAGTCAGGCCACGGAGAGGCTTTACGCGGCTTTGGCTCGGTCGGTCCTTCAAAGATCTTGAAATGTCAAGTCAAAAAAGTCCGAAATTTTCAACAAATGCGTATTAAAATATTAAAAAACCATTGAAATGTCAATATTTAATACTTTTCATTTATATTAATTAAAATACTTTATTAATAATTTAATGTATTGGATTGGATTTATTCTCATTAAAAAAAATTTTTTGTTCATAAGAAATATAAGAAAAATGAAAAATTTAACTTTGAATCTAATTTTTTTAAAAAAATAATAATTATTAGATAAAACCTTGATAGCTCATTAGGAAAATTTTTATTTAAAACTTAACTTCAATGGATTTAGATTCATAAATCAACCGAATAATTGATGTGATTGACGAGATTAGCCAAATCCTACAATTTATTTTCTTTTTGTGGTTGAGCCACAATTTATATTTGATTTATTTAAAATATATTAAATTAATTTTAAAATTAATCATAAATATTTTAAATTATCAACAAGCCGTCACTAATTTAAAATAAGGGTTCCGAGACAATGGGAAGAGAGCATAACGCAAGATATCCATAGATCAAGTTTCGGTAAGAATGGGTACTGAAAATTTGCATCCGATCTCTCGCTGTAGTGATGGTGAATGTGATTGCCAATTTTCATTTGAACTTGCCGTCTGATGCATCAGAGCTGAAGTATATCCAAAACTTTCAAATCATAAAATCAGCAAAATCCAGTGATAGAAGGAAAGAGGAAAGAAGAAACTAAAAAGAAACGGAGTTGGCTAATTATATTGGTTCAACTAATCATGGTTTGTTTTTAAAACATGAAAATATTTTAAATTTTAAATTCAAATATTTATATTTGCATTTTTTTCGAATCAGATAAGATAATTTTAAGTATAACATGACGATATAATACATATAAATATCTTTTTTTTGTTGAAATCTTTTGGTATTCTAAAGTTACTTTGAATTTCGATTAATTCGGAATCGGAATTATCAAATACACCTTAAATTAGAGTGTCTTTTGTAAAAAAAAAAAAACAAACAATAAATCACAAGCTGCCCATTATCAGTGTCATTATCATCTTGGGACACTTCATAGTCTCACAACAGAGTACAAGCATTCCCTTCAATTGCGGTATAGAAGGGTTTGCATCAACAGAAAGAACCATTCAAAGTTTTCTTTTCAACTCCAAAACGGGAGAAAGAATTACCTGATAAAAGTTTATATGAAGACATAAAAATGCTACAGTCACTTGACTCATAACAAGTGAAACCTAACCAATCCAATGACAAAGACATTCAAATGATTAAACATGCAATCAAGAATTCCTCGCTCGCTTCATGCTTAGCTTGCAAGCCTTGGATGCCTTGACCTCGCCGGCAGGTTCCTCGATCATGATCTTGTCATTGAGGGAGTACTGGAGGGGCAATCGTGCGGGTATTATACGATTTACAATGACTACATTTCTGTCCTATAATATGGAAGTAAACTTCTGTTGTGTCATTGCAGTCATTGCATAGGATCCAAACCTGCATTCATGGTAAAGTCAATTGAGACAGACAACACTCAAATGGACAGCAACAGGTTATTAGACATGAACAAGAATCATAGTATGCACCTTCTTGTATCGGTAATCCTCAGGCATTACAGTTGCTTGGATCTGACAACAAACAAGATTATTCTGTTATGAATGGGACAAACCAGTACACAAGACTCTCACTTTGTGGGGTCTGGAAAGAGTCTTATTACGTAGCTTTCCCTATGTATGAACAGAAAAGCCGTTTCCCCTATTCTGTTATTAATAGGCTTGAACAAAAAAATAAAGGACTTATTTACAGTTTGATGAGCTTAAAATCAAAGAAGCATACCTCTTCATCTATCCTCCTCCAGGTTTTAGACATATCAATTACTGACTTAGAGCATATGGGACAACAATATCTGAGCAACAACATGAAACTCGGATTTTCATTTGTTATAAACTAAAACAAAATCAAGCTTATACAAGCTAGTCATGGTTACTCACTTGTCACGCTTCATCATCTCAAGGCAACATTCACGGTGCATCGTGTGGCCACATTTCATCACAGTGGTATCTTTCAATGAATCAAAAAGGTACTAGAGAAACAGAATGATGCACAATTAGCAGATGAGAATGCTTGTAGATGGCTAGATGAAAATGAGAAGTAGAAGACCAACCTCAAAACATATGGGGCAGTGATGTCGCATCGAATTCTCCACACACAAATGATTATTTAGCAGGGTAGTGGAATAACAAGACGCTGTGCCATTGCGAAATATACCGTTATGTACAAGCATAAAAAGGTGTAGAGAAAGCATCAGATGGAATTCAAATGCTTAAAGGCCTTTTCAAAACTCACTTGACTGCACTTTCAGGAAGTTCACATCAAAACGGAATGGTGCTAATGCAACGCAGTAGAATGTAAACATGAAATGGAGTTGTTAAAGACCATGCATGTATTCAACAAGGATTGAATCTGGTTTAAAAATAAGAACCTCTTTTTTTTTTTCCCTCAGATTTGGCAAGCATCTGAAATAACTAGTGATTTACAACTCTATTGTACTGCAATTGGTGCATTGGTCTTCGCAGCCTTAATGCTTTTTGCCATTTGGTTCCATTATCACTAAGTGGTCCCAAAATTGGCTTGGTTCCAAGATGTAGAATCTATGTTGACTCACCATTTAGCAGGGCTACTAGGACTTCGATTGCATCAAGTACATGTATATTTACCGATTAACCAATTTCTAAATGCTGGAGTAGACCCTAAAGAGATCCCACTTCGCCATGAATTTGACTTGGATTGTGATCTTTGGACTCACGTTTTCCCCATTTTTGATAATAATAGTGGATAACATGGAAAGTCATAATAGTTCAAAACAGCCTAGGGTTGAGAAAGACAAAGTATTGAACAAGACTGAGTTTAAATTAGACTAC